>OZ017788.1:4468441-4676084 GCA_963969325.1 Lycopodina hypogea
TGCCATAAACCTACAGACATCTAATTTTATACATGTGGCTGGTTATTGTTTGCTGTGGCTGGTTTTTGTTAGTGGTTGTGGCTGGTTGTTGTTGCTTTATTTTTTTGATGAGACAAAACAATATATTTAATGGTATTAAAATATGCACTAAATAATATATGCAAAACAGTAATGAGTGGAGATCCATTGAGGAGTGTAAAGAAGAAGCCATGAAGAGGCGTATGCTATAAATTATGGTTTCTCTATGTGGATATGTTTATATATTTACAGTGCCTTCTTCTTTGTCGGGCTGCCCTGTGCTCATGTCTGACAGCCAGTTCTCTTTCAGACTTGCCTGATCCTCATTAGCTACATAAGTGAGAACCAGACTAACTAACATTGGGGAAATATATAGGTTTAGGGCTAGGAATTATTATTTATATATGATAATATGCTTATATATTTACAGAGCCTGCTCCTTCTCTGTCATGTTGCTGTACTGTGAACTCTGAACAGACCTTGTGTCTCAGAAGTAGTCCTCTTCTTCAAAGTCAAACTGCCAATCTAGCAACCCTTCCGAGTCTAACTGCCAGACCAGTACCCATTCTGAGTCAAAATGTCATGTAAATACTCCTCACAAGTGTGATAACCAGCACTCCATGGAAAACTAATAGCACCTCAATAATTAAAAGAGAGCCCCTCCCCCCCCCCCTTATCAAATCCTGGTTTTGACTATGGGACATTTCTTTGCAAATTGTTCCTTCTGTACAGGGAGAATTGAATCATTCAATACAGCGATGATGAACATAACCTCGTGAAATATCTTCCTTCAAGTATAGAAATTGGTCACCCATACAAGAAAAGGATAATACTGAAAATTATCTTTCTTCAATTTTGGGAGAGTTGAACCCCTCGACAATGCAAACATGGACACATCCTTGTCATACAGATTTTAGTACACCTGAATGAAGTGAGACGGGTCACATCAAGAACTTCTACCTTCATCATAGGGACACTTATGTGCCTGGCAAGACTGGACTAAGTGCTTTCCAAGACATGGATTAACATCAATGGAAATAATATGACAAACAATTTAAAAACTCTCTATATTTTTTTTCCTGTACCAAACGCCCCTCCTCACCTAATTATTTTGATCATTTATTTACTACTCTTTTTATCCTCCTCTCAATCCAAGACCTAATTCTTGAAGCTGATTTCAATGTCAACGACTCATTGCTGTCTCTTCACTTCTTGAAAAATGAACTCAATTGCGGATCTTTATCTTTATCTTCCCCCCCCCCCCCCCCCGTAATCAACTTGTCCCATCCCTAACTCTCTTTTCTCACATTAGTGTATCTTCTATCATAGATTGTGCCCAAGCCTCCGCTTCTCTTTTGAATACTTATCAACCTTACAACCTTATTATTTTCCTCCAGACATTATCCACCTAGCATTAATTCATATCCCATCCTCTCATCACTATCATCCCTTCAACATCAAAATTCCCTTCTCTTCATCCCCCCCTGCCACAGAACTGTGGAACTTTCTTTCACTCCACATTAGAATATCTTCATCCCTTTCCACCTTAAAAAAATACTTTTTCAACCAATTTTACCTTAATTCTAGTATGTTATCCTTGGTAACAGTCCACTTCAATCTTTCACCTTGTCATCATTTATCATTAATTCATGTATCTTATATTTAGCTATTTATACCTTATTATAATTTTTCCACTAACTTATGCATCTCACAACTGGTGCTTGCTATTGATTTAATTTCCCATGTATACAACAAAAGTTTAAAAAAAGAGGGGAAAATGTTATTTTAAAAAAAAATGATATTCTTCTTTTTTCTTACACAAGTTTATTCATTCATTGAAATGATAAAGAACACACTAAAGAAGTAATGAATACACAGAAATAAATACAGAATTAATATAAATTATTTAATTATAAGAAATTTGTATGTGACAAACTTGGCTATATTTTACAGGCATGGTATGTCCCTGGAACAAATTGTAAAAAGCATGGATATTGCTTTCCTTGCTCTTTTTGACCAACTTCTTGAAGTTGGACACTTCATCACTGCACTTTAGATGATTGACATGAACAACACACCTTACTTTCAGCCACTTGCCTTGAGCAGGGAGAAGTTATAACAAGGTATAAGCTTACTTGGAGTTAGGGTCCAGCTGAAACAAGGCAGAATCAATTCTGTGCTTGTTATTATGTATTCCACTTGAAGAGCTGCTAGAATTCTGTGGTTGACCTTACCTCAAAGAGATATTTTTGCGCTTGATTCCATATGGTAAATTAACCCTCGGTGGAATGTTGTGTACTTGCTTATGGGACATAAAACTAACTTTGCCTAGGGATGGTTAGCTTTTTCAGGAATAGTGCCAAAAGAACGTCTGAAACGTCATGAGTTTGTTGATCTTTGAAATCTGGAAATCCATAGAGTAGTGGCCAAGTTATTAATGTTTCCTCAGGGCCCAAGTCAGGCAAACAGACATTAGGTAATAAGTAGTATAAATATGTGAATAAGCATCCAGTCCTGCAATTGGTGAAGTTGTGCAGGGCTCTAGTTTCATTGTAATAACTCTTCTTTCTTGCTAATGTTTTGGTGAATGTAGGATTACTTTCTTGTTTCTTGATTTCAAATGGTTCATTTAAATATATATTCAATATTGTTTGTTGAACATGCAGATTCTTACCCTTGCAAAGCAGGGCTGTAAAAATGGTAGCTGAAGGAAATGATGATGATTCATTTGTGGGAGCAACTGAAAGGTCAAATGAGTTCATAGAAAATGTAAGTTTTACTAATTTTGAGTTGAGTTTGGTATTTTACAAGTATTAGTATCACTGGGTACTTTTTTTTTACTATATATTTTCGTCATTTCCTCATTGCAGGAAAATGATTTCCATGTAGGTCATAACTCTATTCATAGACAGCCCTTGAGTGAAGAATGTAATTATTCCTATGACAAGACGACCAACCAAAGTTAAGCACATGCTTCACGCAGACAAGTTCGAAAGGCCCAGCAGAACAAATATCCAAGATACCACAATATATTGTGCACACTTTTCAAAGTCATGCTGATGTTAGAAGTTCTGTTCATCATTTACCATGAACTAAGGATGGGGAACAGGTGAGTGCACATATGCAACTAGGAAACGTATACACTAACAATTAATGTCTTGCTCTTTCCACTTTGTAATTGATGCATTCTGCAATCTTTTACCATATCTTCTCAATTACAGGATGAATTGATTTTCACAAAGAATGACTGTTCAGCTGATCTCCCTTCCACATTAATGGATGAAGGTCATTTGATGGAATCCAAGGGTGTAAAATCTAAAGCTGGTGATGGGAAAGAGGTATTTCATCCAACTACACCTGAACATTCTAATGCCAAATATCTGGAGCCACTGTTTGAGGACCCCCAGGCAGATTCAGATCTCCAACCTTCCCAATCTCATACAGATGAGGAATGATTGTGACAGTAGATTGAAACTCATACCAAATCCATGGCTGAAACTAAGTAGAACTTATGAAACTAATTAATAATGTTGGTAGAAAATTGGTATGTCCAAGGCTTGTTAAGTGCGACTTCTTGCACTTCTAACCTCACAAACCCACATGTGAGGTTTGATTAGAAATGACCACACTGAGTAGAGTTTCCAATCAAATGTAATTCAAGCTTCTTCATTCAATTCCAGTGTTACCAGATGGATTCACTCAAAATCACTACACATTTTCTGCTGTAAAATATATCACTACAAAAACACTTACAAAGGTTAAATTTAGCATTTAGACCACATATTACAAATTTATATTGGATCACATTACAGCTTTTCCTTCAGATCACAGCTTTAATATTTGCCTTATGCACCACTTACTATCTCCATTCAAAATAGGAATACAGAACATTTTGAGCACACCCAGGCTGAACAGTTGAAGTGAAAAGTTCCCCACTGGATTCAAGTATGAATACACTTCCAGCCAGAAATTCTCTGTGCTTCTGCTGTCATAGGCCAGCTGCTTGATCATGGGGCACTTAGACTCCAGCTCTCTCTGGGATTGTGGACACAGATATTCCCTCTTCAGGTGTAGCTTGTAAGAACAATGACAATTGGAATGGATCTGTCCTGGTATAGAGCTTGACTCTTTCTGTACACTTATGAATACCTTTCTCAGAAACTTGAAAGCATTCCCTTCTAGTCTCCTCTTCTCCTGTATGGGCAGATGTCTATGGTCAGAGTTTGCCTGGAATGTCTGACTCATGGTGTTCTCTGAAGATGAGCCAGCAGCTTGCCTTAAATAGGTTGGCTTCCCATAATTGAGATGCAATATAACACAATAATAAGTGATTCTGTGATCAATTACCTAATTACAATTACATGTTTGAATATGTGTGCCAGTATGCTTCCTCCTACTCAGGCCAGTAATCTACATGTAACTAATCAACTCAACAAATAAAAAATTAGCTTAAACCATAATTTACAAATAACAATCTATTGTGGTCCCTAATCACATATATAACTAAGAAAAATTATGTGAATGCATGTCTGAGTGTTCTTTATTCAACCTAATTTTCATATGATTTTGTTTTAAACTTCTGAGCGGTATCAGGGAAAAATAAGGGTAAAAGAAAGATATACCGGAAGAAAAGGAGGGGTTGTTGAAGAAAGAAGGAAGGAAGGAAAAGGGGGGTGGGGGGAATCAACCTAGACCACTGACATTCAGCTTTAGAGACATTGCTTTAATAACTGAGGAAAATATGGAGGGTGGGGGGAAAAGAGAAAAGAGTGAAGAAGATAAGGGGAGAAAAGAAGAAAGGGGAAAGTGGAGAGGGAAAGAAGAAGAATTTGAATTCTTTTTTTCCCCACCTGGGGTACTCCATTCAGAACTTATTGGGATGAAAAATCTTACCAGACACCCAAGCATCATGCCTGCAAAGCTCTGGTGATAGGATATACATGGCCACATATATATATATAAAAACTTCTCTTTTATATATTAAATGGTAGATTTGATGAGGTTGAACCAACAGTATCAAGAAGTAAAACTATCTTTGTCAAAGTTGCATGGTCACAAGGTGCACTCTGATAATGCACCATAGCATACCCCATCTTACAATCTAACTACTATAATCAAATATTCTTTAGCAATATTGACCACTTACTCACTGAATTAGATAATAAATTTACTGCAACCATCAAATGCTTTAATAAAATGTGCTTAGTACCTTCACTTTTAGTTTCTAATGATAAGCTCTGAAGAAGTGTTGTGTACACTTCTAATTGTGACATGTTCCTCTGAACAGTCTGATAATTCCTTGAAAAAGTAAATAAAACTTCAATAATCATAGGCAATTTTTAAAAATTGGGGTAACTTTACTGTCTATTTTCATTACTAGAGGCATATATCCAGTGTTGTACATATTAGTTTCACAGATGCAACACATATGTATGTTAAAATGTGAGTGCTTTGGGTTAATGCAATGATTTGCAACATAAGATCCTTTACCAAGTCAAGGTAGCACTCTTTAAAGATTTTTTTTGGGGGGATTTTCCTCCTTTTTTTCCATCTTATTAATATCTAAATTACTATTTTTTGTGCAATATTTCTTGGTAAACAATTATTTTTTTATTTTTTTATTTTTTTTAGCGAAAACATACAAGTTCTTAGAATTAACCATTCTAGAGAAGCCCATGTATAACTGACCATGAGAGAAACACAGGTTGCCAAGATGTAGGCCAGCAACCATCAACGTCTGACCCTGAGCCTTACTGATACTTAAGGCAAAGCTAAGCTTAAGGGGAAAGTCGACTCTCTTGAATGTAAAAGAAGGT
Source organism: Lycopodina hypogea (assembly GCA_963969325.1). Classification (NCBI taxonomy): domain Eukaryota; kingdom Metazoa; phylum Porifera; class Demospongiae; order Poecilosclerida; family Cladorhizidae; genus Lycopodina; species Lycopodina hypogea. The sequence goes on from OZ017788.1 coordinate 4,474,276, forward strand.
TCTTTGGAATTATTGGAATTTGAGGCACAAACAGCACACCCAATAATGATGGTCACCAACAGCGCATCCTGTGATGATGGCCACCTCAATGGCATTAGGCATCAGTTTCTTCACAAACAACTGAGCCCATTGCAGACCTTTGGAGGGTCCATGTTTCGGAGGAGTATGATAGGTGCCCCAACCTTGAGTTGCAGTTTATAAGGTGGGACTCCAAGTGGTTCCAGTGAGTTAAGGAACTTAACTGGGTAGTGCAGACCTGGTCTTGCTCAGGTACAGTGTCAAGGGAGATATAAGTCTTTATAAGCATTGGAATTTGTAGCAGCAGCAACTGGGCATTGATGGTGTTGACTGTATCATTCTTCGGTGCCAGAATTTCTCTTGTGCAACCACCAGCAGATAGTGTGATGTTGATCAAGACTGGGAAAGATGTGCTGCATGAGCTCATTGTCAGAAGCAACATATTGGCTGGTTGAATTAATGTCAATGTCACCATTGTCATCTGGTCGAACCAAGTGATTGCCGAGCTGAAGAAGTTGTTTGGGAAACTGGTCACCTGTTAGATTGCCCAGTCAATGAGCATGCAGATTGGTACAGAGTGCTAGCTGAACTACACTTGTCCACAGAGGGGACAACTTGCCCCAGGAGTGTTCTCCAAGGCCTACTTGAAGCTGGTGACATTAGCTGTTGTGTCTAGATGGGAAGAGTGTTAATGAATTATCTACCAGAAGTTGGACTGAAATGCGCACCTACTCATGGAGCAATGTAAATGTTGAAAAGGTATTGTCATGACTGTTTCAAATGTGATACAAATAGCCTGAACGTGCGATCAATGGGCCTCTGAGGTTTCTGCCTGTGTGTCTGGCAACTGCTGTTGTATGCATGGCTAGAAGGCGGGCCTCACGAACCTGCTGCCTGTGGCAACTGCTATGACATCTCCACTGGTAGGAATAGGCTGATTGTTCCAAAGAGTGTACCAAGGAAATATTTGATGCTATATTCTTTCTCAGTGCACCATCTAACTTAGATTCTTATTTCAAAACACTTCATATTGTATGGGTCAGAATGTGATGTCCCCCTTGATGTTGACACACAGTCCTAATCCAATGACATACACATGCTCCACTAGTTTGCAGATCTCTTTCACCTAGCAGCTTTGACAGCATTCATGATCATGTGGACATAATAGCCATCTTTCATTGACAGAATTGATTCTTACCTTTTTACCATCCTTGACAGATTCAGCCTTTGGTCAGAGGTGATTCAAATGGCTGATTCTACTGCTCTCACATGTGCATGTGTTCTACTTTATCACAGGATCACATGATTAGACATGCCTGGAGACCCCATGTCAGACAGAGCCTTCAATTCAAATCTTCCTTGTGGGAATAAATTAATTCCTTGTACTGCATAAACACAAGAGCTTACCACCCACAAGCAAATGGGATGGATGGACATCTACACTGGCAGCTAAAAGCCTCTCTCAAAGCTAGAATGTCTGGGTCAAACAGGATAGATGAATTACTCATGGTCTCAGCAGCATGAGCAACCGAGAACCCAACCCAGAATGAGGCAAGGTTGGTGCCTATGAGACAGATGGTGGCGGCGGCAAGAACAACTGAGACACCAATCCAACATGACCCAAGGTTGGCAGCCATGAAGCAGAGGGATGCAGTAGCAAGAACAACTGAAACACCAGTCCAGCATGACACAAGCTTGGCAGCCAAGAGGCAGAGGAATGCAGCAACAAGAGCAACCGAAAACCCAACCCAGCATGAGGTGAGGTTGGCAACCATGAGACAGACGGGGGTGGCGGCAAGAGCAATGGAGACACCAGTTCAGCATAACACAAGGTTGGCAGCCATGAGGCAGAGGAATGCAGCAGAAAGAGCAACCGATAACCCAATCCAGCGTGAGGTGAGGTTGGCAACCATGAGAGAGATGGGGGTGGCGGAAAGAGCAACAGAGACACCAGTCCAGCATGACACAAGGTTGGCAGCCATGAGGCAGAGGGATGCAGTGGCAAAAACAACTGAAAACCCAACCCTGTGTGAGGCGAGGTTGGCGCCCATGAGACAGATAGTGGCAGTGGCAGGAGCAACCGACACACCAGTCCAGTGTGACACAAGGTTGGCAGCCATGAGAATGAGAGAGCTTGAGACAAGAATGCTTCCATGGCTGGAAAAGATCAACTCCCATTTCAACTACAATGCCACCCTCAAGTATGAGAATGACAGGAATGCAGAAAAGATGAACGTCATCTGCCAGCATTGCAGGGCGCTCAACTTCAAGGGCAAGATGGCAGGGTTGTATTGCTCCAATGGAAAGGTTGATTTTCTACTCCTCCCAGTCCTTCCCGAGTCACTCCAGTCACTGTTGTCTGGTACCAGTGCCGACTCCAAGCACTTTCTCAAGTTTATCCTCACTTACAATTCGTGCTTCCAGATGACAATCATAGGCTGCCAGGAGAGAAACTTGGTTGAGTGGATGCCGACGTTCAGGCTACAGGGAGAAGTCTACCATGGAATTGGCTCCCTATTCCCACCTGCCAGTGACGATGCAAAGTTTCTCCAAACCTATTTCCTCAGCAGTCAAGAACAAGTTTATCATCGTTGCACAATATCCGACAACCTCAGGCCTGAGATTGTGCTGGCTCTGTAGGACTTTCTTCATGACAGGAATCTCCACGTTAAGGCTTTCAAAACATCAGTGGAGTGGATGGGTGTGCCGGGGATGAAGTTGGTCATCCATGCAGACTGCATGCCTCAGGGTGAGCATGCCTGCCATTTCAATGCCCTGACCACAGAGGAAATTGCCGTCCTCATTGTTGAAGGTCTTCATCCCGAAAATCCTTCTCATTACCTCTGATATGACCTTCGAGTTCAAGAGGGTCCAGTTCCCGGTCAGGGTGAGCTATGCCATGACAATCAACAAGTGTCAGGTGCAGACACTGAAGGTGGCTGGCATTGACCTGATTGATGGCATGTTCAGCCAGGGCCAGCTCTACGTCACATGTTGCCAAGTCAGCTCTGCAAGAAACTTGCACATCTTGGCACCAAGCAAGAGGAAGAGGAACATAGTGTATCCGAGAGCATTGACGTAAAAAATACCAAAAAGATAATTGAATTGATTGTGATATACTGATTGAGACATGCAACTTTAAATTATTGCTGTTAAAAATGAGATAAAAAATGAGAATTGATTTGGTTGTGATATATTGTGTGACTATTTAAATAGCATCAAAGGAAAATAATAAACTCAAATAATAATTTGCTCCATTTCTCTCTTAATAATACATCTTCTCCAGACAGACAGTCAGACAGACAGACAGACAGACAGACAGACAGACAGAGAGACAGACAGACACAGAGAGAGACAGACAGACTGACAGATTGACAGACTGACAGACAGACTATCTCCACTTCATAATATAGATTCAATAGCAAATATGTCTGCTGGCCTAGACTAATGGCAAAAGGAAACATAAATGGAGGCACTTAAGAAACATTTCTAGACTGTGATTTCAATCAAAATAACACTAATTCATAGGTAGGCTTGCTATCAGCATTGACTGTTGATTATTTTGGGAGAGGGTTGGGGTAGGGGAAGAGGACAAATGTTTAAAAGAATCCAGTGTTTCGGGTCATAATGCCCACATTGGGTTCAACGTAGCCCATGTGACTGCCCGATTGAAATTTCATATGCATTTGCATTGCCCAAGCCACCAATAGCAATATGAAACATGATTATTGCCATTTCCCAACCAGTGTGCTCTCATTAGAACTTTTTTGGTATGAAAACCATGCCAGACACCCAAGGATCATGCCTGCAAAGCTTCATCAAAATTCCTTTAGCTGGGTAACTCTGATGCTAGGATATACATAGCTATGCATTCCTAAATAAATTTCACTTTTATAGATTTTAATGATAGATTTGATGTGGTTCAGGAAACTGTATCATAAAGTAAAACCATCTCAGTCTGAATTGCATAGTCATCAGGTGGCCTGTTATAATAAACATATAGCATACCCCTATTTAACTATTATAACCAAATATTTTTAGCTATAGTGACCACTAACTCTTTAAATTGGATAATCAATACACTGCAACTATCAAACTGCTTTGAACAGAATGTGATTAGAGCCTTCTGTTTTAGTTTCTTGAGATAAGCTCTCAAAAAATGTTGTGTAGAATTCTTATTGTGCCATGTCCCTATGAACATTCCAATAATTCCTTAAAAAATAAATTAAATCTTCAATTATTGCAGAAAATAAAAAAAATAAAAAAATGAAGTAACTTTACTATCCATATATACTACTTGCAACATATACCCAACATTGCTAGGATATAATTAGTTGGACAGATGTAACATATATGTATTTACTATGTGAGTTTTTTTAAGAGGCTCTTTTTTTAAACAATGCTCTTGGTCCTCTTTTTTTAGCTACGACATACTGGTTCTTGAAATTGCAACTATTGAGCAGCCCACATATAGCTAACCATGAGACTAACTCAGGCTGTCAATATGTGGGCCAGTAACCATCAACATCTTACCCTGAGCCTTATGGATGCTTATGGCAAAGCTAAGCTTACTGGGAAACTGGACTTTCTTGTATGCAAAAGGAAGGTGTACTTGGGACTCGAGGCACATACACATTGCCTCAATGACAATATGTATCAGTTTCTTCAAACCAATACTGTCCCATCGCACAGCTTTGGAGATTCCACGGTTCAGAAAAGTATAATAGCTGCTCCAACTTTGAGTTGCAGTTGATGTGTTTGGAGTCCAGGTGGTTACAGTGAGTTAGGGAACTCCGTTGGGTAGTGTATGATATGGTCCTGCTCAGATAGAGTGCTAAGGGAGATTTAAGTTATTATAAGTATTACAATTTGTATCTTCAGCTCTGCATTGATGGGGTTGACACTGTCATTCTTCGGTGCCAGAATTGCTATCTCATGCAATCACTGGTGGTTAATATAGTGCTGATCAAGATTGGGGAAGACATATAGCATGATCTAATTGTCAAAATGTCATTGATGTTATAGTTCCTCTGTTAGTCTGACAATGGTTTGGGCTTATTGCGTGCCACATAGTTGGCCAGTTAATGAATGTTGTAGGTCGCTTCATATAGGAATTCATGTGACAGGGCATGAGCACATTAAATTTGGACTATTCGGGGAAAGCCAAAGCTGGTCAACTCCCTGTCATCCAGTTGTATCACCTTGTCTTTGATTATGATGAGAACCATGTTAAACATGTCATCTGTGAATGTAAACTCGACTCCAGGGACTTTGACCTGTGCATAGTGTTTGATGTCCTCAGTAAGATTTCATCTGTGATGCATCTACAGCATGACAGAGCCTAATTTACCATATTTGCAGCATGATAACAAAGAGGTTTCTCAGCCTGTACAGTGATTGTGAAGTGGTGGACTCATTAGGCATGGCATCCAAGTGTGGATCATCCTCATGAAGAACACGTAGGTTGTAGGCTTCTCGATAATTCTGAAAACGTGGCCAGCAACAGTAAGAAACATTTCAAAAGGAGTTGGACTTTAACATCGTAGGGAGCATGCGGAGGAAAAATCATCATTTCCGACTTGCATGGATCTTATAGAGCCTTCCAAGAGTGTTTTTTTTCTTCACACCTGGAAAGCCACTCACTGGTTTATCCTTATTCCAGCATTTTCAAATTTCATTTCAAGCATAGTAGGAGGTATATGACTATATAGAAAAGTACAGGCAAACTTGTCTTTCTGACAGAGCACAAAGATGGCAGGCAATGTTGTGTCATTTGGAGTCTAGATCCACTGGTGGTCAATAGCAGGCTTGAAGTAAACATGCTGTCAATTTTCTAGATGAACAGTAAGCATCAACACCATTGAGTGGCATTCGTGGATGGGGCAGAAAATCCTTCTTTTAATTGCCTTGTCACTGCTAATATACCTGCCCATCATTTAACTGTCTCATGTCATCCCTACTGATGGTATCCTCAAGTCCAAACATGGCTACAACCAAACTTTTGCAGATATACTCCTTTATGTAATGGATGATCTTCACAGAACTGCAGAAATCCACATTGATGCGGGCATTGAATGGTTTGGAGAGTAAAGGAGAGTGGAGTACTATACATCTGCTGTTGATAGCAAACTCCTGCCTTCTCATCTTCAGTTTCACTGTGAACCGTCTATCAGCAGGCCTTCTTCTTTGATAAAGGGTTAACTATCATGTCCAGAATATGTTTCCTTGAGCTTGTTGCACGGATAGCACTCAATGCATTTCCCTTCATACATGCAGGGAGAACCATGGAACATTCATGTCTTGATAGTGTTATAGAACTGAGGGCATTCAATAGGATATGAATGTTCTGAGGAGGTGAATGAGTCCTACTGGTTTCAGGGTATTTTCAGTTATAGCTGTAGATGGATGTGAGCATGAGGCAGGCCTCTCTCCAGCTACTCAATTATGCACATGTCGCAGATAACTTGGCCAAAGTTGGAGACTCTCTTGATCATATTCATCAGCTCCTTCAACTTCAAGTGGAGGACCCTGGTAACAAATAAAAAGAATCAGTTTGCATCCGAATTTAGAACAGTTAAGCCTTCACTTCTGGACAAGTGGGGTAGCAAGTTAATGAGATGAGCAGGTTTGGGTGGCCATTGTTTTGGACTTAGATGGTGGCATCTTGTGTCCTCCCGTGCATGTATATTGATACCCCCATAAATCTGTAAAAATGAATGCAGAGCTCTCCTATGCTGTGTGCCACAACAGCATCAAAGTGAAAGCCATCCCTCAAGTGTATGTACTCCTCACTGCGCAGTTCCTTCTGAAGGGTGATAGTGTACAGTAACCTCTCCCCTTCCACCTTGGTTAACATGTCAGTGATGTACTGATGAAAATAGGTCTGGCTATCAAGGAGGAGATTGAAGTTGTCTTAACAGACCATAAAATGATATGCGTAGAAATCTATTGAGTGAACTGTCTTAGTGATGGATGATTGCTTTATAACCAGATCTGCTTGCATGATGCCAATGTGGTATCCATCTTCCCCAAGGATGCAGATCATAGAATACTGAAGGGCATCGTAGAAGTGGTGTGTTTTACGTTGGGCATATTCAGGACCTGTGTGAGCAATGGCATCTTTTGTTTTTGTGGGTGCATTGAAGCAACAGCTTTGCTGTCTTGCAGGGATGTTTGTTTTCATCCATGATGACTCTGAAATCTGGCTCATTCTCCAAGATGTACTTGAAGCAGGAAACATAGCTGTTGTGTTTATATGGAAATAGTGTTAAGGACCATGTATCAGAAGTTAGACTGAAATGCCCACTTACTTACTCATGGATCAATATAAATGTCGAAAGGGGATTTCAATGACTGTTTTAAATATAATAAAAATAGCCTCAAAAATGGGCTTGAGGGGCCTCAGATGTTTCTACCTATTGTGTGGCAACTTCTGTACTACGTATTGCTTGAAGGTAGGCCTCACGGGCTTGATGGCGGCCCTCACAGGCCTGGGCTGTCTCCATCTATCGTATGGGAACTGCTGTAATATGCAGTCAGGACCACATTGGATGAAAAAATTACTCGTGGTTGCTAAGCTGCCCAACTTGTGTATGGAACCTGTCTCTGGTGCAGTCTGAATTTACCAGATGAGTTTACAAAACATCCTCAAATGAGCCTCCAGAGACTTCTTGTTTTCTACAACACCTGACAGAAACTGTGGCATATGCATCTCATCCTGAACACCATAGTCATCCATAAATATTAAATCCCAATGATTGGGCCACTACGTTTTGCTTAAGACTCCAAACATTTACATCAGAGACCAATACAGCCACTGATTGTACACTTTTAGGTGTGCCCCTCTCTGGTAAATTAACACTTACGTTGGTCTGAATTCATCTCTTTGAGGAAGATTATTATAGCATTGCCATGTCAAGAAAAATTGTTCAGAAGATTCCTAATTCTTCAGAACCTCTTGTAGTAATCTAAGAGATTACAAATTCCCCACCATGTGAATATACTCACATGGCAGTGATAGCAACCCTTCACTTTGCAGCATTGAAGCAGAACTGCAATAATTTCTGATGTGATAGCAGAGAAAGTCTTTACAGACTGACTTCATCAACTTGAGAGGAGATATACTACCACTGTGGAGAGAATAATCATGGTTTACTTCAATAAAATAATTCACAGTCCCTCCCCACATCAACTCTGCTTAGCCCTTCCTATATTATGCATAAATGCTTTTACATACACCAACATTGAAGGAAGTCCTTAGAAATTTGCAAAAAAAATTAATAGTAGCATTAACTGCCCAAAAAAAAAATTCCACCTTTATCAAGGAAATTATTAATTATTAGCAATGGAATGAATTAACATGAATAAGCTCTGATAACATAAAATACAACTGCGAAAGTATCAAGACCTTCATTCCACTAACCCCCAAAGGATTACCATATTAACATAAGTTGTGCAGTTATTTCAGTCCTTGGTCCTGAACCACATCCAGTAACCATGTATATTGAGTATAAATGGCAACAGTGTTCTTAAAAGAGAAAGAATTAAACAGATACTTATCACAAATTATATTGAGATAAATGAGAAAGTTCCAAGATAAGATAGACAATGTATTAATTGTGATACATCACCAAGATGCACACATGTTCATACGGTTAAGTGGTTAAGTGCATACATTGGAGTATATGTTGTCCATGGATAACTCTTCAGGCAGCCTTAACTTTCTTGGCTTCTTCACTGCATACAGAAAAACATTTATGATGGAGATTAATATATCATGGTCAGTGCACAGACATTAACTTTGAGGAATGTGTGGGATATAGTCTCACTTTGGGAGTTGAGTTGGAGCAGACCTTTTTGTGACAGTAGCAGCAGCTTTATCTGCAAGTTTAGGATCTTGCAGCCATCGCGCTTGTTTTGACGGGCCATACCTGTCACACACGCACACATATATGCACACACACTAACATTATCCTCCATGAAACTACATAGACAAAAAAATTTGTTTATTTATCCTTTCAGGACTGCCAGTGTTGATGCGAAATAAAATTTATAGGTTTTTTTTTTTTTTTTTTTTTTTAATTCATCATACTACTAGTGTCTTCTCTCTCACCCTTTATCATTCTTGACAGATATCCTGAAGATAATGGCAGGCTTGGATGAGGTGTCAATGTGGGCAGAGGCCAACTAGTTGTGGGACACCACACAGGAACATCCAGGGCCACAGTACACCGATGCTAAAGCCATAGTGCCTGCAGCAGTGTCTGAAACCGGCTTCAGACCCAGTTTGACGCTGTACTCATTGATAGTTCCTGCATTATTTGCCGGTGGTTCCCACAAGAGATGAGCTCCGTCCGAATGCTAATCGATGAAATGAAATCATAAGCATGGTGTGGAAATAGAAAAAAAAAGAGAGAAGTGGAGGAGAACCATATCTTCTAACTTTTCTTATCCGAATAGCTTAAGGAGCACCAGGGAAGCCAGGCAGGCATGTCTTGAAGGCGGCAACATTTGAGAAAGAACCACGACCACAGGAGTTGATACCACACACTCAAAACTTGAAACTTTGCCTGGTTGTAGCTCAACCTTCTGAACTGCAGTGGTTGCTGCACCAAGCCTTGTCTAAAATGATATTTCATCACAATAATTAACCCTAGCTCAGTATGTGCAACACACAAGCAGAAAGCAGCTGTGGTTAAAGTGGTAACTCGTTAAAACTGCACATGCACACTTTAACCTATTACACTATCAACCACACCTTACCTGAACCATGCGGAAGTCCACATTTGTAGAGTAGTCAGTCACTGTATACTCTGTCCCATTGACAACATCAATGTCATACCACATAGGGGGGACTTCCATCTGGTCTGTGCCTTGAGCATCTACTCCAGTGTTAGTGTCATTAACCTCAGTCTTGGTTGATGGAACAGCAAGTGTCACTGCCTCGTTTGGCTCTGTCTTGTTAGTTGTTGATGCAGAGGTGGAGTCTGTCTTAGTCTTGGAAGGCGTGAAGTTGTACGGCTGGATCTGCAACAAGTAATTGTCCGCTATAAAGAAATGAGATGACGAGGTGTTAAAAAGGAGAGAGGTGATAAGAAAGTGATGGACGATCAATAAAAGGTAATGGTATTGACCATAATATGTCAACAAAATAAGAAAAGTAAAGATGTTTCCCTATCAGAGACACTAATTCATTCCAGATAAGCTATTTGAGCTAATTAGTTTTGAAAATGTGTTAATTACCTCTATAAATTGTCCTATTAATTGGTTGTAGTTTTCTCTACTAAATTTGTGTTATGGATAGAAATGATGGTGAAGAGTCATCAAGGAGATTGACCTTACCGAGCCACCAATGACAACTGAGCTCTCTTGCAGTGATACCCATTCATTTAAGAATAGCAGCTTCAGAAAATTAGTTATGAATACATGTTGATTGCCTGTATAAATGGTCATGTCAGTTAGTACCTGTTCTGCCTGTAGAGTTTGTGTTACAGATCATTATTTATACTAACTCTATAATATTCATGAACTTCTGTCTGGTACATAAACATCTGTGGCTTCTGTGTATGGATTAGTTCCTGTTTGAATTTAATTCATGTTCCCTTAAGTTAGAAATGTGCAGTTTATTGTGTGATGTTAGACGATATATCTACATTTAAGAGAACATTCAATTAAGTCAATTTAATGTTATTGCTGGGAGATACAGAATTAAACACTGAATAACATCATATCCCCAAAAAGTAAAGAGAAAATAGTAACAGCTATTTTTCTTTTACAAACATATTTGGTGTTTGCCAACTCACCAGAGGAGACACTGTTCCAGAGAAGCTTGAGTGAGTTAGTGCCGGCTCTGACCAGTTGAATACGACCAGGGGCAACTGGCATCTCTGTCTCCAAGAACCACAGGTCGTTGCAACATACCTGAATAGGGAGTGAGTGTGAGTGAGTGAGTGTGTACGATTGTGAGTGAGGAAGGGAGTGTGTGTTGGGATGTGTGTGAGTGTGTGTATGTATATATCTATGAGTATGTATGTGGGAGAAGGAAAGTGGTATGTATGTCCTGACTGTTCCTCCTCTAACTGACCTGGTGGTTCAACATCTTCTTGTGACCTTCCCTGCCACTCCAGACGTACATCTTTGTGCCGACAACAGCTGCTATGTGTCCAGCACGCTCACACAGAGCAGCAGGGATCCCACTTGCCTCAGCATTACCATCTTCTGTGGTGAAGTTAGATATCTCCTCCCATGTGAATGTGTCTAACAACAGAAATGCACGCATGTTGCATTCTGTGTAATGGAATTCTCAACCAATGGTCATGACTACTGTTTAGCACACACCTTCATTATGTACACTATTATGTAACACAATCACACACCAAGTAAGAGCATTACACACCTCAACCCACACCCTATAAAGACTCATTTTCTCACCTGTGTTGAGGCAGGCTAATGAGTTTGAACATTTCCACTCTGTCTCATGTATTGGGTGCCTTCCATCATCACCAAAGACAGGTACCCAACCACCAAACACAAACATTTTATTCTTTAGCATGACTGCTGAGTGCAAACTATGTGGGAGTGGGACAGGGCCTTTGCACTGCACATTCTGCCACTGCATGTGTTTTCCTGGTGAACATGATAGGACAATCATCGTATATGAAATAACAGACATGTTATGAAGACTTATAGAAGGTCATACACATACGGACAGTTATAGGTTGGTGTGAGTGTGTGTGAGTATGTGAGTATGTGAGCATGTGAGTGTGTGAGTGAGTGAGTGGGTGAACGTGTGTTGACAACCTGATGTGAATAAGACCTGCAATGAGAGCAGATAAGAGAACACCATACATGCAGCTTATTTGACTTGCTCACCAACATTGAGAATCCACATATCACTAAGTCTCTTTTCATTCATGCCTGCATACACCAACAACTTGTTGCCAATGGTAACAGATGTGTGGCTCTCCCTGGGGCAAGGGATAGGACCTTCAATGTTGATGCATTCCCATTGAAGGGAAGTTCCCTCCAAAACCTCCAAAGTGAACACATCATTAAAGTACCTGAAGATAAATACGTGTTGCATTTTAGTAATGAAAGTTCCTCAGTAAATACAAAGATGATGTGGAGGCAAATATGCCTCAAAGTTTGTGCATCACTCCATTTTTTTCTCTTATTTGAAGTAGATTAGAATTTAGTTAAAAATTTTTTTTGAAATATAAGTGTAAATATGTAGATATGTAGATACTCACTTGGGAATATTCAGCATGGGGTCACTGGACAGGTTGGTCAGGCCTGCAAATATGACAGCCTTTTGGCCTACTAAGTTGAAGGAGTGCCCCAACCTGGGGCAAGAGGGCTCCAGTAGTGGAGTGAGCCTATGCCACTCCCACCTGCTAGCATTCAGCTCGTAGAGCTGCACAACATTCACATCCACATGAACACATCTGTTACATTTTCATCAATCCTTCACAGCATTACTTTACACAATAAAAAATTTGCATTCAAAAGGATTTGTTGCACTTAAATGCACAAAAAGAATGGGATAACTATTACCTACTGCATCTCTTCAGTATCCTAAAAAAGGGTAGTAGCCAGTTGAAACAGGAAATGAGACCTCGTTAGTGCAAATTCTGCCCACCCTATTAATACTGTGCCTAATGAATTCTCTACCCTATTAATATTCCACTATTGTCAAAGCAATGATATAAATAATATTACTCCAGTCACTAGAGATTCCCTTCACTAATGAAAAAAAAGAAGTAAATGCATGCCATGATGGACTGGAATGGGTTATGATTGAAATGATCATTCCAAGGGTACTGAAGCACCTGGAGTTATGGCACCAAGGATCCCTATCACTGAGGATGCCACCTCCTTCAAAGTGGCCCAACCTCGCAGGCTCACTTTCATTTTAAGTGGCCAAAGAAAAAACACTATAGGATATTAAACACTCCTTAATGAGAGAGAAAATAATTTTTTTTAGGCCTGCCAATGGGGTGGCTGGTCACCTCTATATGTGGATTGTGTCTATCCAGTTTTGATTCAGCTGTATTTTCATGGTTACTGGACTTATAACTGGCAAAATGTTTTACACTCGTAAGTATTTCAATTAGCATTATGGCTGTCTTTCCTGTTTACTAGCTAGAACAGGTTCCATGCATACAAGTGGCAAATGGTCCTCTAGTTTATTAAGGTGTCATTCTTCCTTGGGTAGAGGAGAGGGTAGAGGAAGGGGGTTGGGCTGAGACTAGAAATCTTATTTTAAATTTATCTCATGTGTGTTTGTTTGCATATCCCATATGGATCCTTTCAGTTTTCACCGAAAATTGAAATCCAATGTGTGAGAAAATATCAACTGAGTTCTCCTAGGGATTTCAAAGCCATGTAGCTATGTTCCAATCAGTGATAAGTATTTTTAATAAGTAATAAATATTAAGATTGAATTAGTTAAGAAAAAATAATTCCCTGTATTAACTCCAAATTTAATAGTGTCATTTAATTTATAAGCTACTACCTCTGTTTTAATTTTCAATCCTTGGATCACCACCAAAAGGTAAACTAAAGCAAGCTAAAAGGCTATTATAAAAAAATATATACAGCACTTAGTATCTATTTATTTGTACCAGCTGAAGTAGTATCTCACGAAGGACTCTTGCTCAAGTAAATGATTCCAATGAAATAATTGTGATTTATTCGATGCTGTTCTTTCTTGAGCGATGATGAAAATAATTACCTCAAACAACAGGAGAAAATGAGGTTTTCCTAAACCTGACTAAAACCTTTCCCCATAATCAAGGACAACATGAAATAAGTTTCTTTAAAATCAGTTGAGCTATTAAACCATTCATAGTGAAAACACACAAAGATAATGTCCAGTGATCTGGTGATAAACGCCCACATCATTGGAGTAGCATCTATACTCTATCATGCCTCTGAATACAAGCAAACGTACACCATCCCAGATGAAGCCAAATGCAGCACAGCCTCTGGGTTTCTCTCCACACACCTGGGACATGAACCACTGGCTCGTGGCTGCAAGCACAAATAAACACATGATCAATGTATTAGGTTGGTGTTACTAGCATATAAATGGTATCTTGATTCATTATAACACAGTAGGAAAAAAAGTTTTTCGCTCAGCCTTAAGCTTCCTATTGTCACGAACTGGCACAATCTCATTAATGCATCTGTTTGCAATACCATGACATGGTGAATAGTTCATTAAACCAGTGAATGCATGAGAGGGCTGGAAGGTAATATGAAACAGAGCTGTGGATGCAGCTCTAGTAATAAATGTCCTTTTGAAATGTGGGTTTGTAAAGATAGCAAAACCTGGGAGCAATCACTGTTTGTGTATGCATGCGTGATCATCCGCGTGTGGTCTACCACTTTTGTTCCAAAAGATCTAAACCTAATCTTGTGTAATTATACCCTTTACCTACTTCTGAACTTATAAGTCAAAGTGTCTGATTGGTAAGATTGGTATAACATGAAGTATCAGACAGTCATAGTGTTAGTGATGACTAAATTTCATGGGCAATCAACAGCTGTGTATTTCAAAGCTGGCAAGTTGCATAGTTCAAGAACTCTGCCTTTAATATCTGAAACTGTAATTATATATTTTTGGTATATGATGCACATCTACTAGGATCCAGAAAAACTTGCCACAGTGACCAGAAAGATTATTCCATGTTTAATGCATCTGGCTATGTGAGACTTCTTAAAAAATCTCTTGGGATCCAACAACACCCACACCCAGAGTTTAAACATTTAAATCAATAAGGCATGTCCATCACTGCTTGTTTCACAATATGGACTTAACAACTACCAAAGATTCCAAGCGAGTCAGTTGTCATGAATTGACCAGGCTACAAGCAACCACAGTCCCCAGCAAACAACAGTAATAAACTACATACAAACGTCCTGGGACTCCTACAAGCAGTGCCCTCTAAATATAGTACCAATGAACAAATAAATATACCTACCTGTGTTCAGCACATGTAGTTCTTCCATAATAACATTATTTCCACCTCCAAATATGATAATCAGCTCCTTAATGGCAACCGCTTGGTGCCCTTGACGAGGCTCTGGAGCAGGACCGCTGGTAGAGTTCACTTTCTTCCACTTCATCTTGAATGGGGTGGGCTGCGGGTCAGGGTAACTAGCCACGCAGCCTTTCTCAATGGTAGTCGCAGAAACCTTACCAGCGGACATTTTGTCTTACTCAACAACATCTACACGTGCACCAAATGTTATTATGGTAAAGGTCACCGTCATTCTTTTACCTTCAAAAAATCCATTTGTAATAGCTTACCTTTGGAAACCCCCTTGCGGTTAATCCTCAACTGCTTGGGTTGCTGTATGGTTGATAGGAATGCAAGTTGATGTATCTGAAAATTTTTTGAAGAAGACTTTGTCTGCATGTTATTTAGGCTGGCTTGCTTGTTAATTTTATTATTTTCATATATTTGTCTGGCCCTAACCACATTACCCTTTAATAACTTCCTCGATAAGAAACAGGGCATACATCTGCTATGGCTGTGGCCATATAGAACTAATGAACTTGGTTGGCATTCTATTTAAGACCACATGAGTGTTGTTTAATTTATATGTATATACATACATACATACATATATATATATATATATATATATATATATATATATATATATATATATATTATTTATTTATTTATTTATTTTAAAGTGTTTATCCAGAACTCAACTGAATGGTCAACCTATTTTGAAGAACTCTTTGCATAAATATCTACTTCCATATTACAGTTAAATTCTGGTTCCTACATTCAAATTAATTAAAAAAAAAATCCAATCTTGATGGGTATAAGTGAGGTGAGACATGCCATGGTCTTTCCTTGATTAGTGAAACAGTCATGGTAATAGCATTGTATTTTATTAATGGGCTAAATGAGCATGCACTATGGGCACTCAAATACCTAATGTAGCAATACTTTTTAGTTCTAGCTTATATCCAAGTGTTTCTGTATGGCAAATAGTTGTTACAATTGATTTCAGTTGAATTATGTTAAAGAATTAAAATAGGAAAAAGTATACCAAACATGTGATTATTTATTGCTTATTTTAAGGAACATACTGAGACCAAATGGCTTTGTGAGAACAGCAAATTCTTCACAATTAGCTTTAATAATTCTTCTGTTCTGATTGAGTTAATTGGCGTAATACATTTCAATAGAGCTAAGTATAGAAAGAATTAATATCCAAAAGCTGCAACTGCCTGCTAGTAATAAGAAAGTATAATATCATTGACAAATATAATAAGGTGTCAAATCTTGCAATTTTCAAGATGCAACTGAAACCAGTTTCCCCACCCCCACCCCTACTTCCAAACCTGTAAGCATTTATCATGAATATAAAACTATAGGGATGATGTCTCCTGTGGTCGGAAGGCAATAAAGTCAAACCCTCTCCTAAGCTGAACACACAGACACCAAGTGTTGCAATAAAGTACTATTGCCTTGCCATTAGGGTGTGGCTTGGTGGATGTGTGGTCACACTCCGTATAACATGTTACTATTCTTCAGTTGGCCTCCATGGTCCTCAACGAATATGTTGAGTGCCACTGGAACAAGTGCAGTGACAAGTTCCTGGAGCAAGATCTCAAGGAGAAGGTAACAAAGACTAAGGTCATGAGATTATGTGAGTGTGTAAGAGAGAGAGCGAGTTTATATTTGTGTGGGAGGGAGTGTGTGAGAGAAAGAGTGAGTGTGTGTACTTGAGTGTTAGAGTGTGTGTGAGAGAGTGTGTGTGAGTGAGTGTGTGTATGAGGGAAAGTATGTGTGTATGAAAGTGTATGTGTGTGTGAGAGAGAAAGTGTGTGTGAAAGTGAGTCAGAGTGTGAGCGTGTGGGTGTGGGTGTTTTCATATTATTTTCTTTATTGCTACATGTTGGTATGTCTCGTTACATTAGTACATGTTGCTATGTTAGTGTGGTGAATATGTCATAAACTATATGTATTGCTCACCATACTACACCAAAGTGACTATCAAGGAACTACTTCTACCTGGCCTTGGACAGTGTCAAAGCAAAGTCATGGCCAGGAGACATTTTCTTGGACGTAACTTCAAGTAATGGTGAAGGGTTTTACCTTATCACACAACACCAGATAAAGGGGTGCAGTTTTCAGGTGTAGGTGTGGTTTCATTTATATCATTATTATATTTTCCTCTTTTTTTATCAAATGCCATAACCAGTTCTAAATTTATGAACATTTTGTGTGAGAATTCTTAATGTGAAAAACATTTTTTACTACCTTTACTGAACCTCCAAAAATTATTTTTATTATATTGATTGCAATTACATTGCAAGGAGGGTGTTAGAGTCAAAAGATTAATAGATTTGCACACAAAAAATATACTTGAAGTATTTAGAGCTTAAATCATATACCAATATTAACTAACCCAAAAAAAACAACCAAAACATAAATGAAAAAAACCAAAAAAAAATGAAATAAAATAAGTAACAACTTTTCCTTAATTATGTTTATTATTCAACTCTAAAACTCAGACTCCTATAGTATCACACACTCGGAAATGTATACTTTAAAGCTGTTCCACTTCTATTCCTACCATTATTTTCCTTATTTGTTATATCTAACTTTAGTGAAAATTGAGCTATGCTTATTTGAAACACTTGTAATATAATACTGTGATTCTGAGACTGAGCATTCTCGAATTGTATCCCCAATGCATGCACGCATGTCAGAAGTATGCCGATCCCATGGTCATATCCCACCATAACAATATGGAAAAATAATCAAATTGACACACACATGAAAGATGTTACAAATCCAGAACACAAAACAAGATATACACTAATGCATGCACACCTGGTTTATAGTATCATATTATCACAGGTATGAGAATGAATACAGTTATACTTTAGATACAACCTTCAAGTGTATATTTCTTTTATTTCTGTAGACCAAAGATTACTTTGGATTCATAAGATTGAAAGTCATTATTTGGATTGATACTCTGCTACTTTCATCAATTCAAGACATTGCTAATTTTATTGTGAAGTATAAAGTCCATATATATATATAAACTTTAGGGTGGGGGTGGGGTGACAGGGAAATTTTAAAATGTATCTCCTAATTAAAAAAATAAATATATATATTTTCAAGTCCATAAACATCTTCAGATACCAAGACACACAGACTAACATTATGGACTTGATTTCATGAGATGCAAACTTACCAGGCATTATGCAGGATAAATTACATGCCAACATAGCCTATGATATAAGATATGGCCAGAGGTGAATGTTTGCCAAATGTGAACCATCATATTGCCCTACACTAAATTTGTGCTAGCTTGCGTCAAGGTGTGTCAATCAATAAATTTATATCCATATGTACCAAAAATAAAGCTAACAATATTTATAACTCAAAATATGCTGAAAACTGACCAATAAAATGAAATTATAAGACTTTTAATAAGTTAAGTTATTACTTAATATGGATTTTATCCTTATATGAGTAACTCCTATAATTTAGAATAGCATGTAGGTTATATTAATGTAGGTTATATTAATATATATCTATATATATTTTATTATTATTCATTATTATTTTTGACTATACTGATACTAGATCTAAAAATAAATTTCAGAGAAAATTTACCAGCAGTGAAAAAAAAAATTTTTGAAGTTTTCATAAAATAATTTATAAAACCAAAAATATATATAACTAATCAAGGATGTCCAAAGCAAAACTCTGTGGTTCGAACCTTGGACCAGGCCCTTTTCTTTTTCTTTCTTCCTTTATTCCTCCAGTTTCTTTTCTTTCTTTTTTTTCTTCCTAATACCTTTCATTTTCACTTTGGACTAATCTTTTTCCTGGTACATCAGAAGGTGCATTAGCAATTCTATGTTATGATGGCAGATTAAAGTTCATCAGGTCAGTACAGATAAAAAATTATGCATATCTATTTACTCTCACTAAAGGCTTTGAAAATAGACTAATTCATGGGGAAAAGCTTGAAAGACCAATACGGGTGGCAGCATAAAGGCCTGTCAGCAGTAAAGCCTAAATTTATCCAGATCTGATCTTCATAAATTAGATCTTCCACTGATCTGGATAAATTCTGTCTGTGCTACAGAGTAGTAACATAGTTTACAATCCAAAACCACATTAAAATCAACACAAAAGAAATACCTCTAGTCACTTGACTAAAATAGTTTATATTATTTATTCTTTACTTCTTTGGATATTTTAAGATCAATGTGTTCTGGGTTTGTGTGTCTGCTTTTCAATTTTTTCATAATCGTATTACATAATCTTCAACCAAGGAGGAGAACACAGATATTGAAAATGTGGTGGAGAAGAATAGTGAAAAAGATAAAATCCAGGTAAGAAAGAATGTAGGTTGATTAGATAACTATATTTGCATGCTTGCCAGGGATGCACTGACATATATATATGAAGCAAAGTAAAATTAAATTAGTACTTCATCTGTTGCATGAGAATAAAGTAAAAACAATAAAAGAATTTGGTGCAAGGACAGAAGGAAGGAGTGGTTGAAGTACATGCCTGATTTCATGTATCGAAGGAGTTAATGGCGTGAAAATATGAAAATAAGCAGAGAGACATTACAGCAGCAAGGAACAGCACAGCTGTATCTATTCAAGGCACTTTCAAAGATAAACTTTATTTCTTTATCATACCTTTTTAATTTATTTAAATCGATATGTTAAAAAGTAATTATTAAAGTAAATTTATTCAATCAGTCATTTGTAGTTGGGTGGGTTGGAAGGACAAGTAGGGTAAAAAAATAGAAGTTTGTAGTTCGTTGGAAAGAAAAGGAGGGTGAGAAGTAGAAGCCTGGCCAGATGAAATGGTAGGATAAGGAAAGGAAGTCGGAAGTAGGTTAGATGGAAAGGGAGAATAAGGTATAAAAAAGATTAATCTGTAAGGGACAATCAAATATTCGTGTGTTTTGTGTTTGATAGTGTGCACAAAGGGAAAGAAGTAAGTGATGCATTACATGTCCCATCAATATTGCTATCATAGATATGTCATTCCTCCTTCTATTAAGCTAGCACTTCCAATACAAACTCCCATATTCCTCCAACTGGCTCTCCCTCTGCTGCACGCTTTTCCCTCTCTGCTGAATGCTCTTCTGCATGCAAAATCATTTGTTCCACCATTTTCATGGTAAAACTTTTACCCTACATATGTGTGTGTGTGTGTGTTTGTGTCTGTGTGTGTGTGTGTGTGTGTGTGTGTGTGTGTGCGTGTGTGTGTGTGTGTGTGTGTATCTGTGTGTGCATGTGTGTGTATCTGTGTGTGTGTGTTTGGAACATTATTTAAACAATTTATGTTAAGTACTGATGAAAAGTTCAAGAAATTTAGGGTGGGAGGGTGAAACAACCTTCCTGTGAATTTTGAATAATTATTCTACATTTTCAGGCCATCAGGAAATAAATACTGGCATTCTCATGCTGCTCCTTGAACATGCGTGGGACAGTAAGAGTGCTGAAGGTTCAGATGAGTTTGGCCTTCACACTGGGAGAAAGCTCGAACATAAAGCAGCAAGAAGTGTGCAGCAAGTTGACAGGTGCAACACATGACAAGGAAGTCATTATTTTGTGCAGCAGTTAGAGATGAAACTATTGAAATGTGTTAGAGCTTCATTTCCGTTAAAAAAAAAAGAAGAATAACAATATGTTGAAGATATAATTTTAGCCCTCATCTTTGTGGTTGATTTCCATGGTGAGGAAGAGACTGAAGTTAGCATAAGGCACGATGGAATGGTGTTTTTTCTCCAACATAACCTGCCTCTGAAGGGCAGGTGCACAACCTTTAGCAAAATCCAGCAACCAGACTTGGAATTACAGGAGATAGCCTTCTCTGCGAGGCTGAATCATTTGGCAGAACCTGGATAGGACAAGAGGAGGGAATAAAATATATACTATTTTAATGACTACTGTAAACACACATCCATTTGATTGGAACACCATTTTTTTCAATGAAGCAAAGGAAATGGAGGAAGAACAAAGTGACAAAAAATAATTAATAAAACAAATAATTACCACTTCCAAAAAACAAACATAAAATCAAATCACCACTAAATAGTGTTTGCAACTCAATTAATACTGTTCCTGAATGGAAATTCTAATCACTACAATATTTTTACAGTCTATTTGGGGAACCACTTGGAGTGCATAGATAGTGTTTCATCTTGGGAATGTTTTATGAGAATAGGAAAATTAAATTTAAATTGTTCCTAACAAGCATAAAAAAAAGTCAAAGAAACAATTACAAGTATTAAGGTACAGGTCTCCCAAGCTTAAATTTGGACGTTTCTTATTCTGGATGGGGATTATTTTTACAATCCTTTTTTTCCCATTTGTCTTATCATTTCTCCTCCACCCTCTCCATTTTTTCTCCTTTTGTTTACAAGCCCTCTCTTATGGCAACCACTAAGTTCACCAGGATTGTCTCTAGCTTTGTACATATGGACCAGTATTTGGAATACCTGACTTAAAGTCAAGAACTATATAATGGTTTCACAGGTACTATTAGTATTCTCTCACAAAATATGCAAGATGCACAGTAGTTTTGACATGTTTTCCTCTTGAGCAGAACAAAGGTTATTTTATAGGCTCTATTATGGTACTGAGTGTGTCACAGCAAGTGTGTATTGTAACAACTCACAGAAAAGAGCAGAAGCATAACTTTCATTTGATACCTTATTATCTGTATGCATGAGAAAATGTTAGTTTTCTATAGATATTCAAATACCAAATGGTTTATTAAATTTTATGTTTTTATCCACTTTTCTTTTTTTTTAAACATTATCAGCTTCTGTGACTAAGTCCACCACTGAGGACTTTAAGACTGATAGTTTGGGATGCCACTAGGGTGTTTTTAATCAAAAATAACAACTAGGTACCTGGTCACTTGGAGAAATTAAATGACCCCTACCTCCTGAAAATATCATTACCACATAAAAAGGAATAGAATGTTTATTTTGTCCACTACTGTAAAAGTCATGAAGAAACACACAACCATTACAGTTCTTTAAAGAGGAATTGGCATTTGTCTAATACTAATACTTCTATAAATTTCGTAACATATATTTCCCCCTGTTCTATAGGGAAGTAATGAATAACTTGTAAAATTGCATCTTGGGTTTAATTCTGTAACAGTCAGATAGTGCTGGTGCACTGCAAGGTGAAAAATTTAACAGACAACCACAGCTTGTTCTCTTACAGGCACTATTTTACATCCAAATCAGTAGCCTTGACTGTACAAAGCATCTTCAGTCTAGATTGGAATAACCATGGAAAAAAAATATGTGGTGGGTACGGTTAGTACCTTTCATTCTGCATGATGTGTTTATAGATTGGAATGTACTTCCGTGTTGATTAGCATTAGAACATGATTTTTTTTGGAGTGTAAATTGGACTTGTATAATATTGTGTCTAGCACTACTACTACAGGCTTTATAATAGGTTAGACATAGATAGTAGAGGTATTTTTAGGATTTAAAAAATTTAGTAATTCCTTCAAAGATTGTAGCTGGACTTTCGCTATAGTATTTATTGGCATACTCCAGGGATTTCATTGAAAGCTCCCAGATGACTGCTAAACGGGTTGTAGAGAAAATGGTACACAGAAATTGAACTTTATACATGACAATTGTTGTAAGATCATATCAATAACTTGTTTTATTATAATTTTCTTTCTGTTGTTATATAGCATCTTTCAATCAACTCTACCGCCATTGATAATCTTTTAGTAGTTGCTGACCAGAAAATAGAGAGGGCAGAACCTCCTGAAGAATTGCAGGATAAAGTACATTCCTTGTTCCATAACCTCTCTTGGGCTAATGTTCAGGAAAAGGTGAAATGCTTCTTTGAAGGACAGATATATATCTATTAATTGCATCATTTTTATTATTTACAGACAAAGGAGGCAGGCACACTAATATCTGTGAAGCTCATTGATTGGTTTGCTAGTTATCTTGTCATTAAGAGAGCATCCATTGAACCCAACTTCCATGCACTTTATTTGAATTTTATGGACCTTTTGGGTTCAGTTCAATTGTGCAAACAAGTTCTCAGGGAGACCTATAGGAACATAAAGGTTTGTCCTATCATAGACACAGAATCAACTGTTTTAAGAATTAAAATTCTTTTTATCATTTGCAGGTGCTTTTCCAAGCTGATAAAACCAGTGAAAACATTTCGGATAGAGCAATCTTGAAGAACTTGGGACATTGGCTTGGCATGCAGACTTTGGCTAAAACAAGCCTGTCCTTCATATTGTAAGTAACCCCATCACTAAGCCCCAGAAGGCTCCATATGGCATATAGAAATTCATATTATAGTATGTTGTACATTCTATCCACATATCTATTAATGTGTGGTTGTCTTCAGGATCTAGATGTAAAGGATCTAATTTTGGAGGCTCATTTCAAGGGTGAACAGGTATGCATATACAAATGCACATCCAAATCCATGATCCCACTCTTTGTTGTCCATTAGGAGCTGATGTATGTAGTGGCATTTGTGGCCAAGTTGCTGGAATCATGTGCCGAGAGTCTCGTATTTAAGCCGCCTAATCCATGGACCATGGCAATCATGTCTGTATTACGTGAACTTCATGAGGTTCCAAACTGCAAGGTATTTAATATTCATTTCAATTGACACTTCACTATTTTAAACTATACTAACTTCACTGTGCTGTTTAAATTTGTGACTTAGCTCAACTTAAAATATGAAGTTGAAGTTCTGTGCAGGCACCTGTCATTGGAAATATCGGTAAGTTAGCATATTGTTAGATGTGCATTGTACATCGTCATAGGTGCCAACCTTTATTTATTGGATTAGGGAATCAGACCTATACTAAACCCATCAACCATGACCATTGCATTGTCATCAAGATTAAAAATTAAAAAAAAGATTATATAGAGTGCAACTATTAGTGCTGGACAATAGTATGGCATTTTCATTTTGGTGGTGAGCTCATTGGGGCTATTTTTATGTATGGACTTGCATATCTAAAATTGACTTCTGCTGTTAACTTAAAAGAATAGACGGAGAACACCCATTGATAGCAGGTATACGAGTACACTGGTGCTGTACACATCACAGGAATCAGTATGGATGGAGTCAATTAATGATTACGAAAGGCCCTGACTGAAACATTTGTGGTTGCATGGTGGTTCACAGGCTAAAAAATTAGCTGACCCATGTTGATGATAGATTGTGATCTCATATATCTCTTATCAGCTACTCATAGCCGTGTTAATTATGGATAGTGATCTCATGCATTTCTTATCAGCTATTTGTACAGGTGTTAATTATAGATAATTATCTCATCCATCTCTTATCAGTTATTGTTAGACATGTGTTAATTATAGATAGTGATCTCATTAACCTCTTATCAGCTATTTGTAGACTGGTGTTGATTATAGATAGTGATCTCATTCATCTCTTATCATTTACATGTAGACATGTGTTAATTATAGATAATGATGTCATTCATCTTTTATCAGCTATTTGTAGAATTATGGACCATGAAACCACAATGTTTTCAGTCACAGCCCTGGTCACTAATACTTTGGAGACCAATCTGGACACCTTAGGGGAATGGGGACAAAGCTGTCAGTTAGAAAACATATTTGGCACTTATGTCTCTCTGCATAACCACCCATTATTCATATAAACACATCTATTACTATGCATATATATGTTTGCATATTTGTGTACAGGATATAACTCCCAGCAAATTTCTCAGTAATGCTGAGAAAGCTATGAAACTCCAACATTCCACACCTAAAGGTAGATAGGCAGTGTGTGTACACTGAGTTGAGAGATAGGAATGTGCAGCTATAGCACTAGTCTGTGGTGACCTTCATACTGAACATTGTGTGTATAGTAGCCATCATCTCTATGTGTCCATTAGTTTAATTAAATACCAATTGTGTTGTAATTGTGCCACTACTGAACTCACTTCTGGTGAAACAAAGTCCTCGGCAATTTTGATGCAGCTGCACACATTTCGAACCTACAGACATCATCAAAATGTTTTTAAAAAAAAATTCAGTAGTACATACTGGCTGGTATATTAAATTAAAGAAGTGAGTGTTTAACTTGGAATTGCTCTGTGCTAAAGATAAACGTGTACAGTATCAATTGGTTATACATTTCACCTGAATCATAATTGAGAATTGGCACATGCTCACACGACTCTGTTTGATTCCAAAATACTTCATTGTAACATTAAAATGACAAGTATGTTCCTATGGTAAAACATGATTTTGTCTGATTTAGCATTGGTTGAAGTAGATACAAGTAAGAAACGTAAAAAAAAAATGGCTTACAGGTTTGACATCCACAAATGAAGTTGAAATTTGATGCAGATCAGAGTGTATTAGACGATTACAAGCTGGCTGCCTATATTTGCTTAAGAACATGATTTTATCATCTCTGGATTCAACAAAGGTTAGGAATACATTTTTCTTTGCAGCAGATTAAAATAGCTTCATGTCAAGAAATTGTGAATCTGGATAACAGTTTGCTGGTAAACTAGGGAAGTATTTACTAGCATGAAGCTTCCATTCATGCCGCCCCATCTACTCTCCACTCTAAGCACACAAACCTGGTGAGTTACTCCTGCATGTATGAATACTGCATCGCCTTCATACTGGACTATGGCCCAACTTCTAACCCCATATTCATAATAAAGCCTCTCACGGTGATCAGCATTGAGGTACGTGAGTTGGTCATGTATGGGATAGGATCCTATCGGAAGAGGTTCTGAAGCCTCTCTGTATACCTGCAGTAATGATATTAGATTTTAAATACAATCGCACTTCTTATGTAGGCAGGAAACATAAACTGGTCTAGGATTGATCTTAATGTATATATATTCCAGACATGGAATGTGCAATGGTGAAATGATACTCGATATTCTTGTTATATGCCTAATTATAGTTGTACTAGCAGCATATACCAGGCATTGCCTAGCTAATATAGGTTAAAATCTTGCAGTTGAACATGTCTTTCCAGTAAGAAATGTGATGGTGAAGAAGATGTATTATTAAGAGTGGAGTGGCCAAAATACAATTTTCGGCTTTTTCTTATTATCATTGCAAACATTTTGTGAAATATTTAGCTCACTTTTTAAGTTTGTTCAAAACCTATCATCATTCTAAGTTTCAGAGAAATCCACCTACTGGTTTGGATCAATTATGGTACAAACATACGGACAGATCAACAGACAGACAGATAGAGGGACAGACAGAAAATATTCTCTATTTTTCCAAGTATGTCACCGGGCATTAAACCATCTCAAGGTGAGTCTCCTCCATCCCTAAAATTTGTTCAATATCAAACAGAGGGATTTTGAGAAATGGGCTAACATAGTTACTTATTTTGTTACATATTTACACAGTTACATAGCTCCTCTAATATATATAGATTTGTAAACATATTTGATAATAACAGAATATATTTTACTACATGTTTTGTTAATGCAGTATGTAGAGTGTGCATTTCTCAATTAGTTGGGGGCCCATGTCTTGCTTATCTTCTCCCATTTCCTGCGTGAGGAAGTGCAGTTTTTCTTTGAGTTCGTCTATCTGCTTCTGCACCTCAACTTTTCTCTGCTTAAGCAGCTCCTCCTTGCGATTCAAATAATACTCTAAAAAAACGAGAAAAGTGGGTGATGACCATACTAATTAGTTAAAATTGAACAGTAATAATAGAATTTGTGTCCCTTTGTAAATAAATGTAATTTACTATATATTATTTGTCAACATATTTGTGTCAATTCTGGTGAAATTCTTTGAAATGTTCTTGCTAGATAAATTTCTAGCTCCTGTAGAATTCTTTCCTTTCCCTTTTATTAATCACCTATGCCGATTACGAGTATATCAAAGCATAGCTTTCGTATATATTGCCAACATTTCTGTACCAATATGGAATATTATTAATGAATATCATGATTTAGTTTGAAAGCACCATAACCACTTATGAATATTTAATCGAAAAATGTTTAAATTGATCACAGGACTTGCTGTTTAGGATTTTGGGATACTATTCTTTCTTCAGTACTTTTTACTATGATGGGCTATTATCTCTCTATATGAATATTTGCATTATTTTTCAGTCTCTTGAGCCTACAAGGCTTAAATTTTCAGCTGTAGCTCAGCGATATACCAGCCCACTTATGGGCAGAAGCATAGGGACATTAAATAAATTTCTGGAAGTGGTGGGTGCATTCATAATATTTACTCCAAAAAAAAAAGAAGAAGTAATGCTCTACATTCCTATCCCTTCCCTGATGAACAGTAACTACCACATTTCTATGCATAATATTTTCTTTAGTAATGTACCACAATCCCCCACTAACTATATCAAACATTAAGCAAACCAAAACAGTTACTAGCAATGGGGGGGGGGGGGGGGGGGGGGGGGGTGGGGAGAGTCAACCTAAAACAATTACATGAACTTTCTTTGGGTAATTAATATTGACTTTTAATATCTCTTGAAGCTATACAGCCTCTCCAGTAGGGTTAATTTGATATTCAATAAGGGAATATCTACAATTAAGTCAGATGAGCAATCAAGATACAAACAGTGTTGCTCATGTAGTATACTTGTGGAATATTTAGTAGACAATTACTACAATTGTTGCCCCCCCCTTTTCAAAAAAAAATTTTTTTATTTACTGGTTTCAGTCATTCAAACTATCCAAAAAAGAGTCCATCTCATGTTGTTTCTCTTAACCGCTACAAATGTCAAGAATATATTCACCCCTAAACATCTATATTATTATGAAACCAAATTTTCAGTTGACTCTCCTTTCAAGGCCAAATGCATGCTTTCGCTGACACCAAAAGGCCTCCCTGCTAGCAGCTCAGCCACTGTGGGATGCCTACTTTCCATTCCGTAATCCCAACATCTCAAACACCGCTGAACTTAGCTGCAGGCTGTGATGCTGACTGTGATGCTGACTGTGATGCTGACAGTGATGCTGACCGTGATGCTGACTGTGTTGCTGATCGTGATGGAACAAGGAATTCAATACAGTGGCTCCACTGAGCATGAGCTGTAATATTTCTTTCTGGGATATTTCTAGCAGAGTAAATCTCAATGAGGATATAGAGTATTGGAGAAAAACAATCCTTTGCCATCTTACCCTTTAGAACAAATCATAGTTCAACGCTTTAAAGGTATTAACTTGGTTTCTTGCCCAATATTTTTTATTTAGTTAAAAGAAAAGAAGCAGTGTTAGCTCTTTATGGAGTTAATTTAAAAAAATTTTTTTTATTATTTAAAATTTTTTAATACTACAGAATTCCCACACGAAATGGTCCCTTTAAAGCTTCCACTTCTTTTGGCACTCTCTACACTCACTACTTCAACCTACACATGAACCAAACAACATTAGTGATTTAGAAACACTATGAAACTCCATCTCTTATGTTGTTAAGAATATCGTTAATATACATGATATGATATCTACCCATTCTCTTTTTGTACCCGGATTGCCCTATTATGTACCACGGACTTTCCATGAAATGTTAACAATCCAGTACTGAAGGAAGTGTCATATATCATCAGAATTTCAGATAAATGAAAGATGACAGAACACGTTGTAGGACAAGCTAAATGTCAAAGAAATTTTAGGTGTATGCAATCCTGCCCTACCCTCTACCTACCCTCTACCGGATAGTTTGCATGAAATTTTAACTAATGATTGCAAAGGATATCTGGATTACAGGTGGCTTCCCATCCACCTTTCCCATATGTGTTTCGAAGCATAAACTTTTAATTTTTTTACAGTGTATGGATAACATATTAGAGTTGCGCAGGTCTGCTTAGAGGCTCTCCATCTTAATGTAGTAATTGTTAATTGGACTAATCCATATGATCTTTATGCAAAAGAAGAAGCAAGTATTTTCATCCAATATGTGGAGAATCCATGACTCAACGTAAATAAATGCTAAGTATTGCAACATATGTAATATCACCTTTATAAGAATGCAAAATTAATTGTGGTTACGACGTAATGAAAAACATTAATTCAGAAATATTAATAGATAAAATGGGGAAAGCAAATCATTAATTTTGAATAGCAATGAATATGTTTTTGCTTTGGGGAATAAATTAATAGATGGTTTTGTTTACCATATTCTAACAATGATATCATAATAGAAGTTGTCCACTTCTTTTAATTAAGTTGCACAACTAAAATTTCCAGTTTACTTTTCTTCTCTCCTTGTTTTATCACACAATAAACTGAAAATGAGTGCAAATTTTTTTTTTTTCACAAGTCATATTTTTTTGGAAAAACAATCATTACTTCACTAACAATCCAATAGTTTGCTACAATAAATTTGTCATGACCATTTCCTTATCATTCTATGCACCATGGGTGTATGAAGTTGTTATGAATCCTAGGTTTTTCAAAAAATGTAAAATTTCAACCTTAACTGCCAACAGGAAGTTGATGATTTCATTCAATAATTCATAATTCCAAGAAGTTGCTTATCAACAATGAATAGATTGTTGTACACCTTTTCAAGTGATCGAAGAAAATTTATTTTTATCAATTTTACCTTTTTCATGAAGAGAGATCAAATGTTGTTGAGTAAACAAGGTTGTTATGTTAGACTTATTTTCACATATTCTACCACAAGTAAGATGGCAACATCACATAAAACCAAGCATTTTTTCATGGAGGAACAGCATAGTATCATCTTACTAATGTTTGTACAATTACCTTCAAAGTACTCTTCTCCTGTTGTAAATTTACTTTTGGCAATTCTAATATTTCCTGTGAGAAATTGGATGAACCGAAAAATAAGTTAATAGTGTCCATTAGATGAACTAGAATGCATTTGCAGCCTGATGCTGCTAACTATGCCCACATTTGGAGGGTTGGCTGTAGTCCTTTGATTGTCAGCTGGAAGGACATGTTAAATTTTAGAATCACATAACAATGAAATAGTGCAACTTTGCATATTAACTATTAAGTTAGAGATATTTGGGGAGAATATCACTGAACTTATATAGGGTGCCTTAACATGAATTTGGTTTGTAGTCCTAACTCACAAATCAGGTCATCCCATTTCCCCACCAAAACATTAAATTGCTAGCCATTATAAGCCAGGGGTAGCCTATTTTGAATAACAAAATATTTTAATAAAGGGGCATTAAATCCTTCATCCCCAAGATCCATCACCAGCAATAAGAAACCATAAGAATTTGTCTCAGGGATTAATTCATACAACTCAAATATATAAAAAAAATGGCTCAATTTTATTAAGACTAGCTGGCATTTCCAGTATCCTGCTGAGACAGCTAGCCAGTCTCAACTTTGATGTCATTACACATATAAAGGTTTGAAATCTTTATCACCTTAATAGAAGATCTATTACATTTCAAAAGGTGCTAATGCCATAGACTCAGATAATGGGTTATCTTCAATCCTTTTGCATTAAAATATATCACCAGTTTTATTTTTTACATATTTTTTTTAAAGAATTTCCAAACTCCAGACTTTTTTGGCTCATAACTCTTAATAAAAAATGAAAGAAGACCATAACCCAAGGTAGTCTCCCAAAGCAGACATAGACATCTTTGGCACATTCACACTAGTTGAACTGAACTTGTACTAAATCTTAAGGCCGAACACAAGTGCAACATTGTATATTTTATAGCTCTCAACCTTTTCATTCTCTACTAACTCTCAGCAGTTTAAGTCTATAATGGGTTCTTTGCACCATTTATTTAATATCAGGTCTAATCAGGTATTTCACATTCTAATGTCTCAAACATAACTATCATGACAAGGATTTATTGGTGCATAGAAAATAGTTAATGGTATTGGTATCTTTTAGATTCCAAATATTTAAACCAAATTTTCGGTAAATAATTAGTAATTCAGTTTAGTAAGATATATTAAAAACTCACAATCAAGCATAGATATCAACAGAATGTTTCATATTTCATTGAGATAAGTTGAAAGATATAGATAAACATTAAATTTATTGAAGTAAATAGTCTAGTTTACTAATATTATATGCTAGTAAAACCAAATCATTATTGTCAAACAATTATTTGGTTTCCATCAAAGAGCATCGGATATGGTCTTGTGGAGAGGAGGACCTTTAGGTAATAGATTATGAATCTTGTACTTATTGCGGATGAGTGGACGGACATCATCTTACAACAAAACAGCATGAATGGTAGGAATTAAATCAGTAAAAAAATGGAATAAGGCAAGTAGTGAAGATTAGGAAGTAAAGGTATGTCTAAAATTAGTGTGGTAAGAATGTTGATCACTACAAGGATAAGGACACATATTAATATATCATTTTATCAAATATTAAGATACTACTGGAAGGGAAATACAGTGTCCCTGATATATGTGTGCCGCAATCCCTTAACTGTAGACTTATATTCCATTGTGAGGTATTCTTAATAAAAAATAATTGGACTTGATAAATAACATCATGTTCTTAAAGCTCTTCCTTTTAAGTAATTTCATTTGACATTGTCATTAAAACTCTATTTGTGCTACATATGCAATAATGGAATTGTTGAGCAATTGTAATTTTATAAGCATGTCTCACCTTGTCCACTAATGATTTCATAAATGAAAAAAGTCTCTTCAATTCAGAATCAGTGTTATCAGTGGTCCATGTTGTGATAGGAATGCCATTGGACACGTGCAGAACAACAAAACGTAATAACAAACAACATAAACAATTACAAAGTTCAGTTTGTAGGAGAACAGAAAAATTAAGAAAATATAATTAGTGATACTAATCAGTAACACAGCACAATTTACACACTTATTTTATATTCAAAAAATATACATATAGCCCAGTAAATGACATGAAGGAGATGAAAATTTCCCCAAAAAATTTAATCTTAAGATTAGTGCAACACCCACATCAACTTTAAACATTATCCGTGTTATATATATGGAACCATGAGTTATAATTAACCAAACTGAACAAAATTTGAATAAATTTAGTGTAACAATGCACATGATATTTAAGTGGGTTAAGATATTTTATCAGCTGAAGTTAACTTCTTTACATGCAATGTAGGAAAATGAAAGAGGGAAATTTATGAGTCTGATGTCCTTGAGCATATGATATACAATTTTTTATGAACAAAATTTGGTTCACACATGAGTATTATCTCTACCTATTTACAGAAACAACAGATTTTTCCTCTTATATCCAATTAACATATTTACAAGAGATGAAGAAGATTGAATGTGATACCTGTTCATTTACTACAAAACTTTTTTTAAGTATCTGCCCAATCCTCATTTAAAAGATTAATTAATCAAGTTTCTCTATAAGCTTATTAACTGTGTTATATTCATATTTGATTAACTCAGTAAGCTAGATTTTTACACCAATCTTCACCAATTCTTAATCAGTTATGATTAATTTAATAATTTTAATAATCATCTACTGATATCATGATAATTGAACTTTATTTTCAGTACTCATACTTTGCTTACCTGATATCCAAATGCACAAGGGGTGTTGTCAATGATGATTGTCTTGGCAAGATTTCGCCCCAATATGTTCAAGTCTTTCACATAATTTCTTCCGACTTTCACGCAGTGATGCCTGAACAGCCGGTGGTGGAAAAACTCGTTAGTAAGGTCTACCTGGTCAAGTATCTGGTCTGCATAATCTTTAATTGCAGCAGTGAAGACAATGACCTAAGGATGAGTTTATGTGTGTTAGTAAATGGTGCTCTCTATGATGAACATAAAATGAAATGTTTATAGTGTATATATGTATATAAATAGATAAAAAAAAATGTATATATATAAGCAACCTTAAATAATATAAAATAATAACATGGTGGTAAACATTATTTAACTGATGATATTCCTACTTGAAGTAAAGAATCATTCACTCCACCCATTATATTAATTAAGATTTATCAATAATATTTTTCCTTATTTATTTGAAAATCTCGCATCAGTCTCTTCTTAGATGAACTACTCATAAGAATCCAATGATAGAATTTTCTTTTAAATGTATTAAATTTGATAAATATTACAGTTCCTAAGCTCTGTTTAGTTTGAAAATATTTAAATATCATATTGATCAGTTTTTGTGTCAAATTAAATCTTCAATAAATATATTTTTTCATGAGTAAGTAGCTAGTATGAGGCTAATGCACTTCATATGGAAAGCATATCACACCTTTTTCCTTTACACAGGCAAAAATTGTGATTCTTTCATCTGTGAATGCAAACTATAGTAACTTGTTTATGGCATGTTTATTCTTCAACAAAACATATAAACTATGTAAATTAATTTCTCTTGCCAATTATTGACACGAACAATTAAATTGATAGACCAAAAAATTTACACATTTTTCATGGTGGCAAAATATATATTTAAAATTTTTTTTTTGTTTGTTCACAGATATAATTCTTATATTAAATAAGTTCAAGTATCAAAATTTTAAGTGGTACAAAAAAATTTTTTTTTCATGCATATATATATTGGACGATCTGCCTGGATATATCGTTATTATTTCGGTAATACTTAAAAAATTCTGACTTAATGTAGCTTGAATTCATATAAATTTCAACTATATAGTTATGAATATATTATTTACATCAAATTATTTTGAGACAGTTTCTAAGAATTCTTCTAGAAATAGTGGAAGCTTAATTGAAATCTGCAATCAGTAATAGTAATAAATACATGATATTGGGATGCGATTAGATCACAAAAAGGAAATGATAAAGATTTTGCTCATTCCACAATTTTTGGGTGTCAAATTTAATGTTTTTTAGAAATCAATTTATCTAAGAATTCTTTTTAACATCTAAAATAACAACAACACTATAATGCTATAGTTTATGTGCTCATTACTTGGGATATTATTTATACCCTCATCATTTTTTTACACTGTGAATTTATAAATAACTGCTGGTAAAACTAACTTTTTCATATCTTTGATACCTAATAGTGTAGTTGGCTGTAACTTTATAACAGCAATAGCTGTAAAGGAGTGTTTCATCCTAATGAAAGTAATTCAAAAAATAATAATAAAGACTAAATAATGCATAATTCATAAATAGTTAGAGAGCAATTAATATAGAGAAATTGGGATGTTTTCATGGGTGATGATAATGAGGTTGAGAATATAAAAAAATGTATATCATGTCATTACATTTATATTATTTATTAATAATTGATTAGAAATTACATATTTTTTCAATTCACATATTACTATTAATTAGCTGTTTATTTGTAAACTATGTATTATGATGATCTAAATAATTAATGCTCTTGAAAAGTGGTTCAGTATCTAGAGGACTCGTTCAATATTGATAGCAGATATATTATGTAAGATGGTGTGTGCCTGTTTTATGCTGCAACTTTTGTAAAGAGCCAACAAGTTTATGTGGCTGATGAAACATGGAGAGGATTAAAAAAAATTTTGTCACCAAGTAAAGTAATCATGAGGTAATGGTGATTGTTGACAAAGAAATTTATTTATGTTGGAATAAAATACAACATTGGATGTGTAAATCACAATGTGCTATTATATCTCCATCATATCTAGGTATTATTTACAATCATTCCATAGTGTACATTTTCATATCATTCTATCACATTTAATCTTTCTAAACATGTCACCGTCATTTTAAACTATTACTTCAATTAAAGCCATCCTACTCTCATGGTTCACTTTGTTTAGTTCTTTCTTTCTATTTCCCGTTCACCACTACCTTTCTTACCATGTCCAGAACTCAAGTCGTAGCTGGCATTGCATCAGTCTTCTTAGGTAGAGCTGTATTTGTATACATACAAATGCATAGATACGTAAATCCCAACACAATTCTGTTGTAAGAAAGTAAATATTAACATGCACTTTTTTTTTAATTTTCATCAACAGAAACATGACCTTTGCATTTAAAAAACAAAATGCCATGACTCACCTGGAAGACGGCAAGTGACATATCCAGAAAGAGGAGGAAGAAATGGTATAAGAGTGTACTTAAGATATAGAAACAGAAAATTCCCAAGAATAAAAATGTTAAAAGACCCTTAGAAGATCATTTAACTTTTGTATGATTTTGACTTATATATTCAAATTTGAAATACCAAATATAAAAAAATGTTATACCATTCCCCAACCCACTTGATCATTAACACAAAACTGAACTGGTGATCATGATGGCAATGGGAGGGGAGGGAATGGAAGGGAAACAACTATGTCCATAAAAAAATTGAACAGAATATGATTAATCAATTTAACACTTTTTATTAGTTAATTTTGTTTAACAATTTATCTAATATAACACCAAAAAAGTTCAGTTCTATATATAATTTTAACTCACTGATACTTAGGAAAGGGAATGCAATCAGTGCAACAACAAAAGGGTACAAATGGAGCCTCCAGAGAGGAAGCATCACTTTCGGTTGAGTCTGTGAGATCCGAAGCATAACATTCAGAGGAGCTCGTTAGATCAGAAGAATCACTTTCGGATGAAAGCGTGACATCAGAGGCCTCACTTTCAGATGAGTCTATGACTTCGTAAAGGTCACTTATAGATGTGCCTGTGCGATCGGTGAAAGAGAGAAAATGATATAAACTTAATCAAATATTACAAAATTTTATTCGCTGTGGAAGCTCAAGAGAAGTGGAACAAATCTTTCAAAATTAATCTGATTCTATTGCACCATTTTATCCTATATAATTTCAATGAAAGGAGAAAATATTTGATTAATATATTTCTGTACTAGTGAAAATGAATAATTAATATTGACTTCAAAAATGAGATTGTACTAAAATCAATTATCCTATCTTTCGGCAACATTTTTAAATTTACTTTGAGGAACAATTGTTTTTTCTATTGCTGATTACATCAAAATTGTAGATGATTCAATGAATTTCACCAGGGTCGTACAAGATGGTTCATTGGGTAAAAATAGAATCTTACATTTTTACCACAAGTGTTTCTTCAGGTGCTCCATTAGACAAAGGACCAGAAGTAAATTATACATCTATTTCACTTATAGACTTAATCAATGAAAAATAACCTATGGCAAAACCAATAATAGTGTAGCCCTGAAATATCTACTAACCAGTTACTCATACCTTCATTTTGGAATTGATGGTTGGCCAAAATAAATCCTACCTATATACATACATACATACATACATACATACATACATACATACATACATACATACATACATACATACATACATACATACATACATACATACATACATACATACATACATACATACATACATACATACATACATACATACATACATACATACAGACTTACATACATACATACATACATATATATATACATTCATATATAAATACATGTTTAGTTTGGAATAGCCTATGTCCCGGGACTTATCTCTGTTCACCAACCCTAACCCATTATCATTGAAGATCAACTACTGCACATGTGGATATATGGCATAGGAAATCAACCAGTGTCTCTAGTTAACATTCCTATCATTAATTCACTATATTTGTTCAGAACTACAATCTCTTCTTAACTATCATGGAATGGTTGTCAAATAGCTCGGATTATTAAATTAAAATTTGAACCAAATATGCCCTTTATCTAAATATCCTCTTTGTAATGACATGTACAGTATCATGTTAACTTGAGATCACACACACATGCACACGCACACACGCATTCATGAACACAGACAGAGAGACACACAGCCATGAAACTATCCCCCTAAAAAAAATTCCAAGCATTATAAATGGACCCTCTTGGCATTTTGTAATAAATTACTATAAACGCACTCATGCATGACACACATTCAGTAATAACACATAAAGCAACTGTAGATACAAAAGTTCCTCAAAAATTATACAATCACACACACACTTTCTGTGAATGCCATACCCGAACAACTCTGAGACTTGTATCCAATGATTACACATGTACACAGACACAACTCTCTTTTCGAATATACACACATCCCACACACACAACCTTCAAGCAAGTCCACTACATAAAGTTTATAAGTGTCTGTCTGTCCATATGTATCACTGATCCATCTAAATGGGACTTCCAATCACCATAAAAGTTTCACAGCCAATTCAGGGTAATTAGGGGAACGCATTGATTGAGTTTAATCTATGAGAATCCACTGTAAGTAAAGGAATATGGATTCATAATTTTTTTTTATTTTTTAAGTCTAAAAGACCATGGCCAATAAGTTAATGAACAAGAAATCCAAGCTGAAAGGAAGTGGTTCAAATGTGAGTCAAGCCTAATTGGCTGGTTTCTAGTTTTAGATCACTTCCATTCCATGGTTTCGGGAAGGGAGGAGGGGGGGGTGGTTGTCTTTAAAAGCCTCACTAAATATTAAGGAAACTGTATAAAGTTTGTATTTACAGGAGATCAAAATGTGATCAAAAAAAAAAACGCACTAGGGCATGTTTTCCACTAGTAATATATATTAATCATATACTATACTAACCCCAGACATGAGTGGGACACATGCCTAATGCCTGCATGCATGTACACAAAAAAATCATTTATTCCATTTCATTGTTATCTTTAAAGAAACAATTTAGGCATTTGCAGAACCAGTCCTATAACTAGCCCGTGTTGGCATGCTAGAGTTGGTTACCAATGATGCCATGCTCCTTGAAGTTTGTGCTGTAGAGTTTAGAGAGGGAGGGAGAGAGCTACCTGACCCACTGGGTCACCTCCTTCAGCTCCCAGTTGTACACTGCCGGTCAACCCATCACACAACATAAACACTCGGAATAGTGACACCATCATAACATTTCAACCACAAATTTCTATCAGATCACCTCATTGGAATTCCCAAACCATTTTGCCAAAATATATAGATATCTGCACGTGCACAAGGGCACCTCGTGTAATAGTTTAATGGAAGGAGGAGAGGATGGTGGCAGGTGGAGAACTACAGTACAGCAAGACAAGAAATGTGAAGGACACCCACTCATCCCTCTAACTGCTTCCATCACTGCTATTTCTAGCTATACAACTAAACAACATCATCATTTCGTATCCCAACCCACACCAACGACATCCACACAGACTGTGCTCTCCTAACAGTGTGATGGGGCACCAGCTCCAGCTGGTTCCTGTTGATGGGTGGTCTCCTTCCACAGGCCAAACCTTGCAATCACACTGCACCTGTGTTGCTAGTTTTAGGCACACCACAAGACAGGCCATTCACTAGCACCAACTATTAGTGCATGCACCAAACTACTTACGCTTCATGGCATTACAAATATAGTTTCTAGCTATCACAAATCTCCTCACTTCATTTCAAGTACATTTGATATGCGCGTCTGCTTACAACTATTAGGAAGTCCCATGCATGCCACCTGAAGAGGAGAGATGTCCACGATGGCCATCTCCTTCTGATCTTGTTTTTATCTCAACACTGGAGCTGCTGGCCTTCTCCACTTCCACATGCTTACCGACCCATTCAGTGTAATTAGGTAAGAACAACTTCGATCCCTTCTTTTCCGTCTGACAGGCACATCCCCCATAGTTGCGTATTCACTGAGATGGTCCATGGAACCAGGAGGGGACGAATCTGGTGAAGATGGGAGGGGTCTCTGGAGCAACCTTACATTGTGCATGTTGACTTCTTCGCATGAGTGTGTCTTTTTTTTGTACTCCATTAAGTATTATGCTTTGTTGCTGAGAGGAAACTTATCAGGCATGGCTGTGTTGCATGACGGTATGGAGAGAGGGGAAAAGGAGGAGAATGGAGATGGGAACTTCCACTAAATATTGTAATGGTTAGAACATTCAAATTATCCAAAAGAATTGGATGAGAAGAAGGAGGGCATTTTAATCTGTCACTCTCTCCCCTGACTCCATTTGTACTTGGCTTCTCCTCACGACAACGTTTCTTAGCTAACATCAACAGAGTATCCACAGGTCTAGCAACAGCCGAACTGTTAGATGGAGAGTTTGACTCCTTGATGGTGGCCTTTGGCACTGTGATTGCTGTTTCTGGTGACACTTGTCTGGATTGTGACACAGAGGCTTGTTGTGAAGAAACAATTTCTTTTTTGGGTAAAGAAACATATTTTGAGGGAGAGGAGAGATCGGGAGACTTCTGTCTTTTCTGAGGTGCAGTGGACATTGATTCAGCTCTGTTTGCCTGCTTACTTTCACATCTCCATCTAATTTGATCTCTCTGGGAAGATTCCAAAGTAGCCACAGTTGACACTTGTTCTAAGCGAATCTTCTGATTCTCAGCTACAATCATCCTTCTCTCCTTTTCCTCCTTTTGATTTACATTTGTAATCATGTCCTTTATACCCTGCATACAGCAGACTTATTGAGGTCACACCTGAAACTATTGCAACATTTTAAGCCCACCCTCAAACACAGATGACAAAGATAGCTACACCAGATCACTAATAGTCCAACTAAAGCTAGAGATTTCTAGATGAACCAAATGTTCAGTGAAATATTGACACAGTGCTGAATACACACTCATATATATATATATAAAGAAATTGAAATAGCGTCCATGACAGTGGGTGTGATTGGTCCATCCTGATATACATTTGTATTAGTGTAAGCTAATAAAGTAAAGCGATGGATGTATACCAGTTTAAACTCTGCTGGTTTATGGTGTTATCGTAAGTACTAATGTTTCTAAATTATCTGTAGCCTGGCTCAAAAGGAAGATGTTCAAAGAGAATTAGGAAAAATTCATTTTTTTCCCTTTTATTTTACTTCTTTTGGGGGGAGCTCTTTGGATTAGAAATTTTACATAGACCTTTCTTAGATGCTCCTGAATATAATACACTAAATTTTCGGATTGTCACTATGTAGAAGCTTGGCAGAGTATGAATTAGTTTTGTATTATGCCAATGGCAATGGTCGTGTCAACCTTAAATAGAGAGTGCTAGCACAGCTCTAATAAAGTAGTATGCAAGGGAGATTGAGAAAGGAGAGGATGGGTGTGATTTAAAAAATTGCTCTGAAATATTTTCAGCAGAAATTCTCAAACAAGTGAGCTCTATAATCCTTGCTAAACAAAACACTCCCTCAGTCAGAATTGAATACAGAAATTGAAAGCAAAGCTGGAGTTACTTGATAGTTTCTATCTGATTTCTCCACCAGGACTGCACCTGATTTCATTTTAAATGTGACAAAATGCAGAAATCTGCAGTAGCTGTATCAAAGTCAAGGGGGAGCCTCTGGAAGACAGTAATACATCCCTTGGCTTCATTACTGACACTAGCAAATGTGGCAGAGTAGGTGCATGTGGCCATTATCAGTCTCTAGTTCCACCACAGATGACATAATTAATGTAAAGAGTTCAAAAAACTGTAATGCTCTCTTTCTAGTCTCTTGAGCTATAGCACATGATATCACAGCCCTGGACCCTCCCTCTACTGAGTCACTGGACCTGTTTGCTGTCAGGGGCCAGTCACCTCACCCAGTCAGAGTGAAGGGGTACATGTCACTACCTTACCCTAGCCCTAGTCCTAGACCATGCCTAATTCCCTCAGTCATCATCTATATTCTTTGAATCAATTTATCGTTCACACCTTATCCAAATTTCTAGCCTTAAAATGGAAACAAATTCTGTGGTCCTAAAATAAGGGTACATGTGATATAAGCTTGGGATTTACAATTAAAGTATAACCATTGAATAATTGAAATTTAAATGCAATTTTATTTTCCCTTTAACACCTAGGAGTTTGTCTTTATATAGTCCAAAGTGGGGAAGGAGGGGGGGGTGGGGGGATTGCAACCTTCTAATAGTTTGAAGGAAGTTAATGTAGGTAAATATTTACAGTATCCAATCCTCACCCCAAATAGAAA
Organism: Lycopodina hypogea; assembly: GCA_963969325.1. Taxonomy (NCBI): domain Eukaryota; kingdom Metazoa; phylum Porifera; class Demospongiae; order Poecilosclerida; family Cladorhizidae; genus Lycopodina; species Lycopodina hypogea. The sequence goes on from OZ017788.1 coordinate 4,515,178, forward strand.
ACCTGAAAAAACCTCTGATTGGTGATATCAAGAATTGAATCACAAGTTTTCATACAGGATTTCCAGTTGGGGTGAGGGGTGAGAGTTGGACAAATGTTTACCACCAACATTGGTTGCCTTGAACCTGTTAGGAGGTGTATAGCAACCATTCTTCTTCCCACACACATGTCTGATTGTAAAAAGCAGTATCTGATGTTATAACAACTTAAACCAGTTAAAATGTCAAATAATGTCACTAGAAGCAATTTTCAGGAGCAACACAAGTCCTAACCCCTGACACACCTTACCTATCTACCTACCTACAAAAAAAACAAAAAAAAAACCAAAAAAAACAACCAAAAAAAGAAACAAGGTCAGAAATTTCCAGTCAAAAACCCGCTTGCCCATCCTTTAATAAGGTTATAATTATGTATATAGGATGTTCACTCATTGCTAGCCTACACTATCCGCTGGCTTCAGCAGCAGGCATGCTTGTCAGGCATAATTAAATGTTTACAATAACCGCATAAAATTGTATCAAAGGCCACTCCCTTTCACATATATATATATATATATATTTATGCCCCAATGCATTGAAACACACACGTGGTAGTACTGATACACGGTTGTAGTACTGATACCCATAGCTAGTATCCTTTGCTCTCCCCGCGAAATATAGTTTTGCAGTGAACGTGGTTGCTCTCTGCTCCTGAAGGATTTATTGCCAAGTGAGTTAGCACTCATCTTTTTGCTGCTTACGCACATATTAAAGTTCTTTATTTATTTATTTTTTTAATTATTAGATAGGAAAGGCCTATCAAACAATGGAACCAGTTGCTACATTCAAGGTTAGTCTTCTTTTTTTTCCCTTGAGTGGCTAAAATGTTTACTCCAGTGTTTAATTAAATTGTTACTTCGGTGATGGAGGTACTGGGAAAACAGCGCTAGTGAAGCTCCATTTGACAGGTGAATTTGAAAAAAAATTTAAGGGTGAGTATCGGCTTTGTGTGGTGGAAGCATTGTTTTGACTAACAGTATTAGTGTGTAAAATATTTGCCTTCTGTTCTTTCATTTTTCTGGAATTCAAACCACTTAGATTGAATTATTTTAAAATTGATCTAAATTTAGCTTCATTTGAAGTCACTCAAACTGTCTGATACATTGTGTCCCATCTCTATCCCTTACAGCCACCCTAGGAGTTGAAGTGCATTCCTTGGACTTTTATACTAACATGGGACGAATCAGATTCAATGTTTGGGACACTGCAGGGCAAGAGAAATTTGGTAGCCTTCGTGATGGCTACTACATTCAAGGGCAGTGTGCCATCATCATGGTTTATGTCACAGCCAGGTCAACCTATATGAATGTTCCGAACTGGCAACGTGATGTTGTCCGTGTGTGCAAGAACATTCCAATCGTCTTGTGTGGATATAAAATTGACATGAAGGATAGGAAAGTTAAAGCCAAGACTATTGGTTCCAACAGAAATAATATTATGAAGGTGAGATTATTTTGCATGGCCCTCTTCTCTGCAGAGTATTGCATGTACACATATGATAGTGCTTTAAACTAGTTTGTGTCTCCTTACATGTGCTACCATTTTTATCTTATTATTTCAATTTTATGCCTTCATTGCGTTTTGCAGTACTATGACAGAAGTGTGAAAAGCACGTACAATTTTGAGAAACCTTTCTTTTGGCTGGCACGAAAATTGGTGGGAGATCCAAACTTGAAGTTTGTTGATATGCCTGCCCTTCAACCCCCAGAAGTTCATATGGACCCAGAACTTGTGAAGCAATATGAAGAAGTACTTGAAAAAGCTGCTCAAACTCCTCTCCCAGAAGATGTGGAAAATAAAGACTTGTAAATCGTCACTTTCAGTTATCGGAACCGCTTATATCTATCTAATCAAATTGTGTTTCGTAACTTTTTGTGTGCATGCATTTGTTTTGTTAACTTTAGATTATGCATATGTTTTACATTGATTCCATGATATTTGACAATATTTGACAGTACGAAGCTTACAAAAATTTCTGATGTCCTGTTCCTTACTGGGTTTTAGAGCCATGAGTATTCATTGGAAATTGAAATTGTTATTAGTTCTAAGGTATAGTAAGAAAGGGAAGCAGTTTATATCAACTTTTAACACACACACACACACATACACAAAATTGCATGTATTTATTCGCATGAATACTCTTATGCAATGCACACTCAAATTACATGAAACTAACTAAGTCACTCAAACAAGATTCACTAAAGAACAACAAGTAATGCACAAATAGAAACATGCATAATAACTAATATGAACATGTATATGTGTCGGTACATTCAAATTAACTTATTGACAGATGCACATACACACATGGATATACACACTCTCAAAATGACACTCACAATCTTATCCACATATATAGATATACATATTCACATGAACAAACACACATGTACACACTAATATACAAAGGGACATGCAAACATACAAATGTTTACATAAACATATACACACAGACTCTGAACAAAAACATACATTGAATGAACCCAAGCATGTGCTCACTCGTATGAACAATGGCACATTTTACACTCACTCCCGGAATAAATACAAGTGTGCGTTAGTACATACTCACACACATATATGTGTAAACTCATATATATGTACACAAGAAAATGCACACACTAATACACAGGCACAAAAATATGTAGACTTAATCACTTAAACACTTACACACTCAATCAGTCACATGAACACTCAATTACTAAAAATAACACACACATGAAAGTGCACAGAGATATCAATAATGCAGTCATATACAGAGCATAAATCATATATTCACTCGAATAAATACAAGCACTGACACACATACTTAAATGTCAAATATCATTAACATGCAAAAATTTACACACATGTTAACTTAAACAAACATGTAGTGTTATACATACAGGGAGAGAGGCACATACCAAACAATCAGCACAATTAATGAACACAGATATATCCACTGATATATATTTTACTTTCAGGAACAAAGAGTTACATATACGCAAACACTCAAACATTTAGTTAAATGAAAATACACTCTCTCATTAAGATGTTAACATTCGTGAAGACTAACTCTTATGAATGAATATATACACACTCACCCATTGAACATTCAAACAAACAAAAAAATTAACTATTACTGATATTAACATACACTTTCATGGAAGCACTCACATAAAATACACCCACACTAAAACACATGCACCCACATGAATGAATACACACCATTACTAGTAGAATAAACTACACACACTAGCTCGAAAGAACTCACACTCACAGATATGCACATGTGCATATAAATATGTATATATATGCCTTTATATATGTGTGTATATACATGTGTGAATGCTAGCCAGGATAAACACTGACACATGCACACAATAGCATGCTTACTTTGATATAGGCAGACACACCCAGACAGACACTGATTAACTAACATATTTGAATTCACCATTGGACAAGTATATACTCACAAACATATTCCCTTATTTGTAAAAAAAAAACAGCTCGCACGCATGCACAAACTAAAATAGAACACACTGTAACAGGCACTCTCACATTCCCATTCACTAAAGACACATATGCACACTCAATCACATCAAAACACTTAAAATATCAATCAAACACTAACCTGTTCACTCACACATGCTTACATACAAACAAATTATAAAAATAATGAACATACAGATAGTCATTAATAAGAAAACAACAACATAAACACACATGCATATGTAATTAAGTGCATGTTAGCATACATACGAATAAGCATGCAGGCTTGTTGGCCAGTCAGCAATTTAACATTAGACATGTGGATATATAGGATAAATTGCATGTCGGCATGCAGGAACATAAGGATGTAGGCATGTTGTGCTGTAATCTTGTACACATATATGCATGCGAACATGTAGACATGTAGATATGACGACAATTTGGAATGTATTTATGCAGATATAAAGGTTTGTTGGAAATTGGATATATACCAATATAAGGATGTTGGCATGCTGGGATATATGAACATAGGCATGAAAACCAGTTAGCAATGGAAAAGTTTATATACCAACATGTTGATGTGTAGACATGTGTATAGGAAAAATTTTCTCTCCTTCAACCTCTTCCCAAACCAGTCCACCATGCACATGTTGGCAACCTCCTCAAGGTGAGCCCTAGAAACCATTCACATATAATTAGGCAATAGACTAAAATAGAGAAGAAATCCCATATTCATACTTTTTTATTATTGAATTTCCTCGCAATAAAGTTTGGAGATTTGTCCTTCAAATTACACACCCCACAAACTACCACATTTATTGGCCTGTGCAAGGACAGAGAAAATATTCTAACCAGTTTTCACTTTGAAATTATTTTAATGAAAAAAAGAAGATTAAGGGATAAATGATAAAAGGAAAAAATAGAAGTTTAAAAAAGTAAGAAAAAAGAAGAATTTAAAAAAGCTCAGAAAAACAAGACTGATAAAAGGAGGAAAATAATTTAGAAGGTTAATGATGGTTGAATGATAGAAGAAATATACATTTTAATTTTAACAAGGTTTTTTTTTAAAGTTGCCATAGAAATAAGTATGACACCATTAAGTATCATATTTAAATACGTATGTGAATGTCTATGATTTAGCATTGTCACAATTATACATTCAGGGATATGAACACAAGATTAGCACAACATTAAAAAAAAATATATAATTCATAACCATATATACATCCATAAGCTATGATGTTTTAACTTAAAGATGTTCATAGATAGTCTGCTTGAGGAACTGAAAATCACTTGGATTCTAACCACACCAGGAGTTGCAGATTATTTGTCAAAATGGCTGATTTCTACAACTTGTTCACTTGATACTGATAGTTACATCCCAATGATCGACGTGTCTCAATATGCTATGGAGCCCAAGCACATCAACGAAGAAGAACAAGGAACACTACAGTGTCAGATAAAAATAGGCCATGCTTTCTCTCTTTTCATCAGCATTCCAAGCACTGCTCTTTATAAAAATCACAGAGATACACTTTACACTCTGGGTAGACATCTGTTATAACATTCATTTTTCCTTCATAGTAAACAACAGTGAAATAATTTGGTGTATACCTACTTTTTCACATTTTTAAGAACTTCATGACTTCAGTAATTTGTTCAATCATTTGTGAATGTACAATAAAGTCAGTGACCATCAATCCTATATTTATCTTGCCTGAAACAAAAATCAATGGAGGTCATATTTTGAAATTTCATATGTTTTATGCTCTGTAAGATTTGTCAATGAGAGTTCTAGAATTGCCACACAGATTTTGTAGCTCTTACTTTTACTGTATATATCTCCTTCATTAAAAAAGTACTACCATGTCATTCCCCATTCGTATTCAGGCCTTTTTTTGTATTCGGCAGCCAAGGAAAAGGAATACAATCACTATAATAGAGACAGAAAATATCTGGAACCAATCGACATAGAATTGAAAGTGCATTCTATAAAGCTCAGTAGACAGCTCATAGATCATTTTCACTGTATAGGACTGTGTATATACTATGTCTTCATCCTGGGACTGTCAGTGAGTTCTTGAAATGCTGCCATCCGACAATTCGAAGCCAATGGTATTTTTTTCCTCCCCTCACTCAATCCATACAATTATGGTCCAACCTTGAACAGTAGTACCAGTCAATTTTCAGACCACCCATTCTCAACCCCAGAGACCACTCTAGTGAAATAGTATTTGTTGGCTAACACCCATTCCCACCATCAGGGAACACAATAATATAGTAGTGCTGGTCACCTCAGAATCTCCCTACCACAACCCACCAACCCATCATCATCCATATCGCTAAAGAACACCAAAGTACAGTTGCATAGGTCATACCCACTCCACCTATCTGTAATTGAAATCGTGGAATTTGTCTATCTATATGCAAAAATCCCACCAAAAATGAATTCAGAATACACAGTTGCTCAAATCCAAAGACCAATTTTGGGGTGAATTTTTTATGTGACTTCAATTTAAATCACTTACTGAAGTTAACTACCTCACAATAGCAAAATCTGTAGATAATCATTGGGCAAAGCTCTCTATTTTGTTCCAATAAGCACTGTTAGGCCCACTCTGCACTTGGGTAAGTGAACAACTGGGGAGTGCAGATCTTGTAGGTGGTTTCTTCATTGTTATTTATTTTTCCCAACCCTTTACCCTCCACTTTCTCTACCAGAAAATGTGTAATTTGATATATAAATTTGGAATTTCTGAACTCAGAAATTTAAACCTGATCTTTATAAATAGGTACTGCTGAAGTAGAGAAGCACATTGTGAATTATTTTCTCCATCCTACCCCACATCTCTAACATTATGAATTATTTAGAAGTGTAGTGCAGGTGTTCTTACCATGCCACCACCATCCTCCATAAAATTAGGAATTATTACAGTGCATTAATTCAAGTCAGCTAGCACCCCACCTCCTATATCTCGATTGTTTAGACAATTTCTGTAAATTAATGCAATTTATCTTACTCCTCCCTTCCACCGTTCCCTACCCTTCTCTACCATTCCCTGACCTTTTTGATAACTATATTGCTCTAGTGCAGATCACAATTCACACCCCACTTCCTTACCCTTATTATAATTGTCCTCTATTTTACACTAGTAAAGGCTAGCTTCACCTCATCCTCAACCATACCCCTTGCCTGCTTTTGGTAAGCTCTCATGAGACTCAACCACAACCCCCCCCCCCCTCTCCACATGATACAACGCGTCCTTGACTTTTTGGACCATTCTAGAGAAATAGTGCAGATCACATCATCCCACTTCTTCTATCCCTTGAATTTGGGACCAAAAGTGGACTAATGCAGGTCAGTTAACCCCCAATCCCAAATCCCCAAATATATGATAAAGGAGCATTCATAAACAATATTAATGATCAGCTTATCCTCCCCCAATCCCCCATTCATGCCATTCGGGACCATTGTAGTAGAGTAGTGCAGGTCAGCTCTTCAATTACTCTCCACATCCCAATTAACACCATCCTTTCGATCAGCCAACTAACTTTAAATTTGGGACATTCAATTGCAATAGTTCAGGTCAGCCGACACACCCACCCATTACATCCCTATACTAGAATCCACTCTGGTAGAGTAGTGCAGTTCAAATTACCACCAACCATGCTTATCATTACGGACCACTCTAGTACAGTATGGTAGATCAGATAAGTGCCCACCCCAAATTTCCACCCCACCCACCCTACCTTTGGAGACAATTATATTACACAGAGAAAGTCAGCTTAACATCCACCCTCCACACTTGCAATTAGAATCATTATAGTACAGTAGTTTAGTACATGTTACCAACCCCACCCCTCCATCCCTACCACAGGAGACCACTTTAGTACACTAGTGCAGAATTAGAACATCCCTCCATACCCCAATTTCACACCATGAGGGACCATATAATATATTTGAAAATCAGATCACTCCCTTCTATCTATTCTTTGTTATTTGGTTCAACTATAGCACAGCAGCAAAGATTGGCTTAATACCCTCCCTATTGTGCAGTTTATCTGATTCCCCACCCGATATGTACCATTATTGACAACTTTGGTATAATTATGATGATTAGCTTGCAACCAACCCCTCACCACCCCATCCATAACATAAGGAACAAATTCCGGTCAACTAACAAACACAAACCACAACAACACCATCCTTACCTTTAAAGATCAAAAAGTGCAATAAATTGGACTAACTTAATCCACATCCTCTCCAAATCTGTATAACTGGGAACATCCATAGTACATTAGTGTAGGGCAGCCTCCCACCTTTCCCACCAACCCATCTCTACAATTGTGGAACACCATCTTTAACATAAGTCATATTACAGTACTGTAATGCGAGTCAGATTAACCCTCACACCCCCACCCCTACCACTTACTCATCCCCTTTCCTACCACTAAAGTCCAGACTAGTTCAGTAGTTCAGGCAAGCTTACCATCTCCCCTCTCCATCCATACATTTATGGAACACTCTTGGACAGTAGTGTAGATTAGTCTGAGCACCTCCACCACTTCCATCTATCCCTACCAATAGGGACAACTTTAGTACAGCAGTGGAAGTTAGTTTTCTTCCTACCCCTCCCAGTGATTTTCTACCACCCTAGTAGAGTAGTGCAGGTTAGCTTACCCCTCCCCTCCACATATTCCTACCTTTAGGGAAAACTAGAGTACTGTAGTGAAGGTCAGATTTTCAAACACCACCCCACTTCCAATCATTATGTTAAGGTCAATTTTAGTATATTGATGCAGTTTAACTCCCCAACCCACCTCCTTAGTACTATTAGGGACTAATCCATTCATTAGAGTAGTCCAGATTAGCTTAGCTATGGGAATGAATGGGATCTGTGGCACACACTGGTAGTAACTGGTACGGATAATAGTGCATTCTTTCATAACTTTGAATATTACCCCCACCACATATTAAAACAATTTCTCTTCCTCCGCTAATTTCTGTTCAAGCACTCAAGGTCTGCTAGTTGCCACTAGGAATATTTTCAAGGACTATTTTAATTGTCCTTTTGACCAAGTCACCTAGCAGTACATGAATGTTCATCAGACTCAATAAAAGGGATTCAAGGGGATCACATAATGGAAAATTTAATGTATCAGCATCCTCACATACTGTAAATATCCTGATCTAATCTCACATTTTAATTAAAAATTTTCGTCTTTTTTACTCTCTATCTGTTCTGTCATCGAACGTCAAAAACAAATTATCTTATTTATGTTGGTTAGTTTAAACTGAAAAATTATTTAAAGATATTTATCAAGGTTAGTGCATTGGATTAAATAGAACTTATCTCACAATGCTAGTTTCATTGTACTGGATAATAATATTATGAATATTTATCCATATTTTTAATTTAAACATCAATAATCAGGTTGGCAGGGTTAATTGGGGAATATTGGGGAATTCAGGATGAGGAGTGACTCTTTAGATTAGGCGAGATAAGTTGGAAGTTACCTTGGAGAAATTCAATTTCAAAGATCATGTGATGAATTTTAACTTTTGCCATAGACCTTTGTCTAGATATAAATTTTCACAAAGCTCAGCTCTTTCTAGCCATAGTAGACATCTACACTTGTTTTTCCCATCTCTTTGGTTTTCTCCCTCAAATCATGCTTCTCCCAATATTCCAGGAGGCTCTTCAAGATGGTTGAATCGATGTCCTCTTTCCTTGTTCTCTTACTCAAAGGGCACTGTAATCCATGTGGTGAGTTAGAGCATGATGAATACTTCTGTCATGGTGAATCAATGCAAAATGCTTCCATATGTGAGGAGCCATTTTATTTAAGTTTTTATTTAAAGCACATGAAAAAAAATTAGTTTAAAAAAGAGAAACTATGTTGAAAGAGTTGGAATGCTTTTTACCCTCTGTGTCGAACTGAATGCTTAGAAATAACATTATAAGGCAAATGTGAAATAATTGGTGGACAAGCATCCCCACTTTATTTTTTTTAATACTACAGAGTTCCTACACGAAATAGTCCCTTTAAAGCTTCCAATTCTTTTGGCACTCTTCTACACTCACAACTTCAACCTACACATGAACCAAACAACATTAGTGGTTTATGAAATACTATGAAACTCCACATCTTATGTTGTTAAGAATATCGTTAAATTACATGATGTGATATCTACCCATTCTCTTTTGAGTACCCTGATTGCCCTATTATGTACCACAGACTTTCCATGAAATGTTAACAATCCAGTACTGAAGGAAATGTCATATATCATCAGAATTTTAGATAAATGAAAGATGACAAAACACGTTGTAGGACAAGCTAAATGTCAATAAAATTTTAGGTATATGCGATCCTCTCCCTACCCTCTACCGGATAGTTTGCATGAAATTTTAACTAATGATTGGGATGTATTTCTGGATTACCGGTGGATTCCCATCCACTTTTCCCATACGTGTTTCGAAGCATAAACTTTTAATTTTTATACATTGTATGGATAACATATTAGAGTAGCGCAGGTCTGCTTACAGGCTCTCCATCTTAATGTACTAATTAGGCTAATCCATATGATCTTTATGCAAAAGAAGAAGCAAATACTATATGCTAGTAAAACCAAATCATTATTGTCAAACAATTATTTGGTTTCCATCAAAGAGCATCGGATATGTTTTTGTGGACAGGATGACCTTTAGGTAGTAGATTATGAATCTTGTACTTATTGCGGATGAGTGGACGGACATCATCCTACAACAAAACAGCATGAATGGTAGGATTTAAATCAGTAAAAAAATGGAATAAGGCAAGTAGTGAAGATTAGGAAGTAAAGGTATGTCTAAAATTAGTGTGGTAAGATAGTTGATCACTACAAGGATAAGGACAGATTTTAATATATCATCTTATCAAATATTAAGATACTACTGGAAAGAAAATACAGTTTCCCTGATATATGTGTGCCGCATTCCCTTAAATGTAGACTTATATTCCATTGTGAGGTATTCTTAATAAAAAATAATTGGACTTGATAAATAACATCATGCTCTTAAAGCTATTCCTTTTAAGTAATTTCACTTGACATTGTCATTAAAATTCTATTTGTGCTACATATGCAATAATGGAATTGTTGAGCAATTGTAATTTTATCAGCACGTCTCACTTTGTCCACTAATGAATTCAAAAATGGAATAAGTTTCTTCAATTCAGAATCAGTGTTATCAGTGGTCCATGTTGTGATAGGAATGCCATTGGACACCTGCAGAACAACAAAACGAAATAACAAACAACATAAACAATTACAAAGTTCAGTTTGTAAAAGAGCCGAAAAATTAAGAAAATATGATTAGTGATACAAATCAGTAACACAGCACAATTTACACACTTATCTTATATTCAATATTAGTGCAACACCCACATCAACTTTAAACATTATCCGTGTTATATATATGGAACCATGAGTTATAATTAACCAAACTGAACAAAATTTGAATAAATTTAGTGTAACAATGCACATGATATTTAAGTGGGTTAAGATATTTTATCAGCTGAAGTTAACTTCTTTACATGCAATGTAGGAAAATGAAAGAGGGAAATTTATGAGTCTGATGTCCTTGAGCATATGATATACAATTTTTTATGAACAAAATTTGGTTCACACATGAGTATTATCTCTACCTATTTACAGAAACAACAGATTTTTCCTCTTATATCCAATTAACATATTTACAAGAGATGAAGAAGATTGAATGTGATACCTGTTCATTTACTACAAAACTTTTTTTAAGTATCTGCCCAATCCTCATTTAAAAGATTAATTAATCAAGTTTCTCTATAAGCTTATTAACTGTGTTATATTCATATTTGATTAACTCAGTAAGCTAGATTTTTACACCAATCTTCACCAATTCTTAATCAGTTATGATTAATTTAATAATTTTAATAATCATCTACTGATATCATGATAATTGAACTTTATTTTCAGTACTCATACTTTGCTTACCTGATATCCAAATGCACAAGGGGTGTTGTCAATGATGATTGTCTTGGCAAGATTTCGCCCCAATATGTTCAAGTCTTTCACATAATTTCTTCCGACTTTCACGCAGTGATGCCTGAACAGCCGGTGGTGGAAAAACTCGTTAGTAAGGTCTACCTGGTCAAGTATCTGGTCTGCATAATCTTTAATTGCAGCAGTGAAGACAATGACCTAAGGATGAGTTTATGTGTGTTAGTAAATGGTGCTCTCTATGATGAACATAAAATGAAATGTTTATAGTGTATATATGTATATAAATAGATAAAAAAAATGTATATATATAAGCAACCTTAAATAATATAAAATAATAACATGGTGGTAAACATTATTTAACTGATGATATTCCTACTTGAAGTAAAGAATCATTCACTCCACCCATTATATTAATTAAGATTTATCAATAATATTTTTCCTTATTTATTTGAAAATCTCTGCATCAGTCTCTTCTTAGATGAACTACTCATAAGAATCCAATGATAGAATTTTCTTTTAAATGTATTGAATTGGATAAATATTACAGTTCCGAAGCTATGTTTAGTTTGAAAATATTTAAATATCATATTGATCATTTTTTGTGTCAAATTAAATCTTCAATAAATAAATTTTTTCATGAGTAAGTAGCTAGTATGAGGCTAGTGCACTGCATATGGAAAGCATATCACACCTTTTTCCTTTACACAGGCAAAAATTGTGATTCTTTCATCTGTGAATGCAAACTATAGTAATTTGTTTATGGCATGTTTATTCTTCAACAAAACATATAAACTATGTAAATTAATTTCTCTTGCCAAATATTGACATGAACAATTAAATTGATAGACCAAAAAATTAACACATTTTTCATGATGGTAAAATATATATTTAAAATTTTTTTTTTGTTTGTTCACAGATATAATTCTTATATTAATTAAGTTCAAGTATCAAAATTTTAAGTTGAACAAAAAAATTTATTTTTCATGCATATGCATATATATATATATATTGGACGATCTGCCTGGATATATCGTTATTTTTTTTGTAATACTTAAAAAATTCTGACTTAATGTAGCTTGAATTCATATAAATTTCAACTATATAGTTATGAATATATTATTTACCTCAAATTTTTTTGAGACAGTTTCCAAGAATTCTTCTAGAAATGGTCGAAGCTTAATTGAAATCTGCAATCAGTAATAGTAATAAATACATGATATTGGGATGCTATTAGATCACAAAAAGGAAATGATAAAGATTTTGCTCATTCCACAATTTTTGGGTGTTAAATTTAACGTTTTTTAGAAATCAATTTATCTAAGCATTTTTTAACATTTAAAAAATATATATACACTATAATACTTTAGTTTATGTGCTCATTACTTGGTATATTATTCATACCCTCATCATTTATTTACTCTGTGAATTAATAAATATCTGTTTGTAAAACTAACTTTTTCATATCCTTGATACCTAATAGTGAAGTCGGCTGTAACTTCATAACGGCAATAGCTGTAAAGGAGTGTTTCATCCTAATGAAAGTAATTCAAAACAAAATAATATAGACAAAATAATGCATCATTCATAAATAGTTAGAGAGCAATTAATATAGAGAAATTGGGATGTTTTCATGGGTGATGATAGTGAGGTTGAGAATATAAAAAAATGTATATCATGTCATTACATTTATAATTATTTATTAATAATTGATTAGTAATTACATATTTTTTACAATTCACATATTACTATTAATTAGCTGTTTATTTGTAAACTATGTATTATGATGATCTAAATAATTAATGCTCTTGAAAAGTGGTTCAGTAACTAGAGGAATCATTCAATATTAATAGCAGATATATTATATAATATGGTGTGTGCCTGTTTTATTCTGCAACTTTTGTAAAAAGCCAACAAGTTAATGTGGCAGATGAAACATGGAGAGGATTAAAAAAAATTTTGTCACCAAGTAAAGTAATCATGAGGTAATGGTGATTGTTGATAAAGAAATTTATTTATGTTGGAATAAAATACAACATTGGATGTGTAAATCACAATGTGCTATTATATCTCCATCATATCTAGGTATTATTTACAATCATTCCATAGTGTACATTTTCATACCATTCTATCCCATTTAATCTTTCTAAACATGTCACCGTCATTTTAAACTATTACTTCAATTAAAGCCATCCTACTCTCATGGTTCACATTGTTTAGTACTTTCTTTCTATTTCCAGTTCACCACTACCTTTCTTACCATGTCCAGAACTAAAGTCATAGCTGGCATTGCATCAGTCTTCTTAGGTAGAGCTGTATTTGTATACATACAAATGCATAGATACGTATACCCCAACACAATTCTGTTGTATGAAAGTAAATATTAACATGCACAAATTTTTTTAATATTCATCAACAGAAACATCATGATTGCATTTAAAAAACAAAATGCCATGACTCACCAGGAAGACGGCGAGTGACATATCCAGGAAGAGGAGGAAGAAATGGTATAAGAGTGTACCTAAGATATAGAAACAGAAAATTCCCAAGAATAAAAATGTTAAAAGACCCTTAGTAGATCATTTAACTTTTGTATGATTTTGACTTATATATTCAAATTTGAAATACCAAATATAAAAAAAAAATGTTGTACCATTCCCCAACCCACTTGATCGTTAACACAAAACTGAACTGGTGACCACGATGGCAATGGGAGGGGAGGGAATGGAAGGGAAACAACTATGTCCACAAAAAATTTGAACAGAATATGATTAATCAATTTTACACTTTTTATTAGTTAATTTTTCTTTAACAATTTATCTAATATAACACCAAAAAAGTTCAGTTGTATATATAATTTTAACTCACTGATCCTTAGGAAAGGGAATGCAATCAGTGCAACAACAAAAGGGTACAAATGGAGCCTCCAGAGAGGAAGCATCACTTTCGGTTGAGTCTGTGAGACCCGAAGCATAACATTCAGAGGAGCTCGTTAGATCAGAAGAATCACTTTCGGATGAAAGCGTGACATCAGAGGCCTCACTTTCAGATGAGTCTATGACTTCGTAAAGGTCACTTATAGATGAGCCTGTGCGATCGGTGAAAGAGAGAAAATGAATTAAACTTAATCAAATATTACAAAATTTTATTCGCTGTGGAAGCTCAAGAGAAGTGGAACAAATCTTTCAAAATTAATCTGATTCTATTGCACCATTTTATCCTATATAATTTCAATGAAAGGAGAAAATATTTGATTAATATATTTCTGTACTAGTGAAAATGAATAATTAATATTGACTTCAAAAATGAGATTGTACTAAAATCAATTATCCTATCTTTCGGCAACATTTTTAAATTTACTTTGAGGAACAATTGTTTTTTCTATTGCTGATTACATCAAAATTGAAGATGATTCCGTGAATATCACCAGGGTCATACAAGATGGTTCATTGGGTAAAAATAGAATCTTACTTTTTTACCACAAGTGTTTCTTCAGGTGTTCCATTAGACAAAGGACCAGAAGTAAATTATACATCTATTTCACTTATAGACTTTATCAATGAAAAATAACCTATGGCAAAACTAATAATAGTGTAGCCCTGAAATATCTACTAACCAGTTACTCATACCTTCATTTTGGAATTGATGGTTGGCCAAAAGAAATCCTTCCTTTGAGTCCTGCATATTCTCTATAGTGAATACCTGAAAGAATGATAACTAGAATTGACAGTAGTTGCATTCCGAGGGAGTTTGTAAAAGGGGATTTGGTATGGAATATCATCAATCTAGAAATTGGGCAAAGGAAAATATTTACTTACATAAGGAGCAATTCAAAGAAAAACGTCACTAAAGCAAACCCATAACCCCGCCCTCTTCACCCCATCTTTATAGTAACTAAATGAATTGCAGTACTTACAATGTGAATATGAAGGATTTTCTGGACAACAAATAGGAAAATCCTGAGCATTAAATAGAATTCTCCTGCAGAGCCAAGGTCAAAGTTCGGGTTGGGGTAATATCTGCAGACGTCAGCTGATTGTCTTTTTGGGGGGAGGACTACTCTAAATGCTTAGACTGTTCAGGCTCTCCTTGTTGGGTATTCATATGCTGAGATCCAACAGCAGTTTATCCAAGGACGGTTTGTACAGCGCTGGATCAGCTTAGGCACCCCGGACTGATGACTTGCTTCCGTAATTCTGTAGTTTAGCCCTCCGGGTGGACTGATGACTTGCTTCCGTAATCTTGTAGTTTAGCCTTCCGGGTGGTCTCCGTCAAGAAATCAAGAAATCAACGTGAAATGATAACGCCTCACACTTATATCTCACTCCTAATCAAATATCCTGTAGTGCTATTCCGCAAGAGGAGTGCTATTCTGAGGGTGAAATGCTATTCTACAAGTACTGTGGCGATATTTTGCATGTGAAATGTTGCACATATATATACTTAACTCCTATTGCAGAATAGCTCTCCAATATCACCACTCCGCTCAAAACATCACTAGTCCCCTTGCCTGCAGAATAGCGCTCCGCCAGCATAATAGCGCACTTATTGCAAAATAGCACTCTAGGATATTTCATAAGGAAGGGGAGTCTCAGAATAAAATCAAGGGACATTTGCTTAGGAATTGTCACATAGTTGTGAGGCATTGTAATTTCAGGTAGAGTTTTTAAAGAGAGGATCCTGAGTGCTAAACAACAGGGTTACCCCTTTTCTCTTTCTAATTACTGATGCCCCAATAATCAAACCATTTACATGTAATGAATTCACTGTTGTTAGAAGAAACATAAATGAATATTTTGGAATAACCCTCCCATGTTGGAATTATCTTCTTGTTCCTGTTATGCAACTACTTCTGACAACTGGAGCTGAAAATCCAGCAAATTATTTTGTTCACCAGAGATGTGGTTCCCACTTTTCATAGATTGTTCTGTTATACATCTATCATATCTAATAAACTATCCTCTATAAATACTTTACCATTTACTTTTATATAAATGAACCCAGGTATCTTTCGAATAGAAATAAATTATGGTAGCATAATCAATTAACAGTTACTATTTTACGTTTCTTCAAATGTATTAATACGTTTAGTTGCTCCATCATAAAATTGAAAATCTCTTTTTAAACATGCTTATAAGTTGAAACACAGAATATAATCATGTGGAGAGTGAGTGTAGACCATTGTTATCATCTAATGATTTCACTCCTATCATGCTAAAGTCAGAATAGGGCTGCTTACCATATCATATAAAATCATTTTACCTTTAAACTTACCATAATTCACTTAATTATCAAGGTTCCATTTTAACATCTATGCATCCATACTCCTCTCGTCCCTTTATGCATTTGCTAAAAGAAATAATTGATGAATGAAAATACTATGATATTTCAGTAGATAACTAACAATATGCATGTTTGGTTCACAATAATTTCTTCATGAGAAAACTTAGACGTTTTCTTAATGTGAGCAATAAGAGAATATTGAACTACCCACACAGTTCCTGGATTACTGCGTAAAATTCCTTGTCACCAAATGATGTCTAATTATATCTCCTAAAAATTGACTACAGAATTAGCATTGGAATGGTTTCAATAGCTTGTCAAGATAATGTAATTCAGAAAATATTTCTTCAGATGAGCCTTACATGAGATTCACTTTTTATGATGAAGTTTTCGTGAGTTAAACAAGTGGTACAGATTAACAAAATAACATTTCTCACTGCACTCACAACCACTTCTTACTTGCCCTTCATAAATTAATAGGAATTAATTTAACCTTCAAATTTAACACATTCGCAATGTCTAAATGTCTCAATGTCACTTTCTTAATAATTTAATATAACTTTGGCACATCACAATTAAACAAAGTTCCCTGTTCGAATTCAGGTCTCTGTCAATAGAAGGCATATTAGGTAGTTGATAGAGACATTGTGGATAAAAGTGTCAAATATTTCCGGTTTTCCTCATCATCTATACCATCAAGGGCCACTGTTGTACAGTAGAGCAGATCAACTTACAATCACCCACCACCCCACCCACCGCTCATATCCTACCTATCTAAAAGGAACACCCTATTGAAATACTGCAAGGCAACTTAGATCCACCCCCATCACTACCAATAGAGACCATACTATTACTATTGTGCCTATTAGCTTACCTTTCCCTCCACCAATCCCTACCATTAGGAAGAATTCTAGTAAGGTTTTGAAGGTCAGCTTACTAACTCCCACCACTAAACACCTACCATAGGGAGAAATCAAATTCAATAGTGATCATTAGCTTTCCCCTCTTCCCATTAAAGACTATAAAGGAAAATTGAAATACAGTATTGTAGTCCAGCTACTTCCACCTACCATCACTATAATTAGGGATATATATATTATAGTAATGCAAGTCAGCTTACACTTGACTCCATCCTTGCCATGGGGACCAAACTAGTGGAGTAATGAAGGTCAATATAAATCCCCCACATTCCAAATCCCTACCACAAGTGATAACTTTTGGACAGTAGTGCTTTCTTCTCCTCCTCACACCCATCCCTACAAGTTGGAAAAAAAATCTATGACTGTAGTGCACATCTGCTCTTTTCGGAGGCACTTCCTCATCATTACTTTAAGGATTACACTATGACAGTAGTGATGGTAAACTCACCTGACTCCGCGCTTCCACATTCAATCCTATTATTAAGGATAAGTCCAGTACAGTAGAGATTTCTCTTCTTTTCAACACCATATCCTCACAACCTCCCACACCTAATCCATACAATGAGGGTCCATTTATATTTTTAAGAAGGCTTACATTCATTGGGAGATCAGGTACTAAATTGAATAATTCCAGAGCATATAAATTTGATGAAAAATTGAAAATTTTTTTTATGCCATTAGGGATGTTGTTGAATATAAGCACTGTAAAAATGGCAAATTAGGAATATTTCATGATAAATACAAATTAGGTTAGGTACAATTAACATTTTCTGTCACTTAACAGGAAATGTTCCAAACCACGGACAGATTGATATAGCTGCCACTTGGAGAAATGGATGATCAACACCTTCAAAAAATTGCATTGGTACACTAATCCCCATATTAAAATGACTAATAATAAAATGGAGAACAGTAAAAGGCTACCATTCAAAGTTGATTTTTTCTAGCTAAAACCAATATTTGTTATTTCAAGTTATATAGTATTTGGTAAATGATAGGTGCAGGTACTAATAGTTGATAAAGGGCCATTTCTGTGTTTTTAAAAATGCTTGAAAAAATATCCTTTCTGGTAATATTTGTTGCAAGTAAACCCAATATGCCAAGATAGTACTTACCCACATTGTATTCAAGTCATCCCACATTCTTCCAGTCTAGAGACAGAACATGAGGAGGTGTGTGTCAGCAACAAAATTGGAAAATATATTCTCCAATTAATCTAACACCAACTGAAACACGCATGCCAGGAATTTGTAGTGTGTATTTCCTCTTTTGCTGATCAAAATAGGACCTAACTACTCCAAATCAAGTCATCATCAAAGGATTAATGAAGAAATACATCAATGTTTTTCCACAGATCAAAATGAGCACTCTGCTTATAAACACTAATTACATACTTGGGTGGGAGGAAGAAAGTTTGAGTATAATTAAAACGTGCCACAACACATGTCCATTAGCCAAGTCATGGTCAGTTATGTAATTGTAAAGGCATGGAGCGAATACACACATACATACACATACACATATACATAAATACATACATGTATACATATATACATACATACATATATACATATATGCATGCATACATACATACATACATAAGTACATGCATATATACTTACATACGTACATACATACATACATACATACATACATACATACATACATACATACATACATACATACATACATACATACATACATACATACATACATACATACATACATACATACATACATACATACATACATACATACATACATACATACATACATACATACATACATACATACATACATACATACATACATACATACATACATACATACATACATACATACATACATACATACATACATACATACATACATACTCAAACATTTAGTCAAATAAAAATACACTCTCTCACTAGGATGTTAACATTCGTGCAGATTAACTCTTATGAATGAACACATACACACTCACCCATTGAACATTCAAATAAACAAAAAAAAATTAACTATTACTGGTATTAGCATACACTTTAATGGAAGCACTCACATAAAATACACCCACACTAAAACACATGCACCCACATGAATGAATACACACCATTACTAGTAGAATAAACTACACACACTAGCTCGAAAGAACTCACACTCACAGATATGCACATGTAAATATAAATATGTATATATATGCATTTATATGTGTGTGTATATACATGTGTGAATGCTAGCCAGGATAAACACTGACACATGCACACAATAGCATGCTTACTTTGATATAGGCAGACACACCCAGACAGACACTGATTAACTAACATATTTGAATTCACCATCGGACAAGTATATACTCACAAACATATTCCCTTATTTGTAAAAAAAAAACAGCTCGCACGCATGCACAAACTAAAATAGAACACACTGTAACAGGCACTCTCACATTCCCATTCACTAAGGACACATACGCACACTCAATCACATCAAAACACTTAAAATATCAATCAAACACTAACCTGTTCACTCACACATGCTTACATACAAACAAATTATAAAAATAATGAACATACAGATAGTCATTAATAAGAAAACAACAACATAAACACACATGCATACGTAATTAAGTGCATGTTAGCATACATGGGAATAAGCATGCAGGCATGTTGGCCAGTCAGCAATTTAACATTAGACATGTGGATATATAGGATAAATTGCATGTCGGCATGCAGGAACATAAGGATGTAGGCATGTTGTGCTGTAATTTTGTACACATATATGCATGCGAACATGTAGACATGTAGATATGACGACAATTTGGAATGTATTTATGCAGATATAAAGGTTTGTTGGAAATTGGATATATACTAATATAAGGATGTTGGCATGCTGGGATATATGAACATAGGCATGAAAACCAGTTAGCAATGGAAAAGTTTATATACCAACATGTTGATGTGTAGACATGTGTATAGGAAAAATTTTATCTCCTTCAACCTCTTCCCAAACCAGTCCATCATGCACATGTTGGCAACCTCCTCATGGTGAGCCCTAGAAACCATTCACATATAATCAGGCAATAGACTAAAATAGAGAAGAAATCCCATATTCAAACTTTTTTATTATTGAATTTCCTCGCAATAAAGTTTGGAGATTTGTCCTTCAAATTACACACCCCCACAAACTACCACATTTATTGGCCTGCAAGGACAGAGAAAATATTCTAACCAGTTTTCACTTTGAAATTATTTTAATGAAAAAAAGAAGATTAAGGGATAAATGATAAAAGGAAAAAATAGAAGTTTAAAAAAGTAAGAAAAAAGAAGAATTTATAAAAGCTCAGAAAAACTAGACTGATTAAAGGAGGAAAATAATTTAGAAGGTTAATGATGGTTGAATGATAGAAGAAATATACATTTTAATTTTAACAAGGTTTTTTTTTTAAAGTTGCCATAGAAATAAGTATGACACCATTAAGTATCATATTTAAATACGTATGTGAATGTCTATGATTTAGCATTGTCACAATTATACATTCAGGGATATGAACACAAGATTAGCACAACATTAAAAAAAGAAATATAATTCATAACCATATATACAGCCATAAGCTATGATGTTATAACTTAAAGATGTTCGTAGATAGTCTGCTTGAGGAACTGAAAATCACTTGGATTCTAACCACACAAGGAGTTGCAGATTATTTGTCAAAATGGCTGATTTCTACAACTTGTTCACTTGATACTGATAGTTACATCCCAATGATCGACGTGTCTCAATATGCTATGGAGCCCAAGCACATCAACGAAGAAGAACAAGGAACACTACAGTGTCAGATAAAAATAGGCCATGCTTTCTCTCTTTTCATCAGCATTCCAAGCACTGCTCTTTATAAAAATCACAGAGATACACTTTACACTCTGGGTAGACATCTGTTATAACATTCATTTTTCCTTCATAATAAACAACAGTGAAATAATTTGGTGTATACCTACTTTTTCACATTTTTAAGAACTTCATGACTTCAGTAATTTGTTCAATCATTTGTGAATGTACAATAAAGTCAGTGACCATCAATCCTATATTTATCTTGCCTGAAACAAAAATCAATGGAGGTCATATTTTGAAATTTCATATGTTTTATGCTCTGTAAGTTGTGTCAATGAGAGTTCTAGAATTGCCACACAGATTTTGTAGCTCTTACTTATACTGTATATATCTCCTTCATTTAAAAAGTACTACCATGTCATTCTCCATCCGGATTCAGGCTTTCTTTTGTATTCGGCAGCCAAGGAAAAGTAATACAATCACTATAATAGAGACAGAAAAAATCTGGACCAATTGACATAGAATTGAAAGTGCATTCTATAAAGCTCAGTAGACAGCTCATAGATCATTTTCACTGTATAGGACTGTGTATATACTATGTCTTCATCCTGGGACTGTCAGTGAGTTCTTGAAATGCTGCCATCCGACAATTCGAAGCCAATTGTTTTTTTTTCCTCCCCTCACTCAATCCATACAATTATGGTCCAACCTTGAACAGTAGTACCAGTCAACTTCCAGACCACCCATTCTCAACCTCAGATACCACTCTAGTGAAGTAGTATTTGTTGGCTAACACCCAACACCCATTCCCACCATTAGAAGAAGAAGAAGAAGAAGAAGAAGAAAGAAGAAGAAGAAGAAGAAGAAAGGGAACACAATAATATAGTAGTGCTGGTCACCTCAGAATCTCCCTACCACAACCCACCAACCCATCATCATCCATATCGCTAAAGAACACCAAAGTACAGTTGCGTAGGTCATACCCCTTCCACCTATCTGTAATTGAAATCGTGGAATTTGCCTATCTATTTGCAAAAATCCCACCAAAAATGAATTCAGAATACACAGTTGCTCATATCCAAAGACCAATTTTGGGGTGAATTTTTTATATGATTTCAATTTAAATCCCTTACTGAAGTTAAGCATTGTTATGTCAACTCAATATTTGGATGGATAACTACCTCACAATAGCAAAATGTATAGATAATCATGGGGCAAAGCTCTCTATTTTGTTCCAATAAGCATTGTTAGGCCCACTCTGCACTTGGGTAAGTGAACAACTGGGTAGTGCATTTTTTGTAGGTGGTTTCCTCTTTGTTATTTATTTTTCCCAACCCTTTACACTCCACTTTCTCTACCAGAAAAAGTTTAATTTGATATATAAATTTGGAATTTCTGAACACAAGAAATTTAAACCTGATCTTTACAAATAGGTACAGCTGTTAAAATTAGGAATTATTACAGTGCAGTAATTTAAGTCAGCTATCACCCTACCTCCTATATCTCTATTGTTTTAGAAAATTTCTGTAAAGTAATGCAATTCATATTACTCCTCCCTTCCACCCTTCCCTACCCTTCTCTACCATTCCCTGACCTTTTTGATAACTATATTGCTCTAGTGCAGATCACAATTCACACCCCACTTCCTTACCCTTATTATAATTGTCCTCTATTTTACACTAGTAAAGGCTAGCTTCACCTCATCCTCAACCATACCCCTTGCCTGCTTTTGGTAAGCTCTCATGAGACTCAACCACAACCCCCCCCCCCTCTCCACATGATACTACGCGTCCTTGACTTTTTGGACCATTCTAGAGAAATAGTGCAGATCACATCATCCCACTTCTTCTATCCCTTGAATTTGGGACCAAAAGTGGACTAATGCAGGTTAGTTAACCCCCAATCCCAATTCCCCAAATATATGATAAAGGAGCATTCATAAACAATATTAATGATCAGCTTATCCTCCCCCAATCCCCCATTCATGCCATTCGGGACCATTGTAGTAGAGTAGTGCAGGTCAGCTCTTCAATTACTCTCCACATCCCACTTAACATCATCGATTCGATCAGCCAACTAACTTTAAATTTGGGACATTCAATTGCAATAGTTCAGGTCAGCCGACACACCCACCCATCACATCCCTATATTAGAATCCACTCTGGTAGAGTAGTGCAGTTCAATTTACCACCAACCATGCTTATCATTACAGGCCACTCTAGTACAGCATGGTAGATTAGTGCCGACCCCAAATCCCCACCCCACCCACCCTACCCTTTGAAACAACTATATTACATAGAGAAAGTCAGCTTAACATCCACCCTCCACACTTGCAATTAGAATCATTATAGTACAGTAGTTTAGTACATGTTACCAACCCCACCCCTCCATCCCTACCACAGGAGACCACTTTAGTACATTAGTGCAAAATTAGAAAATCCCTCCATACCCTAATTTCACACCATGAGGGACCATATAATATACTTGAAAATCAGATCACTCCCTTCTATCCATTCTTTGCTATTAGGTTCAACTATAGCACAGCAGCAAAGATTGGCTTAATACCCTCCCTATTGTGCAGTTTATCTGATTCCCCACCCGATATGTACCATTATTGACAACTTTGGTATAATTATGATGATTAGCTTGCAACCAACCCCTCACCACCCCATCTATAACATAGTGAATAAATTCCGGTCAACTAACAAACACAAACCACAACAACACCATCCTTACCTTTAAAGATCAAAAAGTGCAATAAATTGGACTAACTTAACCCACATCCTCTCAAAATCTGTATAACTGGGAACATCTATAGTACATTAGTGTAGGGCAGCCTCCCACCTCCCCCACCAACCCATCTCTACAATTGTGGAACACCATCTTTAACATAAGTCATATTACAGTACTGTAATGTGAGTCAGATTAACCCTCACACCCCCACCCCTACCACTTACTCATCCCTTTTCCTACCACTAAAGTCCAGACTAGTTCAGTAGTTCAGGCAAGCTTACCAACTCCCCTCTCCATCCATACATTTATGGAACACTCTAGGACAGTAGTGTAGATTAGTCTGAGCACTTCCACCACTTCCATCTATCCCTACCAATAGGGACAACTTTAGTACAGCAGTGTAAGTTAAATTTCTTCCTATCCTTCCCAGTTATTTGCTACCACCCAAGTAGAGTAGTTGCAGGTTAGCTTACCCCTCCCCTCCACATATTCCTACCTTTAGGGAAAACTACAGTACTGTAGTGAAGGTCAGATTTTCACACTCCACCTCACTTCCAATCATTATTTTAAGGTCAATTTTAGTATATTGATGCAGTTTAACTCCCCAACCCACCTCCTTAGTACTATTAGGGACTAATCCATTCATTAGAGTAGTCCAGATTAGCTTAGCTATGGGAATGAATGGGATCTGTGGCACACAACTGGTAGTAACTGGTACGGATAATAGTGCATTCTTTCATAACTTTGAATACTACCACCACCACATATTAAACCAATTTCTCTTCCTCCGCTAATTTCTGTTCAAGCACTCAAGGTCTGCAGCTGCCACTAGGAATATATTTAAGGACTATTTTAATTTTCCTTTTGGCCAAGTCACCTAGCAGTACATGAATGTTCATCAGACTCAATAAAAGGGATTCAAGGGGATCACATAATGGAAAATTTAATGTATCAGCATCCTCACATACTGTGAATATCCTGATCTAATCTCACATTTCAATTAAAAAATTTCGTCTTTTTTACTATGTATCTGTTCTGTCATCGAATGTCAAAAACAAATTATCTTATTTATGTTGGTTAGTTTAAACTGAAAAATTATTTAAAGATATTTATCAAGGTTAGTGCATTGGATTAAATAGAACTTATCTCACAATGCTAGTTTCATTGTACTGGATAATAATATTATGAATATTTATCCATATTTTTAATTTAAACATCAATAATAAGGTTGGCAGGGTTAATTGGGGAATATTGGGGAATTCAGGATGAGGAGTGACTCTTTAGGTTAGGCGAGATAAGTGGGAAGTTACCTTGGAGAAATTCAATTTCAAAGATCATGTGATGAATTTTAGCTTTTGCCATAGACCTTTGTCTAGATATAAATTTCACAAAGCTCAGCTCTTTCTAGGCCATAGTAGACATCTGCACTTGTTTTTCCCATCTCTTTGGTTTTCTCCCTCAAATTATGCTTCTTCCAATATTCCACGAGGCTCTTCAAGATGGTTGAATCGATGTCCTCTTTCCTTGTTCTCTTACTCAAAGGGTGCTGTAATCCATGTGGTGAGTTAGAGCATGATGAATACTTCTGTCATGGTGAATCAAAGCAAAATGCTTCCGTATGGGAGGAGACATTTTATTTAAGTTTTTATTTAAACACATGAAAAAAAATTAGTTTAAAAAAGAGAAATTATGTTGAAAGAGTTGAAATGCTTTTTACCCTCTGTGTCGAACTGAATGCTTAGAAATAACATTATAAGGCAAATGAGAAATAATAGGTGGGCAAGCATCCCCACTTTATTTTTTTTAATACTACAGAGTTCCTACACGAAATGGTCCCTTTAAAGCTTCCACTTCTTTTTGTACTCTTCTACACTCATAACTTCAACCTACACATGAACCAAACAACATTAGTGGTTTATGAAATACTATGAAACTCCACATCTTATGTTTTAAGAATATCGTTAAATTACATGATATGATATCTACCCATTCTCTTTTGTGTACCCTGATTGCCCAATTATGTACTACAGATTTTGCATGAAATGTTAACAATCCAGTACTGAAGGAAATGTCATATATCATCAGAATTTCAGATAAATGAAAGATGAAAAATCACGTTGTAGGACAAGTTTAATATCAAAAAAATTTTAGGTATATGCGATCCTCTCCCTACCCTCTACCGGATAGTTTGCATGAAGTTATAATTAATGATTGGGAATTATTTCTGGATTACCGGTGGATTCCCATCCACCTTTCCCATACGTGTTTCGAAGCATAAACTTCTAATTTTTATACAGTGTATGGATAACATATTAGAGTTGCGCAGGTCTGCTTACAGGCTCTCCATCTTAATGTAGTAATTAGGCTAATCCATATGATCTTTATGCAAAAGAAGTAGCAAATACTTTCATCCAATAAGTGGATAATCCATGATTCAATGTAAATAAATGCTAACTAAGTATTGCAACATACGTAATATCGCCTTTACAAAATGCAAAATTAATTATGGTTACGACGTAATGAAGAAACATTAATTCAGAAATATTAATAGATAAAATGGGGAAAACAAATCATTATTTTTTAATTGCAATGAATATGTTTTTGCTTTGGGGAATAAATTAATAGATGTTCTTGTTTACCATATTCTAACTATGATATCGTAATAGAAGTTTTTCGCTTCTTTAAATTAAGTTGCACAACTAAAATTTCCAGATTACTATTCTTTTCTCATTGTTTTACCACAGAATAAATTGAAAATGTGCACAAATTTTATTTTTCACAAGTCATATTTTTTTTGGAAAAAAAATTATTACTTCACTAACAATCAAATATTTTGCTACAATAAATTTGTCGTCCATTTCCTTCTCATTCTATGCACCGTGGGTGTATGAAGTTGTTATGAATCCTAGGTTTTTCAAAAAATGTAAAATTTCAACCTTAACAGCCAACAGGAAGTTGATGATTTCATTCATAATTCATACTTCCAAGAAGTTGCTTATCAACAATGAATAGATTGTTGTACACCTTTTTTAAATGATTGGAGAAAATCTTTTTAATCAATTTTACCTTTTTCGTGAAGAGAGATCAAATGTTGTTGAGTAAACAAGGTTGTTATGTTAGACTTGTCTTCACATATTCTACCACAAGTAAGATGGCAACATCACTTAAAACCAAGCATTTTTTCTTGGAGGAACAGCATAGTATCATCTTACTAATGTTTGTACAATTACCTTCAAAGTACTCTTCTCCTGTTGTAAATTTACTTTGGGCAATTCTGATATTTCCTGTGAGAAATTGGATGAACCGAAAAATAAGTTAATAGTGTCCATTAGATGAACTAGAATGCATTTGCAGCCTGATGCTGCTAACTATGCCCACATTTGGAGGGTTAGCTGTAGTCATTTGATTGTCAGCTGGAAGGACATGTTAAATTTTAGAATCACATAACAATGAAATAGTGCAACTTTGCATATTAACTATTAAGTTAGAGATATTTGGGGAGAATATCACTGAACTTATATAGGGTGCCTTTACATGAATTTGGTTTGTAATCCTAATTCACAAATCATGCATCCATTATCCCCACCAAAACATTAAATTGCTAGCCATTATAAGCCAGGGGCAGCCTATTTTGAATAACAAAATATTTTAATAAAGGGGCATTAAATCCTTCATCCCCAAGATCCATCACCAGCAATAAGAAACCATAAGAATTTGTCTCAGGGATTAATTCATAAAACTCAAATATATAAAAAAAATTTACTCAATTTTATTAAGCCTAGCTGGCATTTCCAGTATCCTGCTGAGACAGCTAGCCAGTCTCACCTTTGGTGTCATTACTCATATAAAGGTTTGAAATCTTTATCACCTTAATAGAAGCTCTTTTACATATCAAAATGCCCTAATGCCATAGACTCTGCTAATGGGTCATCTTCAATCCTTCTGCATTAAAATATATCTTCAGTTTAATTTGCTACATTTTTTTTTTAAAATTTCCAAACTCCGGACATTTTTGGCTCATAACTCTTAATAAAAAATGAAAGAAGAACATAACCCAAGGTAGTCTCCCAAAGCAGACATGGACATCTTTGTCACATTCACACTAGTTGAAATGAATTAATATCAAATCTTAAGGCCGAACACAAGTGCAACACTATATATTTTATAGTTCTCAACCTTTTCATTCTCTACTAACTTGGAGCAGTTTAAGTTTATAATGGGTTCTTTGCACCATTTATTTAATATCAGGTCTAATCAGGTATTTCACATTCTAATGCCACAAACACGACTATCATGACAAGGATTTATGGGTGCATAGAAAATGGTTAATGTTAATGGTATCTTTAAGATCCCAAATATTCTAAACCAAATTTTCAGTAAATAATTAGTAATTCAGTATAGGAAGAAATATTAAAAACTCACAATCAAGCATAGATATCAACAGAATGTTTCATATTTCATTGAGATAAGTTGAAAGATATAGATAAACATTACATTTATTGAAGTAAACAGTCTAGTTTACTCATACCATATGCTAGTAAAACCAAATCATTATTGTCAAACAATAATTTGGTTTCCATCAAAGAGCATTGGATATGGTCTTATGGAGAGGAGGACCTTTAGGTAATAGATTATGAATCTTGTACTTCTTATGGATGAGTGGACGGACATCATCCTACAGCAAAACAGCATGAATGATAGGAATTAAATCATTAAAAAAAATGGAAAAAGGCAAGTAGCTAAGATTAGGAAGTAAAGGTATGTCTAAAATTAGTGTGGCAAGATAGTTGATCACTACAAGGATAAGAACAGATATTAATATATCATTTTATCAAATATTAAGATACTGCTGGAAAGGAAATACAGTGTCCCTGATATATGTGTGCCGCATTCTCTTAACTGTAGACTTATATTCCATTGTGAGATATTCTTAATAAAAAATAATTGGACTTGATAAATAACATCATGCTCTTCAAGCTATTCGATTTAACTAATTTCACGTGACATTGACATAAAAACTCTATTTGTGCTACATATGCAATAATGGAATTGTTGAGCAATTGTAATTTCATAAGCATGTTTCACCTTGGACACCTGCAGAACAACAAAACGAAATAATAAACAACATAAACAATTACTAAGTTCAGATTGTAGGATAACAAAAAAATTAAGAAAATATGATTAGTGATACTAATCAGTAACACAGCACAATTTACACACTTATTTTATATTCCAAAAAAATATATATAGCCCAGTAAATGACATGAAGGAGATGAAAATTTCCCAAAAAAATTTAATCTTAAGATTAGTGCAACACCCACATCAACTTTAAACATTGTCCGAGTTATATATATAGAACCATGAGTTATAATTAACCGAACTGAACAAAATTTTAATAAATTTAGTGCAACAATGCACATGATATATAAGTGGGTTAAAATATTTTATCCAAGCTGAAGTTAACTTCTTTACATGCAATGTTGGAAAATTAAAGAGGGAAATTTATGAGTCTAATGTACTTGAGCATATGATATTCAATATTTTTATGAACAAAATGTGGTTCACACATGAATACTATCTCTACCTATTTACAGAAACAATAGTTTTTTTCTCTTATATCCAATTAATATCTTTAAAAGATATGAAGAAGATTGAATGTGATACCTGTTCATTTACTACAAAACTTTTTTTAAGCGTCTGCCCATTCCTCAATTAAATGATAAATTAATCAAGTTCTCTTGAGCTTATTGACTGTGCTATATTCATATTTGATTAATTCAGTAAGCTATATTTTTACATCAATCTTCACCAATTCATAATCAGTTATAATTAATTCAATAATTTTAATAGTCATCTACTGATATCATGATAATTGAATTTTTTTTAGTACTCATACTTTGCTTACCTGATATCCAAATGCACAAGGGGTGTTGTCAATGATGATTGTCTTGGCAAGATTTTGCCCCAATATGTTCAAGTCTTTGATATAATTACTTCCGACTTTCACACAGTGATGCCTTAACAGCTGGTGGTGAAAAAAAAACTTGTTAGTAAGGTCTACCTGGTCAAGTATCTGGTCTGCATAATCTTTAATTGTACTTGAAGTAAAGAATCATTCACTCACTCATTATATTAATTAGGACTTATCAATAATATTTTTCCTTATATATTTGACAATCTCTGCATCAGTCTCTTCTTAGATGAACTACTCATAAGGATCCAAGTGATACAATTTTCTTTTGAATGTATTGAGTGGGATAAATATTACAGTTCCTAAGCTCTGTTTAGCTTAAAAATATTTAAGCATCATATTGATCAGTTTTTGTGTCAAATTAAAACTTCAATAAATTTTTTTTTTCATGAGTAAGTAGCTAGTTGAGGCTAGTGTACTGCATATGGAAAGCATATCACACCTTTTTCCTTTACACAGGAAAAAATTATGATTCTTTAATCTGTGAATGCAAACTATAGTAACTTGTTTATGGCATGTTTATTCTTCAACAAAACATAAAAACTATGTAAATTAATTTCTCTTGCCAATTATTGACACGAACAATTAAATTGATAGACCAAAAAATTAACACATTTTTTATGATGGTAAAATATATATTTAAAAAAATTTTTTTTTTTGTTCACGGATATAATTCTTATATTAATTAAGTTCAAGTATCAAAATTTTAAGTTGAACAAAAAAATATATTTTTCATGCATATGCATATATATATATATATATTGGATGATCTACCTGGATGTATCATTATTATTTCGGAAATACTTAAAAAATTCTGACTTAATGTAGCTTGAATTCATATAAATTTCAACTATATAGTTATGAATATATTATTTACCTCAAATTTTTTTGAGACAGTTTCCAAGAATACTTCTAGAAATGGTCGAAGCTTAATTGAAATCTGCAATCAGTAATAGTAATAAATACATGATATTGGGATGCTATTAGATCACAAAAAGGAAATGGTAAAGATTTTGCTCATTTCACAATTTTTGGGTGCTAAATTTAATGTTTTTTAGAAATCAATTTATCTAAGCATTTTTTTAACATCTAAAAAAAAAAATGCACTATAATACTATAGTTTATGTGCTCATTACTTGGGATATTATTTATACCCTCACCATTTTTTTAACTCTGTGAATTTATAAATATCTGCTTGTAAAACTAACTTTTTCATATCCTTGATACCTAAGAGTGAAGTCGGCTGTAACTTCATAACAGCAATAGCTGTAAAGGAGTGTTTCATCCTAATGAAAGTAATTCAAAACAAAATAATATAGACAAAATAATGCATCATTCATAAATAGTTAAAGAGCAATTAATATAGAGAAATTGGGATGTGTTCATTGGTGATGATAGTGAGGTTGAGAATATATAGAATGTATATCATGTCATTACATAAATATTATTTATTAATAATTGATTTGTAATTACATTTTTTTTACAATTCTCATATTACTATTAATTAGCTGTTTATTTGTAAAGTATGTATTATGATGATCTAAATAATTAATGCTCTTGAAAAGTGGTTCAGTAACTAGAGGAATCATTCAATATTAATAGCAGATATATTATGTAAGATGGTGTGTGCCTGTTTTATAATGCAACTTTTATAAAAAGCCAACAAGTTAATGTTGAAGATGAAACATGGAGAGGATTAAAAAAAAATTTTTCACCAAGTAAAGTAATCATGAGGTAATGGTGATTGTTGATAAAGAAATTTATTTATGTTGGAATAAAATACAACATTGGATGTGTAAATCACAATGTGCTATTATATCTCCATCATATCTAGGTATTATTTACAATCATTCCATAGTGTACATTTTCATATCATTCTATCCCATTTAATCTTTCTAAACATGTCACCGTCATTTTATACTATTACTTCAATTAAAGCCATCCTACTCTCATGGTTCACTTTGTTTAGTTCTTTCTTTCTATTTCCCGTTCACCACTACCTTTCTTACCATGTCCAGAACTAAAGTCATAGCTGGCATTGCATCAGTCTTCTTAGGTAGAGCTGTATTTGTATACATACAAATGCATAGATACGTAAATCCCAATACAATTCTGTTGTATGAAAGTAAATATTAACATGCACAAATTTTTTTTAATATTCATCAATAGAAACATCATGTTTGCATTTAAAAAACAAAATGCCATAACTCACTAGGAAGACGGCAAGTGACATATCCAGGAAGAGAGGAAGAAATGGTATAAGAGTGTACCTAAGATATAGAAACAGAAAATTCCCAAGAATAAAAATGTTAAAAGACCCTTAGTAGATCATTTAAAATTTGTATGATTTTGATTTATATATTCAAATTTGAAATACCAAATATAAAAAAAAATGTTGTACCATTCCCCAACCCACTTGATCGTTAACACAAAACTGAACTGGTGAGCACGATGGCAATGGGAGGGGAGGGAATGGAAGGGAAACAACTATGTCCATAAAATATTAAAACAGAATATGATTAATCAATTTAACACTTTTTATTAGTTAATTTTGTTTTACAATTTATCTAATATAACACCAAAAAAGTTCAGTTGTATATATAATTTTAACTCACTGATCCTTAGGAAAGGGAATGCAATCAGTGCAACAACAAAAGGGTATGAATGGAGCCTCCAGAGAGGAAGCATCACTTTCAGTTGAGCCTATGAGATCCGAAGCATAACATTCAGAGGAGCTCGATAGAACAGAAGAATTACTTTCGGATGAAAGCGTGACATCAGAGGCCTCACTTTCAGATGAGTCTATGACTTCGTAAAGGTCACTTATAGATGTGCCTGTGCGATCGGTGAAAGAGAGAAAATGAATTAAACTTAATCAAATATTACAAAATTTTATTTGCTGTGGAAGCTCAAGGGAAGTGGAACAAATCGTTCCAAATTAATCTGATTCTATTGCACCATTTTATCCTATATAATTTCAATGAAAGGAGAAAATATTTGATTAATATATTTTCTTTACTAGTGAAAATGAATAATTAATATTGACTTCAAAAATGAGAATGTACTAAAATCAACTATTCTATCTTTCCGCAACATTTTTACATTTACTTTGAGGAACATTTTTTTTTTTTTATTGCTGATTACATTAAAATTGAAGATGATTCCGTGAATATCACCAGGGTCGTACAAGATGGTTCATTGGGTAAAAATAGAATCTTACATTTTTACCACAAGTGTTTCTTCAGGTGTTCCATTAGACAAAGGACCAGAAGTAAATTATACACCTATTTCACTTATAGACTTTATCAATGAAAAATAACCTATGGCAAAACTAATAATAGTGTAGCCCTGAAATATCTACTAACCAGTTACTCATACCTTCATTTTGGAATTGATGGTTGGCCAAAAGAAATCCTTCCTTTGAGTCCTGCATATTCTCTATAGTGAATACCTGAAAGAATGATAACTAGAATTGACAGTAGTTGCATTCTGAGGGAGTTTGTAAAAGGGGATTGGTATGGAATGTCATCATCACTCTAGAAATTGGGTAAAGGAAAATGTTTACTTACATAAGGAGCAATTCAAAGAAAAACGTCACTAAAGCAAACCCATAACCCCGCCTTCTTCACCCCATCTTTATTTTAACTAAATGAATTGCAGTACTTACATTGTGAATATGAAGGATTTTCTGGACAACAAGTAGGAAGATCCTGAGCATTAAATAGAATTCTCCAGCATAGTCAAGGTCAAAGTTCTGGTTGGGGTAATATCTGCTGACGTCAGCTAATTGTCTTTAGGGGGAGGACTACTCTAAATGCTTAGACTGTTCAGGCTGTCCTTGTTGGGTATTCATATGCTGAGATCCAACAGCAGTTTATCCAAGGAGGGTTTGTACAGCGCTGGATCAGCTTAGGCACCCCGGACTGATGACTTGCTTCCATAATCCTGTAGTTTAGCCCTCCGGGTTGTCTCAGTCAAGAAATCAACATGAATATATAATGCCTCACTCTTATATGCTCAATCCTAATCAAATATCCTGGAGTGCTATTCCGCAAGAGGAGTGCTATTCTGAGTGTGAAATCTATTTTACAAGTAATGTGATGATATTCTGCATGTTAATTGTTGCACATATATACTTCACTCCAATTGCAGAATAGCTCTCCAATATCACCACTCTGCTCGCAAAATATCACTAGTCCCCTTTTATACAGAATAGCGCTTGGCCAGCATAATAGCGCACTTATTGCAGAATAGCATTCTAGGATATTTCATAAGGAAAGGGAGACTCAGAATAAATTCAAGGGACATTTGCTTAGGAATTGTCACATAGTTGTGAGGAATTGTCACATAGTTGTGAGGCATTGTAATTTCAGGTAGATTTTTTAACGAGAGGATCCTGAGTGCTAAACAACAGGGTTACCCTTTTTCTCTTTCTAATTACTGATGCCCCAATAATCAAACCATTTACATGTAATGAATTCATTGTTGTTAGAAGAAACATAAATGAATATTTTGGAATAACCCTCCCATGTTGGAATTATCTTCTTGTTCCTGTTATGCAACTACTTCTGACAACTGGAGCTGAAAATCCAGCAACTTATTTTGTTCACCAGAGATGTGGTTCCCACTTTTCATAGATTGTTCCAATATACATCTATCATATCTAGTAAATTATCCTCTATGAATACTTTACCATTTACTTTTATATAAATGAACCCAGGTATATTTGGAAAAGAAAGAAATGATGGTAGCATAATCAATTAACAGTAACTATTTTACGTTTCTTCAAATGTATTAATACATTTAGTTGCTCAAACACAAAATTGAAAATCTCTATTTAAAACATGCTTATAAGTCTTGAAACACAGAATATAATCATGTGGAGAGTGAGTGTAGACCATTGTTATCATCTAATGATTTAACTCCTATCATGCTAAAGTCAGAATAGGGCTGCTTACCATATTATATAAAATCATTTTACCTTTAAATTTACCATAATTCACTTAATTATCAAGGTTCCATTTTAACATCTATGCATTCCTACTCCTCTCTTTCCTTTATGCATTTGTTAAAAGAAATAATTGATGAATGAAAATATTATGATATTTTCTGTAGATAACTACCAACAGTATGGTTTGATTCACAATAATTTCTTCATGAGAAAACTTAGACGTTTTCTTAATGTGAGCAATAAGAGAATATTGAACTACCCACACAGTTCCTGGATTACTGCGTAAAATTCCTTGTAACCAATTGATGTTAATTATATTTCCTTAAATTTACTACAGAATTAGCACTGGAAAGGTTTCAATAGCTTGTCAAGATAATGTAATTCAGAAAACATTTCTTCAGATGAGCCTTAAGTGAGATTCATTTTACATGATGAAGTTTTCGTGAGTTAAACAAGTGGTACAGATAAACCAAAAAAAATTTCTCACTGCACTCACAACCACTTCTTATTTGCTTGCTGTTCATAAATTAATAAGAATAAATTTACCCTTCAAATTTAACTTATTCGTAATGTCTAAATGTCTAAATGTCACTTCCTTAATAATCTAATATAACTTCGGCGTATCACAATTAAACAAAGTCCCCTGTTTGAATTCAGGTCTCTGTCGATAGAAGGCATATTAGGTAGTTGATCGAGACATTGTGGCTAAAAGGGTCAAATATTTCTGGTTTTCCTCATCATCTATACCATCAAGGGCCACTGTTGCACAGTAGAGCAGATCAACTTACAATCCACCCACCACTTCAGCCACCGCTCATATCCTATCTATCAAAAAGGAACACCCTATTGAAATACTGCAAGGCAGCTTAGATCCACCCCCATCACTGCCTATGTAGACAACACTGAATTTTGTGCCTATTATCTTACCTTTCCCTCCACCAATCCCTACCATTAGGAAGAATTCTAGTAAGGTTTTGAAGGTCAGCTTACTAACTCCCACCACTAAACACCTACCATAGGGAGAAATCAAATTCAATAGTGATCATTAGCTTTCTCTCTCCCCATTAAAAAATATAAAGGAAAATTGAAATACAGTATTGCAGTCCAGCTTACTTCCACCTACCACCACTATAATTAGGGATATATATATTATAGTAATGTAGATCAGCTTACACTTGACTCCATCCTTGCCATGGGGCCAAACTAGTGGAGTAGTAAATATCAATATAAACCCTCCACATCCAAAATCCCTACCACAAGTGATAACTTTTGGACAGTGGTGCTTTCTTCTCCTCCTCACACTCATCCCCACAAGTTGGGACAAATCTATGACTGTAATGCATATCTGCTCTTTTTGGAAGCATTTCCCCATCATTACTTTCAAGAATACACTATGACAGTAGTGATGGTAAACTCATCTGACTCTGCACATCCCCATCCAAACCTATTATTAAGGATTAGTCCAGTACTGTAGTGATATTCTTCTACTCAACCCCAAATCCGAACAATTTCCCACACCTAGTCCATACAATTAGGGTCCAACCTCGAATATTAGTACCAGTCGACTTTCGATCCACCCATTCTCAACCCTAGAGACCACTCTAATGAAGTAGTGTTTGCAAGCTTACACCCAACCCCCATTACAACCTTCAGGGAAAACAATAATATATCAGTTTTGGACTCCTCACAAATCCCCCCTCCCCCAACCCACCAACCCATTACCATCCATATCACTACAGATCACTAAAGTACAGTTGCTCAGGTCATCCCCCCTCCACCTATCTTAATTGAAATCATGTGATTTGACTATCAATTTGCAACAATCCTGCAAAAATTGCATTCAGAATCCACAGTTGCTCAAATCCGAAGACCATTTAGGGGTGAATTTTGATGTGACTTCAATTGAAATTACTTACTGAAATTAAACACTGTTATTTCAAGTCAATACTTGGATGGATACTACCTCACAGTGGCAAAAATCTGTAAACAATCTTGAGGCAATGCTCTCTATTGGTTCCGATAAGCACTCTTAGTCCCACTCTGCACTTGGGTGGGTGAACAACTGGGGAGTGCAGATCTTTCAGGTGGTTTCCCCTTTTTTCCTTATTTTTCCCAACCTTTTGCCCTCCACTTTCTTTACCAGAAAATGTGTAATTTGATATATAAATTAGGAATTTCTAAACTCAGAAATTTAAACCTGATCTTTATAATTAGGTACTGCTGAAATAGATAAGCACGTGTGAATTAATTTCTCCATCCCACCCCACATCCCTAACATTATGAACTAATTTAAAAGTGTAGTGCAGGTGAGCTTACCACACCACCACCATCTTCCATAAAATTAGGAATTATTACAGTGCAGTAGCTCAAGTCAGCCAACACATCATCTCATTGATCTCTATTTTTTTAAACAATTCTTGTAAATTTGTGCAATTCAGCTTAATCTTCCCCTCCACCCTTCCTTACCCTTCCTTGTCTTTCCCTACCCTTCCTTACCCTTCACTACCCTTCCCTAACCTTTGTAACAACTATATTACTATAGTGCACATCAGTTTTCCCACCCCACTTCCATACCCTTAGAATAATTACCCTCTATGATAGAGTAGTAAACGCTAGCATTACCTAATCCTCAACCTTCCCCCTTGCCTTCATTTGGTAATCTCTCATGACTCACAACCTCTTCCCCCCTCAACATGATGCACCACATCCTGGACTTTTGGGACAATTTTGGAGTAGTGTGGATCACTTCATCCCACTTTTCCTATCCCTTGAATTTGGGAGCAAAATAGGACTAATGCAGGTTAGTCAACCCCCCATCCCTAATTCCCAAACATATGAATATAGAGCAATCATGAACAATATTAATGTTCAGCTTATCCTCCCCCAATTCCCCAATTGTATGGTTTAGGACCATTCTGGTACTGTAGTGCAGGTCAGCTCATGCATTCCTCTCCACATCCCCCTACCTCCATACCTTCAATCACCACCTAATTTCAAATTTGGGATATTCGAGTGCCGTAGTTCAGGTCAGCCAAGACACCCACTCGTCATATCCCTTAATTGGAATCCTCTCTGGTACAGTAGTGCAGTTCAATTTAAAACCAACTTGCTTATCATTATGGACTATTCTAGTGCAGTATGGTTGGTCAGATTAGTGCCCACCCGAAATCACCACCACCCCCCCCCCACCCTACCATTTGAAAAAACTATATTACAAAGATAAAGTCAGTTAAACATCCGCACTTCACACTTGCAATTGTAAACATTATAGTACACTGGTTTAGTACAGCTTAACAACCCCATCACTTCATCCCTACCATAGGTGACCACCTTAGTACAGTAGTGCAGAAGAGAACATCCCTCCATACACCAAATCATAACATGAGGGACCACTATACTAGAGTTGAGAAAATCAGATCACTCCCTTCTACCCATTCCATACTATTAAGGTCAACTATAAGACAGTAGCAAATATTGTCTTAATACCCTCCCCATTGTAGAGTTCATCTGATTCCCCACCCCGATGTGCACAATTATGGACAACTTTTTGTATAATAATGATTGTTAGCTTGCAACCAATCCCCCACCACTTCATTCATAACATAAGGGGCAAGTGCTGGTCAACTTACAAACATCCTCCACCACAATACCATCCTTACCTTTAAAGATCAATGAGTGCAATAATTTGGGCCAACTTAACCCACATCCTCTCCCAATATGTATAACTTTGAATAAATATAGTACATTAGTGTAGGGCAGCCCCCACCTCACCCACCAAAACACCCCTACTATTGTGGAATACAATCTTAACCATAAGTTATATTACAGTCTGTAATGCGATCCAGCTTAATCCCCACACCACCACCCCCACCACTTAGTCATCCCCTTTCCTATCACTAAAGTCCAGACTAGTTCAATAGTGCAGGCAAGCTTACCAACTCCCCTCTCCATCCCTACATTGATGGAACACGCTAGGACAGGGGTGTAGATTAGTTTGAGCACCTCCACCACTTCCATCTATCCCTACCAATAAGGACAACTTTAGTACAGCAGTGCAAGTTAGTTTTCTTTCTACCCTTCCCAGTGATATGCTACTATTCCAGTAGAGCATCATATCATAACCTTGTGTTGTGTTATCTAATTATTGCACCCACAGCTCTCAACTCCATCAAGAAGCTACAGCTGGTTGAAGTGAGTTCCCTAGCAAACTCTTCCAAGTTAGTGAAGATGGCCATGGAGAGCATTTATCTGCTGATCAGAGAACAAACCAAGAAATACAAATCCATCTGCACTATCCTCATGAGAGTGAACTTTATTATTGCCATAATCAACTTATCCATGGAAGATATCTTTTGAGGACATTGGATAACTTCTGTACGAGTGTATCCATTATGACTAGGAAGTGCTTCAATATATAGATGTGAGGGTGGTGATCTTCCCCTCTCTCCCAATTGGGATATATCAGTAAACAGAACTCAATTTCTTCATGTGGAATGACAGAATATCTTGATGTGAATATATTGTATAGCATATCCTAATTATTTGGAAGTAAAATCTACTAGTTGGAATATGTTTAGAACAGTATACTGATTACTTCTTGTCTGAATACCAGTTTTTTGTACTAAAAAAGCTGCTCTGTTGAATTGATATATTGGCTAAATAGAGGATCATTTGTTTACTAAAGGATGAAAAATAGAAGGACAGGGAGAAGAAAGGATAAAGGAAATGGAAAAAAAATGTAAAAAATATTCTCGTTCAGAATACAAAACCTCCAAATTTAAGCTAGGGCAAACTTACCTTAATATAAGCTATTATATCTTTGGTATATTTTTGGTGTATGTTTGGAACAATTTCAATTACATTTTTCTATTCTCATTGAGCATACACCTTGTGATCTAATAGCATCCCAATATCATGGATTTATTACTATTACTGATTGCAGATTTCAATCAAGCTTCGACCATTTCTAGAAGAATTCTTGGATACTGTCTCAAAAAAATTTGAGGTATCCGAAAATAAATAAAATCTCCATTTTGATGCCATGTACACACATAATCAGTAGGTCGTAAGTCTTTCTTTATACATGAGTTGGCAATACCTAAATGAAGGTAGCATAAATGTATTACTTTTACTAAAGTTTTTTTTTTTTTATATTTATGCCCAGTTCATTGAGCATCAATGCCAAACAGCTGACCTAATTATGATGGTATTCTGCAGGTAAGATCCTTTCACGCTGGCGAATGTGTCTTAATTTTTCATTAAAAAAATTACTTTCAATGTTGCTGGAATGTTTCTTTGTTTTTTTTTTATTGTGATAGTAAATTATCATAAGTGGTAAACATAATTACATTCCACTGTTGATAAATGTGCGCACATCAGAGACTGTAATTTCACCATGTCTTCCAAGAGGAAGACAAACCGGGTTGCTATAAGGGTGACGCCGTCCAGTTCAGCCCTAACTAGCTGCTGTGGGGAAGAAAGAAACCGGGCAACAGCTACAACAAATTCTCGCCTACAACCACTAATACATCTGATTGCCTGTACTTTCATTCCTGTCGATATTGCATAATAGAAAGCAAATGAAGAATGTTTCAGCTTAATTAGAAATTATCAATAAAAAGGGCAGGGAAAAAATGGCTGCTAAACAGCTTTATGAAATTGCATTGTGCGACCAATATGGACAGGATGTCCTGCTATTTCCTTCCAGTTCATATTACAGTGCTTTTCATCAATTAGGTCCAAAATATTTTCCTTATTTAGTGATCTCATACAAATCTAAATTTTTTTTAAACAAACAAGGTTTTCTTCAATGTTCATAAAAAATTATTGTTCGTGTATGGTCCACCCCCAGCAGACAGCTTGGACCACCAGCCAAAAAAAGGAGAAAATCTTGTCAGGAAAGTGCTCTGGTCAATTTAGCACTATTCCTGTATAAATTGACCGCATTAGTTAGAAGGGAATTCCTTCTGGCAGTTCATGAGTGATATCTATTCTATTTGTGTGTACGATATCTTATTGCTGGCAAAAGAATATACTTCCATTTATATTTTTAAGAAGGCTTACATTCATTGTGAGATCTGTTACTAAATTGAATATTTCCAGAGTACATAAATTTGATGAAATATTGAAACATTTTTTTATGCCAATAGGGATGTTGTTGATTATAAGCCCTGTAAAAATGGCAAATGAGGAATGTTTCAGCATACATACAATTTAGTGTAGTTATAATTAACATTTTCTGTCACTTAACAGGAGAATTACCAAACAAGGGACAGATTGATATAGCTGCCACTTGTAGAAATGGATGATCAACAGCTACCATAAATTGCATTGGTACACTGATCCCCATATTTAAATGACTAATAAAAAAAATGGCAAACAGTAAAAGGCTACAATTCACAGTTGATTTTTTCTACCTAAAACCAATATTTGTTCATTCAAGATACATAGTA
Organism: Lycopodina hypogea; assembly: GCA_963969325.1. Classification (NCBI taxonomy): domain Eukaryota; kingdom Metazoa; phylum Porifera; class Demospongiae; order Poecilosclerida; family Cladorhizidae; genus Lycopodina; species Lycopodina hypogea. The sequence continues at coordinate 4,556,817 of OZ017788.1, forward strand.
TTTGTTATATGATTGGTGCTTGTACTAATATATGATAAAGGGTCATTTCTGTGTTTTAAAATGCATGAAATAATATATTCTTTCTGGTAATATTTGTTGCAAGTAAACCCAATATGGCTAGATAGAACTTACCTAGATATTATTCAAGTCATCCCACATTCTTCCAGTCTAGAGACAGAACATGAGGGGTGTGTGTCGGCAACAAAATTGGACAATATATTCTCCAATGAATCTAGCATCAACTGAAACACACAGCCAGGAATTTATAATGTGTATTTCCTTTTTTTTAAATCAAAATAGGACCTAACTACTCCAAATCAAGTCAACATCAAAAGATTAAAGAAGAAATACATTAATGTTTTACCACAGATCAAAATGAGCTTTCTGTTTATAAACACACTAACTATATACTTAGGTGGGAGGAAGGAAGTTAATGTATAATTAAAACATGCCACAACACATATCCATTAGCTATGTCATGGTCAGTTATGTTATTGTAAAGGTATGGAGTGAATACACACATGCATACATACATACATACATACATACATACATACATACATACATACATACATACATACATACATACATACATACATACATACATACATACATACATACATACATACATACATACATACATACATACATACATACATACATACATACATACATACATACATACATACATACATACATACATACATACATACATACATACATACATACATACATACATACATACATACATACATACATACATACATACATACATACATACATACATACATACATACATACATACATACATACATACATACATACATACATACATACATACATACATACATACATACATACATACATACATACATACATACATACATACATACATACATACATACATACATACATACATACATACATACATACATACATACATACATACATACATACATACATACATACATACATACATACATACATACATACATACATACATACATACATACATACATACATACATACATACATGCATAAATACATACATACATACATACATGCATGCATGCATATACATACATACATGCATACATACATATTTGAATACCTGTGTGTTAAACTGACTTCAATCTCTGTGACCTTTTCTGCATTCAGCTTCAACAAGAAAAAAACCCATGATATACTCAATATAAGGTAAGTTTGAAATAACCGTAAATCCCGGGACATATCTCCATTCACTAGCCCTTACCCATTATCATTGAAGATCAACTACTGTGCATGTGGACATATTGCCGTCTCAAGTTAACATTCCTATCTTTATTCAATGTACTGTTTCTAAATTATATCTAGCCTGGCTCAAATGGAAGATGTTCAAGAGAATTTGGAAAAATTCAATTTTTTTATTTTATTTTACTTCTTTTGGGGGGAGCTCTTTGGATTAGAAATTTTACATAGACCCTTCTTAGATGCTCCTGAATATAATACACTAAAATTTCGGATTGTAATAAAGTAGTATGCAAGGGAGATTGAGAAAGGAGAGGATGGGTGTGATTTAAAAAATTGCTCTCAAATATTTTCAGCAGAAATTGTCAAACAAGTAAGCTCTATAATCCTTGCCAAACAAAACACTCCCTCTGTCAGCATTGAATACAGAAAGTGAAAGCAAAGCTGAAGTTACCTGATAGTTTCTATTTGATTTCTCCACCAGGACTGCAACTGATTTAATTTTAAATGTGACAAAATGCAGAAATCTGCAGTAGCTGTATCAAAGTCAAAGGGTAGCCTCTGGAAGAGAGTAATACATCCCCACTAGCAAATGTGGCAGAGTAGGTGCGTGTGGCCATTATCAATCTCTAGTTCCACCACAGATAACATAATTAATGTAAAGGGTTCTCAAGACTGTAATGCTCTCTTTCTAAGCTCTTGGGTTATAGCACATTATATCACAGCCCTGGACCCTCTCTCTACTGAGTCACTGGACTTGTTCGCTGTCAGGGGCCAGTCACTTCACCCAGTCAGTGTGAAGGAGTGCATATCACTACCTTACCCTAGACCTAGCCCTAGACCATTCCTAATTCCCTCAGTCATCATCTATATTCTTTGCATCAATTTATTGTTCACACCTTATCCAAATATCTAGCCTTAAAATAGAAACAATATCTTTGGTCCTGAAATAAGGGTACATGTGATATAAGCTTGGGATTTACAATTAAAGTATAACCATTGAATAATTGAAATTTAAAAGCAATTTGATTTTCCTTTAACACCTACGAGATTGTCTTTATATAATCAAAAGTTGGGAAGGGGGGGTGGGGGTGGTGGTGGAGGGTGATTGCAACTTTCTAATAGGTTGAAGGAAGTTAATGTAGGTAAATATTTACAGTATCCAATCCTCACACCAAATAGAAAACCTGATAAAACTTGTGATTGGTGATATCAACAACTGTATCACTAGTTTTCTTACAGGATTTCCAGTTGGGGTGAGGGGTGAGAGTTGGACAAATCTTTACCACAACATTGGTTGCCTTGAACCTGTTAGGAGGTGTAAAGCAACCATTCCTCCTCCCACACCCACGTCTGATTGTTAAAAGCAGTCTCTGATGTTATAACAACTGAAACCAGTTAAAATGTCAAAAATATCACTGAATGCAATTTTCAGGAACAACCCCTGACACATCTTACCTACCTACTTATTTACGAAAGAAAAAAAAAAAAATTTTAAAAAAAAGGTCAGATATTTCCAGTTGAAAACCCGCTCGCCAATGCTTTAATATTATTGTAATCAATAACCCCCCAACCCCCCCCCCCCTCCCCCCCCCCCCCCCCGCATAAAATGTTATCAAAGGCCACGCCCTTTTATATATATATATATATATTCATTTATGACCCAATGTATTGAAGCACACACGTGGTAGTACTGATACATGGTGGTAATACTGCTACACGTAGCTGGTATTCTTTGCTATCAAGCGGAATATAGTTTTGCAGTGAACGTGGTTGCTCTCTGCTCCTGAAGGATTTATTGCCAAGTGAGTTAGCACTCAACCATTTTGCTTCTTACGCACTTATTAACGTTCTTTACTAATTTTTTTTTTTTTAATTATTAGATAGGAAAGGCTTATCAAACGATGGAACCAGTTGCTACATTCAAGGTTAGTCTTCTATTTTTTCCTTGAGTGGCTGAAATGTTTACTCTAGTGTTTAATTGAATTGTTACTTCTTCTAGCTTGTTTTAGTCGGTGATGGAGGAACTGGGAAAACAGCGCTAGTGAAGCGCCATTTGACAGGTGAATTTGAAAAGAAATTTAAGGGTGAGTAACGGCTTTGTGTGGTGGAAGCATTGTTTTGACTAACAGTATTAGTGTGTAAAATATTTGCCTTCTGTTCTTTCACTTTTCTGGAATTCACACCACTAAGATTGAATTATTTTAAAATTGACCTAAATTTAGCTTCATTTGAAGTCACTCAAACTGTCTGATACATTGTGTCCCATCTCTATCCCTTACAGCCACCCTAGGAGTTGAAGTGCATTCCTTGGACTTTTATACTAACATGGGACGAATCAGATTCAATGTTTGGGACACTGCTGGGCAAGAGAAGTTTGGTAGCCTTCGTGATGGCTACTACATTCAAGGGCAGTGTGCCATCATCATGGTTGACGTCACAGCCAGGTCCACCTATATGAATGTTCCGAACTGGCAACGTGATGTTGTCCGCGTGTGCAAGAATGTTCCAATCGTCTTGTGTGGAAATAAAATTGACATGAAGGATAGGAAAGTTAAAGCCAAGACTATTGGTTCCAACAGAAATAATATTATGAAGGTGAGATTATTTTGCATGGCACTCTTCTCTGTAGAATATTTCATGTACACATATGATAGTGCTTTAAACTAGTTTGTGTCTCCTTACATGTGCTACCATTTGTATCTTATTATTTTAATTTTATCCCTTCATTGTGTGTTGCAGTATTATGACATAAGTGTGAAAAGCACGTACAATTTTGAGAAACCTTTCTTGTGGCTGGCACGAAAATTGGTGGGAGATCCAAACTTGAAGTTCGTTGATATGCCTGCCCTTCAACCCCCAGAAGTTCATATGGAACCAGAACTTGTGAAGCAATATGAAGAGGTACTTGAAAAAGCTGCTCAAACTCCTCTCCCAGAAGATGTGGATAATAAAGACTTGTAAATCGTAACTTTCAGTTTTCGGAACCGCTTATATCTATCTAATCAAATTGTGTTTCGTAACTTTTGCGTGCATGCATTTGTTTGTTAACTTTAGATTATGCATATGTTTTACATTGATTCCATGATATTTGACAATATTTAACAGTAGGAAGCTTACAAAAATTTCTGATATCCTGTTCATTACTGGGTTTTAGAACCAAGATTATTCATTGGAAATTGAAATTGTTATTAGCTCTGAGGTATAGTAAGGAAGGGAAGCAGTTTATATCAACTTATAACACACACACACACACACACAAAATTGCATTTATTTATTTGCATGAATATTCTTATGCAATGCACACACAAATTACATGAAACTAACTAAGTCACTCAAACAAGACTCACTAAAGAACGGCAAGGAATGCACAAGTAGAAACATGCATAATAACTAATATGAACATTCATATGTGTCGGTACATTCAAATTAACGTATTGAAGATGCACATAAACACATGAATATACACACTCCAAAAAAGACATTCACAATCTTATCCACATAAATAGATATACATACTCACATGAACAAATACATATGTAAAAACTAATATACAAAGGGACATGCAAACATACAAATGTATACATACACATATACACACAGACTTTGCAAAAAAACATACATGACCCAAGCACATTCTCACTCGCATGAATAATAGCACATTTTACACTGACTCGCTGGAATAAACACAAGTGTGCGTTAGTACACACTCACACACATATTTGTGTAAACTCACATAAAAGTACAAAAGAACATGCACACACTAATACACATGCACAAAAATATGTAGACTTATTCACTTAAACACTTATACACTCAATCAGTCACATGAACACTCAATTACCAAAAATAACACGCACATAAAAGTGCACAGAGATATCAATAATGCAGTCATATACAGGGCAAGAATCATATATTCACTGAAATAAACACAAGCACTGACACACATACTTAAACGTCAAATATCATTAGCATGCAAAAATTTAAACACATGTTAACTTAAACAAACATGCATAGTTATACATACAGGGAGATAGGCACATACCAAACAATCAGCACAATTAACGAACACAGATATATACACTGATATATATTTTACTTTCAGGAACAAAGAGTTACATATACATATACGCAAACACTCAAACATTTAGTCAAATGAAAATACAATCTCTCACTAGGATATTAACATTCATGCCAACTCACTCTTATGAATGAACACATACACACTCACCCATTGCACATACAAACAAACCAAAAATAAAACTATATCTGGTATTAACATACACTTTCATGGAAGCACTCACATAAAATACACCCGCACTAAAACACACAAATACCCACATGAATGAATACACACCATTACTAGTTGAATACACTACACACACTAGCTAGAAAGAACTCACACTCACACATATGCACATGTACATATAAATATGTATATATATGTATTTACATGTTAGTGTGTATATATATGCGTGAATGCTAGCTAGGATAAACACTAACACATGCACACAATAGCATGCTTACTTTGATATAGGCAGACACACCCAGACAGACACTGATAAACTCACTTTTTCCAATTCACTTTTGGACAAGTATATACTCACAAACGTATTCCCTTATTTGTAAAAAAAAACAGCTCCCATGCATACACAAACTCAAATAGAACACACTGTAACTGGCACTCTCACATTTCCATATACTAAGGACACATACGCACACTCAATTACATCAAAACACTTAAAATATTAATCAAACACTCACCTGTTCACTCACCATGCTTACATACAAACAAACATTAAAAATAATGAACATGTAGATAGTCATTAATACGAAAACAACAACATAAACACACACGCGTACATAACTAAGTGCATATTAGCATACATGAGAATAAGCAAGCAGACATGTTGGCCAGTCAGCATGTTAACATGTAGACTTGTGGATATATAGGATAACTTGCATGTCGGCATGCAGGAACATATGGATGTATACATGTTATGCCGTAATCTTGTACACATTTATGCATGCCAACATGTAGACATGTAGGCATGGCGACAATTTGGAATGTATTTGTGCAGATACATAGGTATGTTGGCATTTGTGTGTATAACAATATAAGTATGTTGGCATGCTGGGATATGTGAACATAGGCATGAAAACCAGTTAGCATATAGAAAAGTATATATGCAAACATGTTAATGAGTAGACATGTGTACAGGAAAAATTTTCTGTCCTTCAACATCTTCCCAAACCAGTCCACCAAGCACATGTTGACAACCTCCTTATGTTGAGCCCTAGAAACCTATCACATACAATCAGGCAATAGACAAAAGTAGAGAAGAAATCGCATAAACAAACTTTTTTATTATTGAGATCATTGTCCCCATTCTTTAAGAGGACATTCGGAAACCACGGTGGGTGGGTGGGTGGGTGTCGAGTGGGTGTCCAGCGTTGGACTTTTTATTACTATTTTTTTTATAATTTGAACCATGTTGAATGCAAGGGGTTTTTGGGTGAACACATCCAGATAATTAATGAGGAAAACATCCACACCATGTCAGGAAGAAACTTATCAGAAGCTACAATGTGAGAATAATGATTAAAGTAATATCACACGCTAATTTTTAGTTTTATTGATTTCATTCTGGGCTAGTGTGAACATATCAAAAAGTTTTGGAGCTGCCTTGGAGATACACATGGAGATATGGTTTTCTCTGCTTCCCCACCCCCTCAACTTCAGTCTGGACATCAAAATTAAAGGTTATGAGAAATGGTAAAATCTTCCTATAATAAGTTTTAGTGTTTGTGTGAGCGTGAAAAAAAAAATGTTTGCTTGCAGGTATGTTTATGGATATGTGTACGTAATTATATATTACCTAAACATACATTTAATTCTTATCATATGGTAAATTATAACATCATTTAGATATGTTTTCCTGTAAGATATATCCTGCCCAAAATGTATCTTGAAAGTCATATCCTCATTGTAATATATGTCATCAAAATAATCCTTCTTTAAAACATGCCCTTTGCAGTGACATCTCCATTATTAAGACATGCTTCCAATAAGGCATGTCATCAAATAAGACAAATCCTCCCATGAGTCATATCTTTCTGTAAGATATGTCCTTCAGTTGGACATATCCTACCATAAGACAATTTAGTAACCACAGTCCACTGACAGTCATCTTAACAAGTGGCACAGCCCAAGGCAACAATTGTGTGCTAGTCCAATACCAATTTTTATGGAAAAAAAGTGAAAGAAAAAAAAAGAAGAAAAACCAGGAAATGAACATGGGAATTTTCATCTTGGAAGAATTAAGCTTTTACAACTCCACCATTTATTTTCACACTTTTTTGGCACGAAAATATTGATTTCTCTTTTCTCTCTCTGGTGCAGCCATTTTTCCAATTACGATCAGTGGAGGTTATTTAGCCACCCTTCCCGCATATCCCCACCAATTTGTAGCCCAATCCACCAAGCAATTTCATAGAAGTTAACGGACTAAATTTTATGACAGGCTGACACCAAATTTTCTAAATGAACCAGATTCCTCACTTCACTCACAATTGATCCAGTTAATACCTACTGATGATAGGTAATGACAGCAAGACATTACTATTTGTAGACTTCCACAGTAAAGTGTAAGATTCGCAAATACGTTCACATGAAACAGTGTCTCTGAATAACCTGACCAACCATCTAACCATTGAACATCGTTTCAGTTTAAATTTTGGAGAATTCGAACGGACATTGATTACATTTAATTGACTGACTGATTCTTCACTGCATTTTTATATTAAAAATGTTTCTTCCAGCTTGCTTACGCAAAAATGAAAAAATATATATAACCTTTGGTTCTGGAGTTTAAGTACACTTACGTTTAGGAATTGTGGAGCTCTAAAGCAAAATCACACCTCCAACATGAATTCCCCATATCACTACTTTAAACAAGTGTAATATTGGTAAAGTGATTGAATGCAAGTAAATGAATTGGTCAACATGACAAATATGAAATGATAAAGCTCAATCTTTTTCAAGGAGGGAATGTGGGGTGGTGTTTGTTGGAGACCTTGATCCCTAATTAAAAAAATTAAATTATTGAATTCAAAATTAATTGTGATAATAAATATCTGATAACTGTTGGAAAAAATTTTTTTTTATAACAACATTGAGGAAAAAAAAAACACAACTTGTAAACAATTTTGTGTTTCACAAAGCAATACACATCATTTGGCAATGTGGACATTAAAATTTCCAATCCCATTTAATTCACTTTCTAAGGTGTATAGAGTGGTATTTAGTGATTGCATATTCAGTAAGGAAATTTTGACAGAATATAAATACATACTTACCCTGATTAAAAGTTTCCTCTCAATGAAGTTTAGAGGTTTTTCCTTCAAATTACACACCCCCACGATCTACCACATTTATTGGCCTGTGCATGGACAAAGAAAATATTCTAACCAGTTTTCACTTTGAAATCATTGTAATGAAGAAAAGAAGATTAAGGGATAAATGATGCAAGGAAAAAATAGAAGATTAAAAAAGTTTAAAAAAAGAAGAAGTTAAAAAAGCTCAGAAAAAATAGACGAATAAAAGGAGGAAAAAATATAGAAGGGTAATGATGGTTGAATGATAGAAAAAATATACATTTTAATTTTAACAAGATTTTTTCTAAAGTTGCTATAGAAATAAGTATGACAAGAATAAGTATCATATTTAAATATGTTTGTGAATGTCTATGTTTTAGCAGTCTCACAATTATATATTCAGGGATATAAACACTAGATCAGCACAACATCAGAACACGAAATATAATGCATAACCATATATACAGCCATAAGCTAAGATGTAATAACTTAAAAATGTCCATAGATAGTCTGCCTGAGGAACTGAAAATTACTTGGATTCTAACCACAACCGGAATTGCAGATTATTTGTCATAATGGCTGATTTCTACAACTTGTTCACTTGCTACTGATAGTGACATCCCAATGATCAACGTGTCTCAATATGCTATGGAGCCCAAGCACAGCAACGAAGAAGAACAAGGAACACTACAGTGTCAGATGAAAATAGGCCAGCTTTCTCTCTTTTCCTCAGCATTCCAAGCACTGCTCTTTAAAAAAATCACAGAGATACACTTTACGCTCTGGGTAGACATCTGTTATAGCACTCATTTTTCCTTCAGAATAAACAACAGTGAAAAATCTTGGTGTACACCTACTATCTCACATTTTTAAGAACTTCATGACTTCAGTAATTTGTTCAATCATTTATAAATGTACAATGAAGTCAGCGACCACCAATCCTACAATTATCTTGCCTGAAACAAAAATCAATGAGAAGTCATATTTTGTAATTTCTTATGTTTTATGCTCTGTAAGTTGTGTCAATGAGAGTTCTAGAATTGCCACAAAGTTTGGGTAGCTCTTAGTTTTACTGTGTGTATCTCCGTCATTAAAAAAAGTACTACCATGTCATTCCCCATTCGTATTCAGGCTTTCTTTCGTATTCGGCAGCCAAGGAAAAGGAATACAATCACTATAATAGAGACAGAAAAAAACTGGAACCCATCAACATAGAATTGAAAATGCATTCTATTAAGCTCAGTTGGCAGCTCATAGATCATTTTCACAGTTTAGGACTATGTATATACTATGTCTTCATCCTGGGACTGTCAGTGAGTTCTTGAAATGCTGCCATCCTACAATTTGAAGCCAATGGGTGTTTTTTTCCTCCCCACCACCAATCCATACAATTATGGTCCAACCTTGAACAGTAGCACCAGTCAACTTTCAGACCACCCATTCTAAACCCCAGAGACAAATCTAGTGAAGTTGTGTTTGAAGGCTTACACCCAACCCCCATTCCCACCATCAGGGAACACAATATTATAGTAGTGCTGGTCACCTCAGAATCCCCCTCCCCCAACCCACCAACCAATCACCATTCATACGCTAAAGAACACCAAAGTACAGTTGCGTAGGGTATACCCCTTCACCTATCTGCAATTGAAATCGTGGAATTTGACTATCAATTTGCAAAAATCCCACCAATAATGCATTCAGAATCCACAGTTGCTCAAATCCTAAGACCATATTTGGGGTGAATTTTGATGTGACTTCAATTGAAATCACTTACTGAAGTTAAGCACTGTTATGTCAACTTAATATTTTGATGGATAACAATCTCTCAATGGCAAAAAAACTGTAGATAATCAAGGTGCAAAGCTCTCTATTTTGTTCCAATAAGCACTGTTAGGCCTACTCTGCACTTGGGTAGGTGAACAACTGGGGAGTGCAGATCTTGTAGGTGGTTTCCTCTTTGTTACTTATTTTTCCAAACCCTTTACCCTCCAATTCTCTGCATGAAAAGGTGTAATTTGATATATAAATTTGGAATTTCTGAACTCTGAAATTTAAACCTGATCTTTATAAATAGGTACTGCTGAAGTAGAGAAGCACATGTGAATTATTTTCTCCATCCCACCCCACATCTCTAACATTATGAACTATTTTAGAAGTGTAGTGCAGGTGTTCTTACCATGCCACCACCATTCTCCATAAAATTAGGACTATTACAGTGCAGTAACTCAAGTCGGCTAGCATCCCACCTCATATATTTCTATTGTTTTAGACAATTTTTGTAAAGTAAAGCAATTCATCTTACTCCTCCTTTCCACCCTTCCCTACCCTTCCCTACCCTTCCCTACCATTCCCTGATCTTTTTGTTAACTATATTGCTCTAGTGCAGATCACAATTCACACCCCACTTCCTTACCCTTATTATAATTGTTCTCTATTGTACATTAGTAAAGGCTAGCTTCACCTCATCCTCAACCAGACCCCTTGCCTGCTTTTGGTAAGCTCTCATGACACACAACAACAATCCCCCCTCTCCACATGATACAATGCATCCTTGACTTTTTGGACCATTCTAGAGAAATAGTGCAGATCACATCATCCCACTTCATCTATCCCTTGAGTTTGGGACAAAAGTGGACTAATGCAGGTTAGTTAACCACCAATCCCCAATCCCCAAATATATGATCAAGGAGCATTCATAAACAATATTAATGATCAGCTTATCCTCCCCCTATCCCCCATTCATTTAATTCGGGACCATTGTAGTACAGTAGTGCATGTCAGCTCTTCAATTACTCTCCACATCCCACTTAACACCATCCATTCGATCAGCCAACTAACTTTAAATTTGGGACATTCAATTGCAATAGTTCAGGTAAGCTGACACACCCTCCCATCACATCCCTATATTAGAATCCACTCTGGTAGAGTAGTGCAGTTCAATTTACCACCAACCATGCTTATCATTAAGGACCACTCTAGTACAGTATGGTAGATCAGATTAGTGCCCGTCCCAAATCCCCACCCCACCCACCCTACCTTTTGAGACAACTATATTACATAGAGAAAGTCAGTTTAACATCCACCCTCCACACTTGCAATTAGAATCATTATAGTACAGTAGTTTAGTATATCTTACCAACCCCACCCCTCCATCCCTACCACAGGAGACCACTTTAGTACACTAGTGCAGAAGAGAACATCCTTCCATACACCAATTTCACACCATGAGGGACCATATAATATACTTGAAAATTAAAATCACTCCCTTCTATCCATTCTTTGCTATTTGGTTCAATTATAGCACAGCCGCAAAGATTGGCTAAATACCCTCCCTATTGTGCAGTTTATCTGATTCCTCACCCGATATGTACCATTATTGAAAACTTTGGTATAATTATGATGATTAGCTTGCAACCAACCCCTCACCACCCCATCCATAGCAAACGGAACCAGTTCTGGTCAACTAACCAACACCAACCACAACAACACAATCCTTACCTTTAAAGATCAAAAAGTGCAATAATTTGGGCTAACTTAACCCACATCCTCTCCAAATCTGTATAACTGGGAATAACTATAGTACATTAGTGTAGGGCAGCCTCCCACCTCCCCCACCAACCCATCACTACAATTGTGGAACACCATCTTTAACGTAAGTCATATTACAGTACTGTAATGCAAGTCAGCTTAACCCTCACAACCACACCCCCACCACTTACTCATACCCTTTCCTACCACTAAAGTTCAGACTAGTTCAGTAGTTCAGGCAAGCTTACCAACTCCCCTCTCCAACCATACATTTATGGAACACTCTAGGACAGTAGTGTAGATTAGTCTTAGCACTTCCACCACTTCCATCTATCCCTACCAATAGGGACAACTTTAGTACAGCAGTGCAAGTTAGTTTTCTTCCTATCCTTCCCAGTGATTTGCTACCACCCTAGTAGAGTAGTGCAGGTTAGCTTACCCCTCCCATCCACATATTCCTACCTTTAGGGAAAACTATAGTACTGTAGTGAAGGTCAGATTTTCACACACACCCCACTTCCAATCATTATGTTTATGTCAATTTTAGTATATTGATGCAGTTTAACTCCCCAACCCACCTCCTTAGTACTATTAGGGACCAACCCATTCATTAGAATAGTCCATATTAGCTAAGGTATGGGAATGGGATCTGTGGCACACACTGGTATTAACTGGTAAGGATAATAGTGCATATTTTCATAATTTTGAATACTATCCCCACCACATATTAAACCAATTTCTCTTCTTCCGCTAATTTCTGTGCAGGTACTCAAGGTCTGCAGCTGCCACTAGGAATATTTTCAAGGACTATTTTAATTTTCCTTTTGGCCAAGTCACCTAGCAGTACATTAATGTTCGTTAGACTCAATAGAAGGGATTCAAGGGTTCTCATAGTTGAAAATTTACTCTATCAGCATCCTCACATACTGTGAATATCCTGATCTTATGTCGCATTTTAATTAAAAAATTTCGTCTTTGTTACTCTGTATGTGTTCTGTCATCGTATGTCAAACACATATTATCTTGTTTATGTTGGTTAGTTTAAACTGAAAAATTATTTAAAGATATTTATCAAGGTTAGTGCATTGTATTAAATAGAACTTATCCCACAATGCTAGTTTCATTGTACTGGATAATAATATTATGAATATTTAGCCATGTTTTTTATTTAAACATCAATAATCAGGTTTGAAGGGTTAATTGGGGAATATTGGGTAATTCAGGATGAGGAGTGACTCTTTAGGTTAGGCGAGATAAGTTGGATGTTTTCTTGGAGAAATTCAATTTCAAAGATCATCTGATGAATTTTAGCTTTTGCCATAGACCTTTGTATAGATGTAAATTTTACAAAGCTCAGTTCTTTCTAGGCCATAGTAGACATCTGCACTTTTTTTTCCCATCTCTTTTGTTTTCTTCCTAAAATCATGCTTCTCCCAAAGCTCCAGGAGGTTCTTAAGATGATTGAATCAATGTCCTCTTCCCTTGTTCTCTTACTCAAAGAGCGCTGTAATCCATGTTGTGAGTTAGAGCATGATGAATCCTACTATCATGGTAAATCAAAGCAAAATGCTTCCATATGTGAGGAGACATTTTATTTAAGTTTTTATTTAAAACACATGAAAAAAGAATGGTTAAAAAAAGAGAAACCATTTTGAAAGAATTTAAATACTTTTTACCCTCTATGTCGAACTGAATGCTTAGAAATAACATTATAAGGCAAATGAGAAATAATAGGTGGGCAAGCATCCCAACTGTATTTTTTTTAATACTACAGAGTTCCCACACGAAATAGTCCCTTTAAAGCTTCCACTTCTTTTGGCACTCTTCTACACTCACAACTTCAACCTACACATGAGCCAAACAACATTAGTGATTTATGAAACACTATGAAACTCCATCTCTTATTTTGTTAAGAATATCGTTAATATACATGAAATGATATCTACCCATTCTCTTTTTGGTACCCAGATTTGCCCTATAATGTACTATGGAGTTTGAATGAAATGTTAACAATCCAGTACTGAAGGAAATGTCATATATCATCATAATTTCAGATAAATGAAAGATGACAAAACACGTTGTAGGACAAGCTAAATGTTAATAAAAAATTTAGGTATATGCGATCCTGCCCTACCCTCTACCAGATAATTTGCATGAAATTTTAACTAATGATTACGAAGGATATCTGAATTACAGGTGGCTTCCCATCCACCTTTTCCATACGTGTTTCGAAGCGTAAACTTCTAATTTTTATCCAGTGTATGGATAACATATTAGAGTTGCACAGGTCTGCTTACAGGCTCTCCATCCTAATGTAGTAAATGTTAATTGGACTAATCCATATGATCTTTAGGCAAAAGAAGAAGCAAATACTTTCATCCGATATGTTGAGAATCCATGACTCAACGTAAATAAATGCAAACTAAGTATTGCAACATATGTAATATCGCCTTTACAAGAATGCAAAATTAATTATGGTTATGATGTAATGAAGAAACATTAATTCAGAAATATTAATAGATAAAATGGGGAAAGCAAATCATTATTTTTGAATAGCAATGAATATGTTTTTGCTTTGGGGAATAATTTAATAGATGGTTTTGTTTACCATATTCTAACAATGATATCATAATAGAAGTTTTTCACTTCTTTAATTAAGTTGCTCAACTAAAATTTCCAGTTTACTTTTCTTCTCTCATTGTTTTACCACAGAATAATCTGAAAATGAGCACAAGATTTTTTTTTTTACAAGTCATATTTTTTTGGAAAAACAATCATTACTTCACTAGAAATCCAATATTTTGTTACAATAAATTTGTCAACCATTCCTTCTCATTCTATGCACCATGGGTGTATGAAGTGCTAATGAATCCTAGGTTTTTCAAAAAATGTAAAATTTCAACCTTAACAGCCAACAGGAAGTTGATGATTTCATTCAATAATTCATAATTCCAAGAAGTTGCTTATCAACAATGAATAGATTGTTGTACACCTTTTCAAGTGATTGAAGAAAATTTATTTTTATCAATTTTACCTTTTTCATGAAGAGAGATCAAATGTTGTTGAGTAAACAAGGTTGTTATGTTAGACTTATTTTCACATATTCTACCACAAGTAAGATGGCAACATCACATAAAACCAAGCATTTTTTCATGGAGGAACAGCATAGTATCATCTTACTAATGTTTGTACAATTACCTTCAAAGTACTCTTCTCCTGTTTTAAATTTACTTTTGGCAATTCTAATATTTCCTGTGAGAAATTGGATGAACCGAAAAATAAGTTAATAGTGTCCATTAGATGAACTAGAATGCATTTTCAGCCTGATGCTGCTAACTATGCCCACATTTGGAGGGTTGGCTGTAGTCATTTGATTGTCAGCTGGAAGGACATGTTAAATTTTAGAATCACATAACAATGAAATAGTGCAACTTTGCATATTAACTATTAAGTTAGAAATATTTGGGGAGAATATCACTGAACTTATATAGGGTGCCTTAACATGAATTTGGTTTGTAGTCCTAACTCACAAATCAGGTCATCCCATTTCCCCACCAAAACATTACATTGCTAGCCATTATAAGCCAGGGGTAGCCTTTTTTGAATAACAAAATATTTTAATAAAGGGGCATTAAATCCTTCATCCCCAAGATCCATCACCAGCAATAAGAAACCATAAGAATTTGTCTCAGGGATTAATTCATACAACTCAAATATATAAAAAAGTTGGCTCAATTTTATTAAGACTAGCTGGCATTTCCAGTATCCTGCTGAGACAGCTAGCCAGTCTCACCTTTGGTGTCATTACTCATATAAAGATTTCAAGTCTTATCACCGTAATAGAAGCTCTTTTTCGAATTAAAAGGTGCTAATGCCATAGACTCTGATAATGGGTAATCTTCAATCCTTCTGCATTAAAATATATCTCCAGTTTTATTTGCTACATTTTTTTTTTAAAGAATTTCCAAACTCCAGATGTTTTTGGCTAATAACTCTTAATAAAAATGAAAGAAGACCATAACCCAAGGTAGTCTCCCAAAGCAAACATAGACATCTTTGGCATATTCACTCTAGTTGAACTGAATTTTTAAAAATCTTAAGGCCGAACACGAATGCAACACTGTATTTGTATAGCTTTCCACCTTTTCCTTCTCTACCAACTCTCAGCAGTTTAAGTCTATAATAGGTTCTTTGCACCGTTTCTTTAATAAAAGGTCTAATCAGGAATTTTACATTCTAATGTCCCGAACACGACTATCATGACAAGGAGTTATGGTTTCATAATGGTTGGTGGTATTGGTATCTTCTAGATCCCAAATATTCTAAACCAAATTTTCAGTAAATAATTAGTAATTCAGTATAGGAAGAAATATTAAAAACTCACAATCAAGCGTAGAGATCAACAGAAACTTTTATATTTCATTGAGATAAGTTGAAAGATATAGATAAACATTACATTTATTGAAGTAAACAGTCTAGTTTACTCATACTATATGCTATTAAAACCAAATCATTATTGTCAAACAATTATTTGGTTTCCATCAAAGAGCATCGGATATGGTCTTGTGGAGAGGAGGACCTTTAGGTAATAGAGTTGATCATTACAAGGATAAGGACAGATATTAATATATCATCTTATCAAATATTAAGATACTACTGGAAAGGAAATACAGTGTCCCTGATATATGTGTGCCGCATTCCCTTAACTGTAGACTTATATTCCATTGTGAGGTATTCTTAATAAAAAATAATTGGACTTGATAAATAACATCATGCTCTTCAAGCTATTCGATTTAAGTAATTTCACATGACATTGTCATTAAAACTCTATTTTTGCTACATATGAATAATGGAATTGTTGAGCAATTGTAAATTTATAAGCATGTCTCACCTTGTACACTAATAAATTAAAAATGGAATAAGTTTCTTCAATTCAGAATCAGTGTTATCGGTGGTCCATGCTGTGATAGGAATGCCATTGGACACCTGCAGAACAACAAAACGAAATAACAAACAACATAAACAATTAAAAAGTTCAGTTTGTAGGATAACCAAAAAATTAAGAAAATATGATTAGTGATACTAATCAGTAACACAGCACAATTTACACACTTATTTTATATTCAAAAAATATATATATAGCCCAGTAAATGACATGAAGGAGATAAAAATTTCCCAAAAAAATTTAATCTTAAGAATTAGTGCGACACCCACATCAACTTTAAACATTGTCCGAGTTATATATATGGAACCATGAGTTATAATTAACCAAACTGAACAAAATTTGAATAAATTTAGTGTAACAATTCACATGATATATATGTGTGTTAAGGTATTTTATCCAAGCTGAAGTTAACTTCTTTACATGCAATGTTGGAAAATGAAAGAGGGAAATTTATGAGACTGATGTACTTGAAAATATGATATACAATTTTTTATAAACAAAATTTGGTTTACACATGAGTATTATCTCTACCTATTTACAGAAACAATAGATTTTTCCTCTTATATCCAATTAACATATTTACAAGAAGTGAAGATTGAATTTGATACCTGTTCATTTACTACAAAACTTTTTTTAAGCATATGCCCAATCCTCAATTAAATGATAAATTAATCAAGTTTCTCTATGAGCTTATTAACTGTGTTATACTCATATTTTGATTAACTCAGTAAGCTAGATTTTTACACCAATCTTCACCAATTCTTAATCAGTTATGATTAATTCAATAATTTTAATAATCATCTACTGATATCATGATAATTGAACTTTTTTTTCAGTACTCATACTTTGCTTACCTGATATCCAAAAGCACAAGGGGTGTTGTCAATGATGATGGTCTTGGCAAGATTTAGCTCCAATATGTTCAAGTCTTTCACATAATTACTTCCTACTTAAACGCAGTGATGGCTGAACAGCCAGTGGTGGGAAAACTGTTAGTAAGGTCTACCTGGTCAAGTATCTGGTCTGTATAATCTTTAATTGCAGCAGTGAAGACAATGACCTAAGGATGAGTTTATATGTGTTAGTAAATGGTGCTCTCTATGATGTACATAAAATAAAATGTTTATAGTATATATATATGTATATAAATAAATAAAAAATATATATATATATAAGCAACCTTAAATTATATAAAATAATAACATGGTGGTAAATATTATTTAACTGATGATATTCCTACTTGAAGTAAAAAATCATTCACTCTGACACATTATATTAATTAGGTCTTATCAATAATATTTTCCCTTATTTATTTGAAAATCTCTGCATCAGTCTCTTCTTAGATGAACTACTCATAAGGATCCAAGTGATACAATTTTCTTTTAAATATATTGAGTTGGATAAATATTACAGTTCCTAAACTCTGTTTAGCCTGAAAATATTTAAATATCATATTGATCATTTTTTGTGTCAAATTAAATCTTCAATAAATATATTTTTTCATGAGTAAGTAGCTAGTATGAGGCTAGTGCACTGCATATGGAAAACATATCACACTTTTTTCCTTTACACAGGCAAAAATTATGATTCTTTCATCTGTGAATGCAAAATATAGTAACTTGTTCATGGCATGTTTATTCTTTAACAAAATATATAAACTATGTAAATTAATTTCTCTTGCCAATTATCGACATGAACAATTAAATTGATAAACCAAAAAATTAAAACATTTTTTATGATGGTAAAAAATATATTTAAAAATTTTTTTTTGGTTTGTTAACAGATATAATTCTTATATTAATTAAGTTCAAGTATCAAAATTTTAAGTGGAACCAAAAAATATATTTTTCATGCATATATATATATATTGGACGATCTGCCTGGATATATCGTTATTATTTCGGTAATACTTTAAAAATTCTGATTTAATGTAGCTTGAATTCATATTAATTTCAACTCTATAGTTAGGAATATATTATTTACCTCAAATTTTTTTGAGACAGGATCAAGAATTCTTCGAGAAATGGTCGAAGCTTAATTGAAATCTGCAATCAGTAATAGTAACAAATAAATGATATTGGGACGCTATTAGATTACAAAAAGGAAATGATAAAGATTTTGCTCATTCCACCATTTTTGGGTGATAAATTTAAAGCATTTTAGAAATCAATTATTCTATTATTTTTTTAACATCTAAAAATAATAAAATACACTATAATGCTATAGTTTATGTGCTCATTACTTGGGATATTATTCATCCCCTCATCATTGTTTTACTCTGTGAATTTATTAATATCTGCTTGTAAAACTAACCTTTTCATATCCTTGATACCTAAGAGTGAAGTCGGCTGTAACTTCATAACAGCAATAGCTGTAAAGGAGTGTTTCATCCTAATGAAAGTAATTCAAAACATAATAATATAGACAAAATAATGCATCATTCATAAATAGTTATAGAGCAATTAATATAGAGAAATTGGGATGTTTTCATGGGTGATGATAGTGAGGTTGAGAGTATAAAAAATGTATATAATATCATGACATTTATATTATTTATTAATAATTGGATTAGTAATTACATATTTTTTACAATTCACATATTACTATTAATTAGCTGTTTATTTGTAAAGTATGTATTATGATGATCTAAATAATTAATGCTCTTGAAAAGTGGTTCAGTAACTAGAGAACTCGTACAATATTATAGCAGATATATTATGTAAGATGGTGTGTGCCTGTTTTATGCTGCAACTTTTGTGAAGAGGATTAAAAAAAAATTTGTTATCAAGTAAAGTAATCATGAGGTAATGGTTATTGTTGATAAAGAAATTTATTTATGTTGGAATAAAATACAACATTGGACGTGTAAATCACAATGTGCTATTATATCTCCATCATATCTAGGTATTATTTACAATCATTCCATAGTCTACATTTTCATACCATTCTATCCCATTTAATCTTTCTAAACATGTCATTGTCATTTTAAACTATTACTTCAATTAAAGCCATCCTACTCTCATGGTTCACTTTGTTTAGTGCTTTCTTTCTATTTCCCATTCACCACTACCTTTCTTACCATGTCCAGAACTAAAGTCAGAGCTGGCATTGCATCAGTCTTCTTAGGTAGAGCTGTATTTGTATACATACAAATGCATAGATACGTAAATCCCAACACAATTCTGTTGTATGAAAGTAAATATTAACATGCACAAATTTTTTTAATATTCATCAACAGAAACATCATGTTTGCATTTTAAAAAAAATGCCATGACTCACCCGGAAGACGGCAAGTGACATATCCAGGAAGAGGAGGAAGTAATGGTATAAGAGTGTACCTAAGATATAGAAACAGAAAATTCCCAAGAATAAAAATGTTAAAAGACCCTTAGTAGATCATTTAACTTTTATATGATTTTGACTTATATATTCAAATTTGAAATATCAAATATAAAAAAAAATGTTGTACCATTCCCCAACCCACTTGATCGTTAACACAAAACTGAACTGGTGACCACGATGGCAATGGGAGGGGAGGGAATGGAAGGGAAACAACTATGTCCATAAAAAAATTGAACAGAATATGATTAATCAATTTAACACTTTTTATTAGTTAATTATTCTTTAACAATTTATCTAATATAACACCAAAAAAGTTCAGTTGTATATATAATTTTAACTCACTGATCCTTAGGAAAGGGAATGCAATCAGTGCAACAACAAAAGGGTACGAATGGAGCCTCCAGAGAGGAAGCATCACTTTCGGTTGAGCCTGTGAGATCCGAAGCATAACATTCAGAGGAGCTCGTTAGATCAGAAGAATCACTTTCGGATGAAAGCGTGACATCAGAGGCCTCACTTTCAGATGAGTCTATGACTTCGTAAAGGTCACTTATAGATGTGCCTGTGCGATCGGTGAAAGAGAGAAAATTATATAAACTTAATCAAATATTACAAAATTTTATTCGCTGTGGAAGCTCAAGAGAAGTGGAACAAATCGTTCCAAATTAATCTGATTCTATTGCACCATTTTATCCTATATAATTTCAATGAATGGAAAAAATATTTGATTAATGTATTTTCTGTACTAGTGAAAATGGATAATTAATATTGACTTCAAAAATGAGAATGTACTAAAATCAATTATCCTATATTTCGGCAACATTTTTACATTTACTTTGAGGAACAATTGTTTTTTTCTATTGCTGATTACATTAAAATTGAAGATGGTTCCATGAATATCATCAGTGTCGTACAATATGGTTCATCGGGTAAAAATAGAATCTTACATTTTTACCACAAGTGTTTCTTCAGGTGTTCCATTAGACAAAGGACCAGAAGTAAATTATACACCTATTTCACTTATAGACTTTATCAATGAAAAATAACCTATTGCAAAACCAATAATAGTGTAGCCCTGAAATATCTACTAACCAGTTACTCATACCTTCATTTTGGAATTGATGGTTGGCCAGAATAAATCTTTCCTTTGAGTCCTGCATATTCTCTATAGTGAATACCTGAAAGAATGATAACTAGAATTGACAGTAGTTGCATTCCGAGGGAGTTTGTAAAAGGGGATTGGTATGGAAGGTGATTACTCTAGAAATTGGGCAAAGGAAAATTTTTACTTACATAAGGAGCAATTCAAAGAAAAACGTCACTAAAGCTAACCCATAACCCGGCCCTCTTCACCCCATCTTTATAGTAACTAAATGAATTGCAGTACTTACATTGTGAATATGAAGGATTTTCTGGACAACAAGTAGGAAGATCCTGAGCATTAAATAAATTCGCCAGAATTGCCAAGGTCAAAGTTTGGATTGGGGTAATATCTGCTGACGTCAGCTGATTGTCTTTAGGGGGAGGACTACTCTAAATGCTTAGACTGTTCAGGCTGTCCTTGTTGGGTATTCATATGCTGAGATCCAACAGCAGTTTATCCTGTAGTTTAGCCCTCCGGTGGTCTCGGTCAAGAAATCAACATGAATATATAATGCCTCACTCTTATATGCTCAATCCTAATCAAATATCCTGGAGTGCTATTCCGCAAGAGGAGTGCTATTCTGAGTGTGAAATGCTATTCTACAATTAATGTGATGATATTCTGCATGTTAATTGTTGCACATATATACTTCACTCCAATTGCAGAATAGCTCTCCAATATCACTACTCTCTCCAATATCACCACTCTGCCAGCAAAACATCACTAGTCCCCTTGCATGCAGAATAGCACTCCGCCAGCATAATAGCACACTTATTGCAGAATAGCACTCAAGGATATTCCATCTGGAATGGGAGTCTCAAAATAAAATTAAGGGACAATTACTTAGGAGTTGTCACATAGTTGTGAGGCATTGTAATTTCAGGTAGAGTTTTTGACGAGAGGATCCTGAGTGCAAAACAACAGGGTTACCCTTATTCTCTTTCTAAATACTGATGCCCCAATAATCAAAAAAGGTAATAAATTCACTTTTGTTAGAAGAAACATAATTGAATATTTTGAAGTAACCCTACCATGTTGGAATTATCTTCTTGTTCCTGTTATGCAACTAATTCTGACAACTGGAGCTGAGAATCCTGCAACATATTTAGTTCACCAGAGATGTGGTTCCCACTTTTTATAGATTGTTCCATTATACATTTATCATATCTAGTAAACAATCCTCTACGAATACTTTACCATTTACTTTTATATAAATGAACCCAGGTATCTTTCGAAAAGAAAGAAATGATGGTAGCATAATCAATTAAGAGTTACTATTTTATGTTTCTTCAAATGTATTAATATGTTTAGTTGCTCCATCACAAAATTGTAAATCTCTATTAAACATGCTTATTAGTCTTGAAAAACAGAATAAAATCATGTGAAGAGAGAGTGTAGACCTTTGTTATCATCTAATGATTTAACTCCTATCATGCTAAAGTCAGAATAGGGCTGCTTACCATATCATATAATATCATTTTACCTTTAAATTTACCATAATTCACTTAATTATCAAGGTTCCATTTTAACATCTATGCATCCAAACTCCTCTCGTTCCTTTATGCATTTTCTAAAAGAAATAATTGATTAATGAAAATATTATGATATTTCAGTAGATAACTACCAACATGCATGTTTGGTTCACAATAATTTCTTCTTGAGAAAACTTAGACGTTTTCTTAATGTGAGCAATAAGAGAATATTGAACTACCCACACAGTTCCTGGATTACTGCATAAAATTCCTTGTCACCATTTGATTTTAATTATATCACCTTAAATTTATTACAGAATTAGCACTGGAATGGTTTTAATAGTTGTCAAGATAATGTAATTCAGAAAACATTTCTTCAGATGAGCCTTATGTGAGATTCATTTTACTTGATGAAATTTTCGCGAGTTAAACAAGCGGTACAGATTAACAAAAAAACATTTCTCACTGCACTCACAACAACTTCTTACTTGCCCTTCATAAATTAAAAATAATTAATTTACCCTTCAAATTTAACACATTCACAATGTCTAAATGTCTTAATGTCACTTCCTTAATAATCTAATATAACTTTGGCGTATCACAATTAAACAAAGTCCCGGTTCGAATTCAGGTCTCTGTCGATAGAGGGCATCTTATGTAGTTGATCGAGACATTGTGGATAAAAGTGTCAAATATTTCCGGTTCTCCTCATCATCTATAACATCAAGGGCCACTGTTGCACAGTAGAGCAGATCAACTTACAATCCACCCACCACCCCACCCACCACTCATATCTTACCTATCTAAAAGGAACACCCTATTGAAATACTGCAAGGCAGCTTAGATCCACCCCCATCACTACCAATAGAGACCACACTATTACTATTTTGCATATTAGCTTACCTTTCCCTCCACCAATCCCTACCATTAGGAAGAAATCTAGTAAGGTTTTGAAGGTCA
Source organism: Lycopodina hypogea (assembly GCA_963969325.1). NCBI lineage: Eukaryota > Metazoa > Porifera > Demospongiae > Poecilosclerida > Cladorhizidae > Lycopodina > Lycopodina hypogea. The sequence continues at coordinate 4,580,812 of OZ017788.1, forward strand.
GCTTACTAACTCCCACTACTAAACACTTACCATAGGTAGCAATCAAATTCAATAGTGATCATTAGCTTTCTTCTCTTCCCATTAAAATCTATAAAGGAAAATTGAAATACAGTATTGCAGTCCAGCTTACTTCCACCTACCATCACTATAATTAGGGATATATATATTATAGTAATGCAAGTCAGCTTATACTTGACTCCATCCTTGCCATGGGGACTAAACTAGTGGAGTAGTGAAGGTCAACATAAACCCCCAACATTTCAAATCCCTAGCACAAGTGATAATTTTTGGACAGTTTGGACAAATCTATGACTGTAGTGCACATCTGCTTTTTTCGGAAACATTTCCCCATCATTACTTTAAGGATTACACTATTATATTAGTGATGGTAAACTCAACTGACTCCACGCTTCCACATCCAATCCTATTATTAAGGATTAGTCCAGTACTGTAGGGATATTCTTCTACTCAACCCCAAATCCTCACAACTTCCCACACCTAATCCATACAATTAGTGTCCAACCCAAATATTAGAACCAGTCGACTTTCAGTCCACCCATTCTCAACCCTAGAGACCACTCTAATGAAGAAGTGTTTGCAGGCTTACACCCAACCCCCATTACAACCTTCAGGGAAAACAACAATATAGTAGTGCTGGTCACCTCACAAACCCCCCCTCCCACCAACCCACCTACCCATCACCATCCATATCACCCCTAAACCACACCCCTCCCCCAACTCACCAACCCATCATCATCCATATCACTACAAATCACTAAAGTACAGTTGCTCAGGTCATCCCCCCTCCACCTATCTATAATTTAAAATCATGGGATTTGACTATCAATTTGCAAAAATCCTACAAAAATGCATTCAAAATCCACAGTTGCTCAAATCCAAAGACCATTTTGGGGTGAATTTTGATGTGACTTCAATTGAAATTACTTACTGAAGTTAAGCACTGTTATGTCAACTCAATACTTGGATGGATGACTGCCTCACAATGGCAAAAATCTGTAGACAATCCTGAGGCAAGATTAAAGAAGAAATACATTAATGTTTTACCACATATCAAAATGAGCTTTCTGTTTATAAACAGACTAACTATATACTTGGGTGGGAGGAAGGAAGTTAATGTATAATTAAAACATGCCACAACACATATCCATTAGCTATGTCATGGTCAGTTATGTTATTTTAAAGGTATGGAGTGAATACACACATGCATACATACATACATACATACATACATACATACATACATACATACATACATACATACATACATACATACATACATACATACATGCATACATACATACATACATACATACATACATACATACATACATACATACATACATACATACATACATACATACATACATACATACATACATACATACATACATACATACATACATACATACATACATACATACATACATACATACATACATACATACATACATACATACATACATACATACATACATACATACATACATACATACATACATACATACATACATACATACATACATACATACATACATACATACATACATACATACATACTTACATACATACGTACGTACGTACATACATACATACATACATACATACATACATACATACATACATACATACATACATACATACATACATACATACATACATACATACATACATACATACATACATACATACATACATACATACATACATACATACATACATACATACATACATACATACATACATACATACATACATACATACATACATACATACATACATACATACATACATACATACATACATACATACATACATACATACATACATACATACATACATACATACATATATACATACATGCATACATACATGCATACATACATACATACATACATGCATACATATTTGAATACCTGTGTGTTAGACTGACTTCAATCTGTGTGACCTTTTCTGCATTCACCCTCAACAAGAAAAAAACCCATGATATGCACAATACAAGGTAAGTTTGAAATAATCGTAAGTCCCGGGACATATCTCCATTCACCAGCCCTAACCCATTATCATTGAAGATCAACTACTGTGCATGTGGACATATGGCAGAGGAAATCAACAAGTGTCTCAAGTTAACATTCCTATCTTTATTCACTGAACTGTTTCTAAATTATCTCTAGCCTGGCTCAAATGGAAGATGTTCAAGAGAATTTGGAAAAATTCAATTTTTTTTTATTTTACTTCTTTTGGGGGGAGCTCTTTTAGAAATTTTACATAGACCCTTCTTAGATGCTCCTGAATATAATACACTAAAATTTCGGATTGTAATAAAGTAGTATGCAAGGGAGATTGAGAAAGGAGAGGATGGGTGTGATTTAAAAAATTGCTCTGTATCAAAGTCAAAGGGTAGCCTCTGGAAGAGAGTAATACATCCCTTGGCTTCATTACTGACACTAGCAAATGTGGCAGAGTAGGTGCGTGTGGCCATTATCAATCTCTAGTTCCACCACAGATGACATAATTAATGTAAAGAGTTCAAAAGACTGTAATGCTCTCTTTCTAAGCTCTTGGGTTATAGCACATTATATCACAGCCCTGGACCCTCCATCTACTGAGTCTCTGGACTTGTTCGCTCTCAGGGGCCAGTCACTTCACCCAGTCAGTGTGAAGGAGTGCATATCACTACCTAATTCCCAAACATATGATTAAAGAGCAATCATGAACAATATTGACGATCAGCTTATCCTCCCCCAATTCCCCAATTATGTGGTTCAGGACCATTCTAGTACAGTAGTGCAGGTCAGCTCATCCATTCCTCTCCATATCCCCCTACCTCCATACCTTCAATCAGCCACCTAATTTCAAATTTGGGACATTCGAGTGCAGTAGTTCAGGTCAGCCAAGACACCCACTCGTCACATCCCTAAATTGGAATCAACTCTGGTACATATGTGCAGTTTAATTTACCACCCACCATGCTTATCATTATGGACCATTCTAGTGCAGTATGGTTGGTCAGATTAGTGCCCACCACAAATCAACCCACCCCCCTCCAACCTACCATTTGAAAAAAATATATTGCATAGACAAAGTCAGTTAAACATCCGCCCTCCACACTTTCAATTGGAATCATTATAGTACAGTAGTTTAGGACAGCATAATAACCCCACCAATTCATCCCTACCACAGGAGACCACATTAGTACAGTTGTGCACAAGAGAACATCCCTCCATACCCCAAATTCACACCATGAGGGACCACTATACTAGAGTTGAGAAAATCAGATCACTCCCTTCTACCCATTCCATACTATTAGGGTCAACTATAAGACAGTAGCAAATATTGGCTTAATACCCTCCTTATTGTACAGTTCATCTGATTCCCCACCCCGATATATAGCTTGCAAACAACCCTTCCTCCCCCATCCATAAAATAGGGGACAAGTGCAGGTTAACTTACACACACCCATCACCACAACACCATCCTTACCTTTAAAGATCAAAGAGTTCAATAATTTGGGCCAACTTAACCCATATCCTCTCCCAATATGTATAATTTGGAATAAATATAGTACATTAGTGTAGGGCAGACCCCACCTCGCCCACCAACCCATCCCTACAATTATGGAATACAATCTTAACCATAAGTTATATTACAGTCTGTAATGCGAGCCAGCTTAACCTCAACACCCCAACCCCCAACACTTACTCATCCCCTTTCCTATCACTAAAGTCCAGACTAGTTCAGTAGTGCAGGAAAGCTTACCAACTCCCCTCTCCATCACCACTTCATTCTATCCATGGAATACAGCACCCTTTGAGTAATAGAACAATGGAAGAGGACATTGATTGAACCATCTTGAAGAGCTTCCTGGAAAATCGGGAGAAGCATGATTTGAGGAAGAAAGCAAAAAAGATGGGAAAAACAAGTGCAGATGTCTACTATGGCCTAGAAAGAGCTGAGCTTGTGAAAATTTACATCTAGACAAAGGGCTATGGCAAAAGCTAAAATTCATCACATGATCTTTGAAATTGAATTTCTCCAAGAAAACATCCCACTTATCTCGCCTAACCTAAAGAGTCACTTCTTATCCTGAATTACCCGCTATTCCCCAATTAACCCTGCAAACCTGATTATTGATGTTTAAATAAAAAACATGGCTAAATATTCACAATATTATTATCCAGTACAATGAAACTAGCATTGTGAGATAAGTTCTATTTAATCCAATGCAATAACCTTGATAAATATCTTTAAATTATTTTTCAGTTTAAACTAACCAGCATAAATAAGATAATTTGTTTTTGACATTCGATGACAGAACAGATACATAGTAAAAAAAACGAAATTTTTTAATTGAAATGTGAGATTAGATCAGGATATTCAAAGTATGTGAAAATGCTGATACAGTAAATTTTCTAATATGTAATCCCCTTGAATTACTTCTATCGAGTCTGACGCATATTCATGTACTGCTAGGTGACTTGGCCAAAAGGATAATTAAAATAGTCCTTGAAAATATTCCTAGTGGCAGCTGAAGACATTGAGTACCTGCACAGAAATTAGCAGAGGAAGAGAATTGGTTTAATGTGGTGGGGGTAGTAATCAAAGTTATGAAAGAATGCACTATTTTCCTACCAGTTAATACCAGTGTGTGCCACAGATCCCATTCCCATAGCTAAGCTAATCTGGACTACTCTAATGAATGGATGGGTCCATAATAGTTCTAAGGTGGTGGGTTGGGGAGTTAAACTGCATCAATATACTAAAATTGACCGTAACATAATGATTGGAAGTGGGGTGGTGTGTGAAAATCTGACCTTCACTACAGTACTGTAGTTTTCCCTAAAGGTAAGAATATGTGGAGGGGAGGGGTAAGCTAACCTGCACTACTCTACTAGGGTGGTAGCAAATCACTGGGAAGGATAGGAAGAAAACTAACTTGCACTGCTGTACTAAAGTTGTCCCTATTGGTAGGGATAGATGGAAGTGGTGGAGGTGCTCAGACTAATCTACTCTACTGTCCTAGAGTGTTCCATAAATATAGAGATGGAGAGGGGAGTTGGTAAGCTTGCCTGCACTACTGAACTAGTCTGGACTTTAGTGTTAGGATAGGGGATAATTAAGTGGTAGGGGTGGGGGTGTGAGGGTTAAGCTGACTCACATTACAGTACTGTAATATGACTTATGTTAAAGATGGTGTTCCACAATTGTAGTGATGGGTTGGTGGGGGAGGTGGGAGGCTGCCCTACACTAATGTACTTTAGTTGTTCCCAGTTATACAGATTTGGAGAGGATGTGGGTTAAGTTAGCCCAAATTATTGCACTTTTGGATCTTTAAAGGTAAGGATTGTGTTGTTGTGGTTGGTGTTGGTTAGTTGACCAGAACTTATTTCCTATGTTATGGATGGGGTGGTGAGGGGTTGGTTGCAAGCTAATCATCATAATTATACCAAAGTTTTCAATAATGGTACATATCGGGTGGGGAATCAGATAAACTGCACAATAGGGAGGGTATTAAAGCAATCTTTGCGGCTGTGCTACAGTTGAACCTAATAGCAAAGAATGGATAGAAGAGAGTGATCTGATTTTCAAGTATATTTTATGGTCCCTCGTGGTGTGAAATTGAAGTATGGAGGGATGTTCTCTTCTGCACTAGTGTACTAAAGTGGTCTCCTGTGGTAGGGATGGAGGGGTGGAGTTGATAAGATATACTAAACTACTGTACTATAATTATTTTAATTGCAAGTGTGGGGGTAGATGTTAAGCTGACTTTCTCTATGTAATATAGTTGTTTGAAAAGGTAGGGTGGGTGGGGTGGGGATTTGGGGTGGGCACTAATCTGATCTACCATACTGTACTAGAGTGGTCCTTAATGATAAGCATGGTTGGTGGTAAATTGAACTGCACTACTCTACCAGAGTGAATTCTAATTTAGGGATGTGATGGGTGGGTGTGTCTGCTAAACCTGAACTATTGCAATTGAATGTCCCAAATTTAAAGTTAGTTGGCTGATTGAATGGATGGTGTTATGGGGGGTGTGGAGAGTAATTGAAGAGCTGACTTGCACTACTCTACTACAATGGTCCCAAATGGCATGAATGGGGCATTTGGGGAGGATAAGCTGATCATTAATATTGTTTATGAATGCTCCTTGATCATATATTTGGGGATTGGGGATTGGTGGTTAACTAACCTTCATTAGTCCCGTTTTGGTCCCAAACTCAAGGGATAGAAGAATTGGGATGATGTGATCTGCACTATTTCTCTTGAATGGTCCAAAAAGTCAAGGACATGTTGCATCATGTGGAGAGGGTGGATTGTGGTTGTGTGTCATGGGAGCTTACCAAAAGCAGGCAAGGGGGATGATTGAGAATGAGGTGAAGCTAGCCTTTACTAGTTTATAAAGAGGACAATTATAATAAGGGTAATGAAGTTGGGTGGAAAATGTGATCTGCACTAGAGCAATATATCTATCAAAAAGGTTAGGTAATGGTAGGGAAGTGTAGGGAAGGGTGGAAGGGAGGAGTAAGATGAATTGCATTACTTTACAAAAATTGTCTAAAACAATAGATATATAGGAGGTGGGGTGAAAGCTGACTTGAATTACTGCACTGTAATAATTCCTAATTTTATGGAGGATGGTGGTGGCATGGTAACAACACCTGCACTACACTTCTAGAATAGTTCATAATGTTGGAGATGTGGAGAGGGATGGAAAAAATAATTCACATGTGCTTCTCTACTTCAGCAGTACACATTTATAAAGATCATGTTTAAATTTCTGAGTTCAGAAATTCCAAATTTATATGTCAAATTACACCTTTTCATGTAGAGAATTGGAGGGTAAAGGGTTGGGAAAAATAAGTAACACAGAGGAAACCACCTACAAGATCTGCACTCCCCAGTTGTTCACCTACCCAGGTGCAGAGTGGGCCTAACGAGAGCTTTGCCCTATGATTATCTACATATTTTTGCCATTGTGTGGTAGTTATCAATCCAAGTATTGAGTTGACATAACAGTGCTTAACTTCAGTAAGTGATTTCAATTGAAGTCACATCAAAAATTCAACCAAAATTGGTTTTGGATTTGAGCAACTGTCTATTCTAAATGCATTTTTGGTGGGATTTTTGCAAATAGATAGTCAAATTACACAATTTCAATTACAGATAGGTGGAGGGGGATTGAGAATGGGTGGTCTGAAAGCTGACTGGCACTACTATTCAAGTTTAGACCATAATTGTATGTATTGGAGGAGAGAAGGAAAAAAAATACCATTGGCTTCAAATTGTAGGATTGCAGTAATTCAATAACTCACTGACAGTCCCAGGATGAAGACATAGTATATACACAGTCCTAAACTGTGAAAATGATCTATGAGCTGCCTACTGAGCTTCATAGAATGCACTTTCAATTCTATGTCGTTTGGTTCCAAATTTTTTCTGTCTCTATTGTAGTGATTGTATTCCTTTTCCTTGGCTGCCGAATATAAAAGAAAGCCTGAATACGAATGGGGAATGACATGGTAGTACTTTTTTAATGAAGGAGATATATACAGTAAAAGTAAGAGCTACAAAATCTGTGTGGCAATTCTAGAACTCTCATTGACACAACTTACAGAGTATAAAACATAAGAAATATCAAAATATAGCCTCCCATTGATTTTTGTTTCAGGCAAGATTAATGTAGGATTGGTGGTCGCTGACTTTAGTGTACATTTATAAAAGATTGAACAAATTGCTGAAGTCATGAAGTTCTTAAAAATGTGAGAAAGTAGATGTACACCAAGATTTTTCACTGTTGTTTATTCTGAAGGAAAAATGAGTGCTATAACAGATGTCTACCCAGAGCGTAAAGTGTATCTCTGTGATTTTTATAAAGAGCAGTGCTTGGAATGCTGAGGAAAAGAGAGAAAGCATGGCCTATTTTCATCTGACACTGTAGTGTTCCTTGTTCTTCTTCGTTTCTGTGCTTAGGCTCCATAGCATATTGAGACACATTGATCATTGGGATGTCACTATCAGTAGCTAGTGATCATGTTGTAGAAATTAGTCATTAAGACAAATAATCTGCATTTCCAGGTGTAGTAAGAATCCAAGTGATTTTCAGTTCCTCAGGCAGAATATCTATGAACATCTTTAAGTTATTACATCATATCTTATGGCTGTATATATGGTTATCAATTATATATCATTTACTAATGTTGTGTTAATCTTATGTTCATATCCCTGAATGTATAATTGTGAAACTGCTAAAACATAGACATTCACATACATATTAAAATATGATACTTAATGGTGTCATACTTATTTCTATGGCAACTTTAGAAAAAACCTTGTTAAAATTAAAATGTATATTTCCTCTATCATTCAACCATCATTAACCTTCTAAATTTTTTTCCTCCTTTTATCAGTCTAGTTTTTCTGACCTTTTTTAAATTCTTCCTTTTTCTTAATTTTTTAAACTTCTATTTTTTTTCTTGTATCATTTATCCCTTAATCTTCTTTTTTCATTAAAATAATTTCAAAGTGAAAACTGGTTAGAATATTTTCTCTGTCCTTGCACAGGCCAATAAATGTGGTAGATTGTGGGGGTGTGTAAATTGAAGGAAAAACCTCTTAACTTTATTGCGAAGAAATTAATAATAAAAAAGTTTGAATATGGGATTTCTTCTCTATTTTGGTCTATTGCCTGATTATATGTGAATGGTTTCTAGGGCTCACATTGAGGAGGTTGCCAACATGTGCATGGTGGACTGGTTTGGGAAGAGGTTGAAGGAGAGAAATTTTTTTCCTGTACACATGTCTACACATCAACATGTTTGCATATATACTTTTCCATAGGCTAACTGGTTTTCATGCCTATGTTCATATATCCCAGCATGCCAACATCCTTATATTGGTATATATCCAAATACCAACATACTTATATATCTGCATAAATATATTCTAAATTGTCGTCATATCTATATGTCTACATGTTCGCGTGACTAAATGTGCACAAGAATAAGGCACGACATGCCTACATCCATTTGTTCCTGCATGCTGACATGCAATTTATCCTATATATCTACATATCTACATGTTAACATGCTGACTGGCCAACATGCCTGCATGCTTTTTCACATGTATGCTAACATGCACTTAGTTATGTACGCATATGTGTTTATGTCGTTGTTTTCATATTAATGACTATCTACATGTTCATTATTTTTAATGTTTGTTTGTATGTAAGCATGGTGAGTGAACAGGTGAGTGTTTGATTAATATTTTAAGTGTTTTGATGTAATTGTGTGTGCGTATGTGTCCTTAGTATATAGGAATGTGAGAGTGCCACTTACAGTGTGTTCTATTTGAGTTTGTGTATGCATGGGAGCTGTTTTTTTTTACAAATAAGGGAATACGTTTGTGAGTATATACTTGTCCAATAGTGAATTGGAATAACTGAGTTTATCAGTGTCTGTCTGGGTGTGTCTGCCTATATTAAAGTAAGCATGCTATTGTGTGCATGTGTTAGTGTTTATCCTAGCTAGCATTCACGCATATATATACACACTAACATGTAAATACATATATATACATATTTATATATACATGTGCATATGTGTGAGTGTGAGTTCTTTCTTGCGAGTGTGTGTAGTGTATTCAACTAGTAATGGTGTGTATTCATTCATGTGGGTGCATGTGTTTTAGTGTGGGTGTATTTTATGTGAGTGCTTCCATGAAAGTGTAAGTTAATACCAGAAATAGTTTATTTTTTGTTTGTTTGTATGTGCAATGGGTGAGTGTGTATGTGTTCATTCATAAGAGTGAGTCAGCACGAATGTTAATATCCTAGTGAGAGATTGTATTTTCATTTGATTAAATGTTTGAGTGTTTGCGTATATGTATATGTAACTCTTTGTTCCTGCAAGTAAAATATATATAAGTGAATATATCTGTATTCGTTAATTGTGCTGATCATTTGGTATGTGCCAATCTCTCTGTATGTATAACTATGGATGTTTATTTAAGTTAACACGTGTGTAAATTTTTGCATGTTAATGATATTTGACGTTTAAGTATGTGTGTCAGTGCTTGTGTTTATTTCAGTGAATATATGATTCATGCCCTGTATATGACTGCATTATTGACATCTCTGTGCACTTTCATGTGCGTGTTATTTTTGGTAATTGAGTGTTCATGTGACTGATTAAGTGTGTAAGTGTTTAAGTGATTAAATCTACATATTTTTGTGCATGTGTATTACTATGCGCATGTTCTTGTGTACTTTTATGTGAGTTTACACAAATATGTGTGTGAGTGAGTACTAACGTACACTTGTGTTTATTCCAGCGAGTCAGTGTAAAATGTGCTATTGTTCATGCGAGTGAGAATGTGCTTGGGTCATGTATATCTTTTTGCAAAGTCTGTGTGTATATGTGTATGTATACATTTGTATGTTTGCATGTCCCTCTTTATATTTGTTTGTACATGTGTGTTTGTTCATGTGAGTATGTATATCTATTAATGTGGATAAGATTGTGAGTGTCTTTTTGAGCGTGAGTATATTCATGTGTTTATGTGCATCTGTCAATACGTTAATTTGAATGTACCGACACATATGAATGTTCATATTAGTTATTATGCATGTTTCTACTTGTGCATTCCTTGCCGTTCTTTAGTGAGTCTTGTTTGAGTGACTTAGTTAGTTTCATGTAATTTGTGTGTGCATTGCATAAGAGTATTCATGCGAATAAATAAATGCAATTTTGTGTATGTGTGTGTGTGTTATAAGTTGATATAAACTTCTTCTCTTCCTTACTATACCTCAGAGCTAATAACAATTTCAATTTCCAATGAATAATCTTGGCTCTAAAACCCAGTAAGGAACAGGATATCAGAAATTTTTGTAAGCTTCCTACTGTTAAATATTGTCAAATATCATGGAATCAATGAAAAACATATTCAAAATCTAAAGTTAACAAATAAATGAATGCACGCAAAAAGTTACGAAACAATATTTGATTAGATAGATATAAGCGGTTCCGATAACTGAAAGTAATGATTTACAAGTCTTTATTATCCACATCTTCTGGGAGAGGAGTTTGAGCAGCTTTTTCAAGTACCTCTTCATATTGCTTCACAAGTTCTGGGTCCATATGAACTTCTGGGGGTTGAAGGGCAGGCATATCAACGAACTTCAAGTTTGGATCTCCCACCAATTTTCGTGCCAGCCACAAGAAAGGTTTCTCAAAATTGTACGTGCTTTTCACACTTATGTCATAATACTGCAACACACAATGAAGGGATAAAATTAAAATAATAAGATACAAATGGTAGCACATGTAAGGAGACACAAACTAGTTTAAAGCACTATCATATGTTTACATGAAATATTCTACAGAGAAGAGTGCCATGCAAAATAATCTCACCTTCATAATATTATTTCTGTTGGAACCAATAGTCTTGGCTTTAACTTTCCTATCCTTCATGTCAATTTTATTTCCACACAAGACGATTGGAACGTTCTTGCACACACGGACAACATCACGTTGCCAGTTCGGAACATTCATATAGGTGGACCTGGCTGTGACGTCAACCATGATGATGGCACACTGCCCTTGAATGTAGTAGCCATCACGAAGGCTACCAAACTTCTCTTGCCCAGCAGTGTCCCAAACATTGAATCTGATTCGTCCCATGTTAGTATAAAAGTCCAAGGAATGCACTTCAACTCCTAGGGTGGCTGTAAGGGATAGAGATGGGACACAATGTATCAGACAGTTTGAGTGACTTCAAATGAAGCTAAATTTAGGTCAATCTTAAAATAATACAATCTAAGTAGTGTGATTTCCAGAAAAGTGAAAGAACAGAAGGCAAATATTTTACACACTAAAACTGTTTGTCAAAACAATGCTTTCATCACACAAAGTCGTTACTCACCCTTAAATTTCTTTTCAAATTCACCTGTCAAATGGCGCTTCACTAGCGCTGTTTTCCCAGTTCCTCCATCACCGACTAAAACAAGCTAGAAGAAGTAACAATTCAATTAGACACTAGAGTAACATTATCAGCCACTGAAGGAAAAAAAAAAGGCTAACCTTGAATGTAGCAACTGGTTCCATTGTTTAATAGGCCTTTCCTTACTAATAATATTAAAAAAATTTGTAAAAAACGTTAATAAGTGCGTAAGAAGCAAAAAGGTTGAATGCTAACTCACTTGGCAATAAATCCTTCAGGAGCAGAGAGCAACCACGTTCACTGCAAAACTATATTCCGCTTGATAGCAAAGAATACCAGCTACGTGTAGCAGTACTACCACCGTGTATCAGTACTACCAAGTGTGTGCTTCAATACATTGGGTCGTAAATGAATATATATATATATATAAAAGGGCGTGGCCTTTGATAACATTTTATAGGGTTATTGATTATAACAATAATAAAGCATGGGCGAGCGGGTTTTTTGACTGGAAATTTTTTAATTTTTTTTTTTTTTTTTTTTTTTTTTTTTTTTTTTTGTAGGTAGTGACATTATTTGACATTTTAACTGGTTTCAATTGTTATAACATCAGAGACTACTTTTTACAATCAGACATGGGTGTGGGAGGAAAAATGGTTGCTTTACACCTCCTAACAGGTTCAAGGCAACCAATGTTGGTGGTAAACATTTGTCCAACTCTCACCCCTCACCCTAACTGGAAATCCTGTATGAAAACTTGTGATTCAATTCTTGATATCACCAATCAGAGGTTTTTTCAGGTTTTCTATTTGGGGTGAGGATTGGATACTGTAAATATTTACCTACATTAACTTCCTTCAAACTATTAGAAGGTTGCAATCCCCCCACCCCCCCCTCCTTCCCCACTTTGGACTATATAAAGACAATCTCCTAGGTGTTAAAGGGAAATTCAAATTGCATATAAATTTCAATTATTCAATGGTTATACTTTAGTTGTTAATCCCAAGCTTATATCACATGTACCCTTATTTCAGGACCACAGGTATTGTTTCTATTTTAAGGCTAGAAATTTGGATTAGTTATGAACAATAAATTGATGCAAAGAATAGAGATGATGACTGAGGGAATTAGGCATGGTCTAGGGCTAGAGCTAGGGTAAGGTAGTGAGATGTACTCCTTCACTCTAACTGGGTGAGGTGACTGGCCCCTGAGAGCGAACAGGTCCAGTGACTCAGTAGAGAGAGGGTCCAGGGCTGTGATATCATGTGCTATTGCCCAAGAGCTTAGAAAGAGAGCATTACTGTCTTTTGCACTCTTTATATTAATTATGTCATCTGTGTTGGAACTAGAGATTGATAATGGCCACACGCACCTACTCTGCCACATTTGCTAGTGTCAGTAAAGGAGCCAAGGGATGCATTACTGTCTTCCAGTGGCTCCCTTTTGAATTTGATACACTACTGCAGATTTCTGCATTTTGTCACATTTAAAATTAAATCAGTTGCAGTCCTGGTGGAGAAATCAAATAGAAACTATCAAGTAACTCCAGCTTTGCTTTCACTTTCTGTATTCAATGCTGACAGAGGGAGTGTTTTGTTTGACAAGGATTATAGAGCTTACTTGTTTGACAATTTCTGCTGAAAATATTTCAGAGCAATTTTTTAAATCACACCCATCATCTCCTTTCTCAATCTCCCTTGCATACTACTTTATTAGAGCTGTGCTAGCACTCTCTATTTAGGGTTGACCCGACCATTGCCATTGGCATAATACAAAACTAATTCATACTCTGCCAAGCTTCTAGATAGTGACAATCCGAAATTTTGGTGTATTATATTCAGGAGCATCTAAGAAAGGTCTATGTAAAATTTCTAATCCAAAGAGCTCACCCCAAAATAAGTAAAATGAAAGGGAAAAAAATGAATTTTTCCAAATTCTCTATGAACATCTTCCTTTTGAGCCAGGCTACAGATAATATAGAAACATTGGTACTTGTGCTAACACCATAATCCAACACAGTTTAAACTGGTATACATCCATCGCTTTCCTTTATAAGCTTACACAAATATGAATGTATATCAGGATGGACCAATGACATCCACTGTCATGGACGCTATTTCAATTTCTTAATATATATATAATTAAATATATATATATATGAGTGTGTGTTCAGCACTGTGTCAATATTTCACTGAACATTTGGTTCGTCTAAAAATCATTAGCTTTAGTTGGACAATTAGTGATCTGGTATAGCAATCTTAGCCATCTATGTTTGAGGGTGGGCTTAAAATGTTGCAATAGTTTCAGGTGTGACTTCAATAAAGTTGCTTTATGCAGGGTATAATGGACATGATGCCAAATGTATATCAAAAGGAGGAAAAGGAGAGAAGGATGATTGTAGCTGAGAATCAGAAGATTTGCTTAGAACAAGTGTCAACTGTGACTACTTTGGAATCTTCCCAGAGAGATCAAATTAGATGGAGAGATGAAAGTAAGCAGACAAACAGAGCTGAATCAATGTCCACTGCACCTCAGAAAAGACAGAAGTCTCCCGATCTCTCCTCTCCCTCAAAATATGTTTCTTTACCCAAGAAAGAATTTGTTTCTTTACAACAAGCCTCTGTATCACAATCCAGACAAGTGCCACCAGAAACAGCCATCACAGTGCCAAAGGCCACCATCAAGGAGTCAAACTCTCCATCTACCATTCGGCTGTTGCTAGATCTGTGGAGACTCTGTTAATGTTAGCTAAGAAATGTTGTCGTGAGGAGAAGCCAAGTACAAATGGAGTCAGGGGAGAGAGTGACAGATTGAAATGCCCTCCTTCTTCTCATCTAATTCTTTCAGAAAATTCGAATGTTCTAACCATTACATCTATTGGTGGAAGTTCCCCATCTCCATTCTCCTCCTCCTCCCCTCCCTCCATATGCCATACAACCCAGCCATGCCAGATAAGTTTCCTCTCAGCAAAAAAGAATAATACTTAATGGAGTACAAAAAACAGACACACTCATACGAAGAAGTCAAAATGCACAATGTGAGGTTGCTCCAGAAACCCCTCCTACCTTCACCAGATTCGTCTCCTCCTGGCTCCATGGACCATCTCAGTGAATACGCAACTATGGAGGATGTGCCTGTCAGACGGAAAAGAAGGGATCGAAGTGGTTCTTACCTGATTACCTGAAAGGGTCGGTAAGCATATGGAAGTGGAGAAGGCCAGCAGTTCTAGTGTTGAGAAAAAACAGGATCAGAAGGAGATGGCCATCGTGGACATCTCTCCTCTTCAGGTGACATGCATGTGATTTCCTAATAGTTTAAGCAGACGCGCATATCAAATGTATTTGAAATGATATGAGGAGATTTGTGATAGCTAGCAACTATATTTGTAATGCTATGAAGTGTAAGTAGTTTGGTGCATGCACTAATAGTTGGTGTTAGTGAATGGCCAGTCTTGTGGTGTGCCTTCAACTAGCAACACAGGTGCAGATTGATTGCAAGGTTTGGCATGTGGAAGGCGACTATCCATCAAGAGGAACCTGCTGGAGTTGGTGCCCCATCACACTGTTAGGAGAGCACAGTCTGTGTGGGTGTCGTTGGTTTGGAGTGGGATACGAAATGATGATATTGTATAGTTGTATGGCTAGAAATAGCAGTAAGGGAAGCAGTTAGTGAGATGAGTGGGTGTCCTTCACATCTCTTGTCTTGCTGTACTCTAGTTCTCTACCTGCCACCATCCTCTCTTGCTTCCTTATACTATTATACGTGGTGCCCTTGTTTGTGCGGATATCTAAATATTTTGGCAAAATGGTTTGGGAATTCCAATGAGGTGATCTGATAGAAATTTGTGGTTGAAATGTTATTATGGTGTCACTATTCCGAGTGTTTATGTTGTGTGATGGGTTGACCTGCAGTATACAACTGGGAGCTGAAGGAGGTGAACCAGTGGGTCAGGCAGCTCTCTCCCTCCCTCTGTAAACTCTACAGCACAAACTTCATGGAGCATGGCATCATTGGTAACTAACTCTAGCATGCCAACATGGGCTCGTTATAGAACTGGTTATGCAAATGCCTAAATTGTTTCTTTAAAGATAACAAGTGTGTGTACATGCATGCGGGCGATGGGTGTGTGTCTCACTCATGTCTGGGGTTATTATAGTATATGATTATTATAAATTACTAGTGGAAAACATGCCCTAATGATGCTATTTTTTGGATCAAATTTTGGTCTCCTGTAAATACAAACTTTATACAGTTTCCTTAATATTTAGTGAGGCTTTTTCAAACCACCTACCCCCCCTCCTTTCCCCAAACCATTGAATGGGAGTGATCCAAAACTGAGAAGCCAGCCAATTAGTCTTGACCCACATTTGAACCACTTCCTTTCAGCTTGGATTACTTGTTCATTAACTTATTGGCCATGGTTTTTTAGACTTAAAAAAAAAAAAAAAATTATAAATCCATATTCCTTTTCTTACAGTGGATTCTCATAGATGAAATTCAATCAATGCGTTCCCCTAATTACCTTGAATTGGCTGTGAAACTTTTATGGTGATTGGAAGTTCCATTTAGATTGATCAGTGATACATATGAACAGGCAGACACTTATAAACTTTATGTAGTGGACTTGCTTGAAGGTTGTGTGTGTGGGGTGTGTGTATATTCGAAAAGAGAGTTGTGACTCTGTACATGTATAATCATTGGATACAAGTTTCAGAGTTGTTCGGGTATGGCATTCACAGAAAGTGTGGGTGTGTGATTGTATCATTATTGTGGAACTTTTGTATCTATAGTTGCTTTATGTGTTATTACTGATTGTGTGTCATGCATGAGTGTGTTTGTAGTAATTTATTTACCAAAATGCCTAGAGGGTCCGTTTAACATGCTTGGAATTTTTTTAGGGGCATTGTTTCATGGCTGTGTGTCAGCCTGTCTTTGTAAATGCATGCCTGTGTCGGTGTGCATGAGTGTGTGTGATCTCAAGTTAATATGATACTGTACATCTCATTACAAAGAGGATATTTAGATAAAGGTCACGTTTGCTTCAAATTATAATTTAATAAACCGAGCTATTTGATAACCATTGATAATTTCATGTTAGTTAAGAAGAGATTGTAACTCTGAACTAATATAGTGAATAATAATAGGAATGTTAACTAGAGACACTTGTGGATTTCCTCTGCAATATGTCCACATGCACAGTAGTTAATATTCTACGAAAATGAGTTAGGACTGGTGAACGGAGATATGTCCCGTGTCATACGTTATTCCAAACTTACCTTTTATTGTGCAAATCATGGGTTTTGTTCTTGTTGAGGCTCAATGCAGAAAAGGTCACACAGATTGAAGTCCGTCTGACAGACAGGTATTCATATATGTATGTATGAATGTATGTATATATATGCATGCATATATGTATGTATGTATGTATGTATGTATGTATGTATGTATGTATGTATGTATGTATGTATGTATGTATGTATGTATGTATGTATGTATGTATGTATGTATGTATGTATGTATGTATGTATGTATGTATGTATGTATGTATGTATGTATGTATGTATGTATGTATGTATGTATGTATGTATGTATGTATGTATGTATGTATGTATGTATGTATGTATGTATGTATGTATGTATGTATGTATGTATGTATGTATGTATGTATGTATGTATGTATGTATGTATGTATGTATGTATGTATGTATGTATGTATGTATGTATGTATGTATGTATGTATGTATGTATGCATGTGTGTATTCGCTCCATACCTTTACAATAACATAATTGACCACGAAATGGCTAATAGATATGAGTTGTGGCATGTTTTAATTATACATAAACTTCCTTCCTCCCACCCAAGTATGTAGTTAGTGTGTTTATAAACAGAAAGCTCATTTTGATCTGTGGAAGAACATTGATATATTTCTTCATTAATCCTTTGTGATTGACTTGATTTGGAGTAGTTAGGTCCTACTTTGATCAGCAAAAGAGGAAATACACTCTACAACTTCCTGGCATGCATGTTTCAGTTGATGTTAGATTAATGGAGAATATATTGTCCAATTTTGTTGCTGACACACACACCTCATGTTCTGTATCTAGACTGGAAGAATATGGGATGACTTTAATACAATGTGGGTAAGTAATATCTAGCCATATTGGGTTTACTTGTAACAAATATTACCAGAAAGGATATTTTTTCATGCTTTTTAAAAACACCGAAATGACCCTTTATCAACTATTAATACAAGACCTATCATTTACCGAATACTATGTATTTTGAAATAACAATTATTGGTTATAGCTAGAAAAAATCAACTGTGAATTGTAGCCTTTACTCTTCGCCGTTTTATTATTAGTCATTTCATTATGGGTATTAGTGTACCAATGCAATTTTTTTTAAACTGTTGATCATCCATTTCTCCAGGTGGCAGCTATATCAATCTGTCCCTGGTTTGGCCCATCTCCTGTTAAGTGACAGAAAATATTCATTGTAACTAAACTAATTTGTATGTATGCTTAAACATTCCTCATTTGCCAGTTTTGCAGTGCTTATGATCAACAACATCCCTAATAGCTTAAAAAATGTTTCAATTTTTCATCAAATTGATATGCTCTGGAATTATTCAATTTAGTACCTGATCTCACAATGAATGTAAGCCTTCTTAAAAATATAAATGGAAGTATATTCTATTGCCAGTAATAAGATATCCCACACACAAATAGAATAGAGATTTCTCATGAACCGTCAGAAGAAATTCCCTTCTAACTAATGCAGTCAATTTATACAGGAATAGTGCTAAATTGACCAGAGCACTTTCCTGACAAGATTTTCTCCTTTTATTGCCGGTGGTCCAAGCTGTCTGCTGGGGGTGGACCATACATGAACAATAATTTTTCATGAACATTGAAAAAAACCTTCTTTGTTTAAAAAAAATTTAGATTAGTATGAGATCACTAAATAAGGAAAATATTTTGGACCTTCTTGATGAAATGCTCTGTAATATGAACTGGAAGGAAATTACAGGACATCCTGTCCATACTTGTTCGCACAATGCAATTTCTTAAAGCTGTTGAGCAGCAATTTTTTCCCTGCCATTTTTATTGATTATTTCTAAATAAACTGAAACATTCTTCATCTGCTTTCTATTATGCAATATCGACAGGAATAAAAGTACAAGCGCTCAGATGTATTACTGGTTGTAGGGGAGAATTTGTTGTAGCTGTTGTCCAGTTTCTTTCTCTCCCACAGCAGCTAGTTAGGGCTAAACTGCACTGTGTCACCCTTGTAGCAACCTGGTTTGCCTTCCTCATGGAAGACATGGTGAAATTACAGTCTCTGATGTGCGCACATTTATCAATAGTGGAATGTAATTGTGTTTACCACTCATGATAATTTACTATCACTATGGAAAAACAAAAAATCCCTTCCAGCAACGTTGAAAGTAAGTTTTCTATTGAAAAATTGAGACATATTCGCCAACGTGAAAGGATCTTACCTGCAGAATACAATTGTAATTAGTTTAGCGGTTATAGAGTTATAAATATATTATTTACCTCAAATTTTTTTGAGACAGTATCCAAGAATTCTTCTAGAAATGGTTGAAGCTTGATTGAAATCTGCAATCAGTAATAGTAATAAATACATGATATTGGGATGCTATTAGATCACAAGGTGTATGCTCAAAGAGAATAGATAAAAGAAATTGAAATTGTTCTAAACATACACAAAAAATATACCAAAGATATAAGAGCCTATATAAAGGTAAGGTTACCCTAGCTTAAATTTGGAGGTTTTGTATTATGAACGAAAATATTTTTTACATTTTTTTTCCCTTTTCCCTTATTCTTTCTTCTCCCTGTCTCTCTATTTTTCATCTTTTGGTTCACAAATCATGCTCTATTTAGCCAATATTTCAATTCAACAGAAAAGCTTTTTTAGTACAAAATGCTGGTATTCAGACAAGAAGGAATCAGTATACTGTTCTAAACATATTCCAACTAGTAGATTTTACTTCCAAATAATTAGGATATGCTATACAATATATTCAAAACAAGATATTCTGTCATTCCACAGGAAGAAATCGAGTTCTGTTTTCTGATATATCTCGATTGGGAGAGAGGGGAAGATCACCACCCTCACATCTACATATTGAAGCACATCTTACTCATAATAGATACACTCGTACAGAAGCTATCCAATGTCCTCAAAAGATATCCTCCATGGATAAGTTGATCATGGCGATGATAAAATTCCCTCTCATGAGGATAGTGCAGATGGATTTGTATTTCTTGGTTTGTTCTCCGATCAGCAGATAAATTCTCTCCATGGCCATCTTCACTATCTTGGAAGGGTTGGCTAGGGAACTCACCTCAACAAGCTGCTGCTTCTTGATGGAGTTGAGAGCTGTGGGTGCAATACTAAGATAACACAACACAACAAGGTTATGACATGATGCTCTACTGTAATGGTAGCATATCACTGGGAAGGGTAGAAAGAAAACTAACTGACACTGCTGTACTAAAGTTGTCCCTATTGGTAGGGATAGATGGAAGTGGTGAAGGTGCGCAAACTAATCTACACCACTGTCCTAGATTGTTCCATAAATGTGGGGATGGAGAGGGGAGTTGGTTAGCTTGCCTGCACTATTGAACTAGTCTGGACGTTAGTGATAGGAAAAAGGATATGTAAGTGGTGGGGGTGGTGGTGTGGGGATTAAGCTGGATCGCATTACAGACTGTAATATAACTTATGGTTAAGATTGTATTCCACAATAGTAGGGGTGCATTGGTGGGTGAGGTGGGGGCTGCCCTACACTAATGTAGTATATTTATTCCAAATTATACATATTGGGAGAGGATATGGGTTTAGTTGGCCCAAATTATTGCACTCATTGATCTTTAAAGGTAAGGATGGTGTTGTGGTGGTGGGTGTTTTTAAGTTGACCAGCACTTTTCTCCTATGTTATGAATGAGGTGGAGGGGGGTTGGTTGCAAGCTAACAATCATAATTATACAAAAAGTTGTCCATAATGTTACATATCAGGGTGGGCAATCAGATGAACTGTACAATTGGGAGGTTATTAAGCCAATAGTTGCTACTGTCTTATAGTTGACCCTAATAGTATGGAATGGGTAGAAGGGAGTGATCTGATTTTCTCAACAACTCTAGTATAGTGGTCCCTCATGGTGTGTATTTGGGGTATGGTGGGCTGTTCTCTTCTGCACTACTGTACTAAAGTGGTCTCTTGTGGTAGGGATGAAGTGGTGGGGTTGTTAAGCTGTACAAAACTACTGTACTATAATGATCCCAATTGAAATTGTGGAGGGCAGATGTTTAACTGACTTTGTCAATGTAATATAGTATTTTCAAATGGTAGGGTGGGGGGGTGGTGATTTGGGGTGGGCACTAATCTGACCAACCATACTGCACTAGAATGGTCCATAGTGATAAGCATGGTTGGTGGTAAATTGAACTGCACTACTGTACCAGAGTGGATTCCTATTTAGGGATGTGACAAGTGGGTGTCTTGGCTGACCTGAACTACTGCACTAGAATTGTCCCAAATGGCACAATTGGGAGATTGGAGGAAGATAAGCTGATTGTCAATATTGTTCATGAGTGCTCTTTAATTATATGTTTGGGAATTAGGGATGGGGGGTTGACTAACCTGCATTAGTCCAATTATGTTCCCAAATTCAAAGGATAAGAAAAGTGAGATGAAGTGATCTACACTACTCCAAAATTGTCCCTAAAGTCAAGGATGTGGTGCATCATGTGGAGGGGGTGAGTGATTGTGAGTCATGAGAGTTTACCAAATGAAGGGAATGGGGATGGTTGAGGATGAGGTAATGCTAGCCTTTACTACTCTATCATAGAGGGCAATTATAATAAGGGTATGGAAGTGGGGTGGGAAAACTGATGTGTACTATAGCAATAGAGTTGTTACAAAGGTTAGGGAAGGGTAGTGAAGGGTAAGGAAGGTTAGGGAAGGGTAAGGAAGGTAAGGAAGGGTAGAGGGGAGAATTAAGCTGAATTGCACAACTCTACAAGAATTGTCTAAAACAATAGAGATATAGGATGTGTTGTGTTAGCTGACTTGAGCTACTGCCCTGTAATAATTCCTAATTTTATGGAGGATGGTGGTGGCGTGGTAAGCTCACCTGCACTACACTTTTAAAATAATTCATAATGTTAGGGATGTGGGGTGGTATGGAGAAGTTAATTCACAGGAGCTTCTCTATTTGAGCAGTACCTAATTATAAAGAGCTGGTTTAAATTTCTGAGTTCAGAAATTCAAAATATATATATATCAAATTACACCTTTTCTGGTAAAGAAAGTGGAGGGCAAAAGGTTGGGAAAAATAAGGAAAAAAAGGGGAAACCACCTGAAAGATCTGCACTCCCCAGTTGTTCACCCACCCAAGTGCAGAGCATTCCCTCATGATTGTCTACAGATTTTTGCCATTTTGAGGTAGTCATCCATCCAAGTATTGAGTTGACATAACAGTGTTTAACTTCAGTAAGTAATTTCAATTGAAGTCACATCAAAATTCACCCCAAAATGGTCTTCGGATTTGAGCAACTGTGGATTCTGAATGCATTTTTGTAGGATTTTTGCAAATTGATAGTCAAATCCTACAATTTAAATTATAAATAGGTGGAGGGGGGATGACCTGAGCAACTGTACTTTAGTGATTTGTAGTGATATGGATGGTGATGGGTTGGTGGGTTGGAGGAAGGGGGGTTTGTAAGGTGACCAGCACTACTATATTATTGTTTTCCCTGAAAGTTGTAAAGGGAGTTGGGTGTAAGCCTGCAAACACTACTTCATTAGAGTGGTCTCTAGGGTTGAGAATGGGTGGATCGAAAGTCGACTGGTTCTAATATTCGAGGTTGGACCCTAATTGTATGGATTAGGTGCGGGAGGTTGTGAGGATTTGGGGTTGAGTAGAAGAATATCACTACAGTACTGGACTAATCCTTAATAATAGGATTGGATGTGGAAGTGTGGAGTCAGGTGAGTTTACATTCACTACTGTCATAGTGTAATCCTTAAAGTAATGATGGGAAAGTGCTTCCGAAAAGAGCAGATGTGCACTACAGTCATAGATTTGCCCCAACTTGTAGGGATGGGTGGGTGTCCAAAAGTTATCACTTGTGGTAGGGATTTGGAATGTGGGGGGTTTATGTTGACCTTCACTACTCCACTAGTTTGGCCCCATGGCAAGGATGGAGTCAAGTGTAAGCTGACCTATATTACGATAATATATACATCCTTAATTATAGTGATGGTAGGTGGAAGTAAGCTGGACTGCAATACTGTATTTCAATTTTCCTTTATAGTTTTTTGTGGGAAGAGAGGAAAGCTAATGATCACTATTAAATTTGATTGCTCCCTATGGTAGGTGTTTAGTGGTGGGAGTTAGTAAGCTGACCTTCAAAACCTTACTAGATTTCTTCCTAATGGTAGGGATTGGTGGAGGGAAAGGTAAGCTAATCAGCACAATAGTAATAGTGTGGTCTCTATTGGTAGTGATGGGGGTGGATCTAAGCTGCCTTGCAGTATTTCAATAGGGTGTTCCTTTTAGACAGGTAGGATATGAGTGGTGGGTGGGGTGGTGGGTGGATTGTAAGTTGATCTGCTCTACTGTACAACAGTGGCCCTTGATGGTATAGATGATGAGGAAAACCGGAAATATTTGACGCTTTTATCCACAATATCTCGATCAACTACCAAGATGCCTTTCTATTGACAGAGACCTGAATTTGAACAGGGGACATTGTTTAATTGTGATACACCAAAGTTATATTAGATTATTAAGGAAGTGACATTTAGACATTTAGACATTGCGAATGTGTTAAATTTGAAGGGTATATTAATTATTTTTAATTTATGAAGGGCAAGTAAGAAGTGGTTGTGAGTGCAGTGAGAAATGTTTTTTTGTTAACCTGTACCACTTGTTTAACTCACGAAAATTTCATCAAGTAAAATGAATCTCACATAAGGCTCATCTGAAAAAATGTTTTCTGAATTACATTATCTTGACAAGCTATTGAAACCATTCCAGTGCTAATTCTGTAGTAAATTTAAGGAGATATAATTAACATCAAATGGTGACAAGAAATTTTATGCAGTAATCCAGGAACTGTGTGGGTAGTTCAATATTCTCTTATTGCTCACATTAAGAAAACGTCTAAGTTTTCTCATAAAGAAATTATTGTGAACCAAACATGCATGTTAGTAGTTATCTACTGAAATATCATAATATTTTCTTTCATCAATTATTTCTTTTAGCTAATGCATAAATGAACGAGAGGAGTTTGGATGCATGGATGTTAAAATGGAACCTTGATAATTAAGTGAATTATGTTAAATTTAAAGGTAAAATGATTTTATATGATATGGTAATCAGCACTAATCTGACTTTAGCATGATAGGAGTTAAATCATTAGATGATAACAAAGGTCTACACTCTCTCTCCACATGATTATATTCTGTGTTTCAAGAATATAAGCATGCTTAAATAGAGATTTTTTATTTTGTGATGGAGCAACTAAACGTATTAATACATTTGAAGAAACATAAAATAGTAACTCATAATTGATTATGCTACCATCATTTCTTTCTTTTCGAAAGATACCTGGGTTCATTTATATAAAAGTAAATGGTAAAGTACTCGTAGAGGATAGTTTATTAGATATGATAGATGTATAACGGAACAATCTATGGAAAGTGGGAACCACATCTCTGGTGAAAAAAATAAGTCGCAGGATTCTCAGCTCCATTTATCAGAAGTAGATGCATAACAGGAACAAGAAGATAATTCCAACATGGGAGGATTACTTCAAAATATTCATTTATGTTTCTTCTAACAACAGTGAATTCATTGCCTGTAATTGGTTTGATTATTGGGCCATCAGAAATTAGAAAGAGAAAAAGGGTAACCCTGTTGTTTAGCACTCAGAATACTCTCTGTCAAAAACTCTACCTGAAATTACATTGCCTCATAACTATGTGACAACTCCTAAGCAAATGTACCTCGATTTTATTTTGAGATTCCCATTCCTGATGAAATAACCTAGAGTGCAATTCTGCAATAAGTGCGCTATTCTGCAATAAGTGCGCTATTATGCTGGCGGAGCACTATTCTGCATGCAAGGGGACTAGTGATGTTTTGCGGAATAGCACTCCAGGATATTTGATTAGGAGTGAGCATATAAGTGTGAGGCATTATAATTTCATGTTGATTTCTTGACGGAGACCACCCGGAGGGTTAAACTACAGGATTATGGAAGCAAGTCATCAGTCCAGGGTGCCTAAGCTGATCCAGCGCTGTACAAACCGTCCTTGGATAAACTGCTGTTGGATCTCAGCATATGAATACCCAACAAGGACAGCCTGAACAGTCTAAGCATTTAGAGTAGTCCTCCCCCTAAAGACAATCAGCTGACGTCAGCTGATATTACCCCAATCCAAACTTTGACCTTGGCAATTCTGGCGAATTTATTTAATGCTCAGGATCTTCCTACTTGTTGTCCAGAAAATCCTTCATATTCACATTGTAAGTACTGCAATTCATTTAGTTACTATAAAGATGGGGTGAAGAGGGCGGGGTTATGGGTTTGCTTTAGTGACGTTTTTCTTTGAATTGCTCCTTATGTAAGTAAAAATTTTCCTTTGCCCAATTTCTAGAGCAATCTCCTTCCATACCAATCCCCTTTTACAAACTCCTTCGGAATGCAACTACTGTCAATTCTAGTTATCATTCTTTCGGGTATTCACTACAGAGAATATGCAGGACTCAAAGGAAAGATTTATTTTGGCCAACCATCAATTCCAAAATGAAGGTATGAGTAACTGGTTAGTAGATATTTCAAGGCTACACTATTATTGGTTTTGCAATAGGTTATTTTTCAATGATAAAGTCTATAAGTGAAATAGATGTATAATTTACTTCTGGTCCTTTGTCTAATTAAACACCTGAAGAAACACTTGTGGTAAAAATGTATGATTCTATTTTTACCCAATGAACCATCTTGTATGACCTTGGTGATATTCATGGAATCATCACTCAATTTTGATTTAATCAGCAATAGAAAAAACAATTGTTCCTCAAAGTAAATGTAAAAATGTTGCCGAAAGGTAGGATAATTGATTTTAGTACATTCTCATTCTTGAACACAATATTAATTATTCATTTTCACTAGTACAGAAAATACATTAATCAAATATTTACTCCTATCTTTGAAATTATATAGGATAAAATGGTGCAATAGAATCAGATTAATTTTGAATGATTTGATCCACTTCTCTTGAGCTTCGAGAGCAAATAAAATTTTGTAATATTTGATTACGTTTAGTTCATTTTCTCTCTTTCACCGATCGCACAGGCTCATCTATAAGTGACCTTTACGAAGTCATAGACTCATCTGAAAGTGAGGCCTCTCATGTCACGCTCTCATCCGAGAGTAATTCTTCTGTTCTAATGAGCTCCTCTGAATGTTATGCTTCGGATCTCACAGGCTCAACCGAAAGTGATGCTTCCTCTCTGGAGGCTCCATTCGTACCCTTTATTTTGCTGCATTGATTGCATTCCCATTCCTAAGGATCAGTGAGTTAAAATTATATATAGAACTGAACTTTTTTGGTGTTATATTAGATAAATTGTTAAAAAAATTAACTAATAAAGAGGGTTAAATTAATTAATCATATTCTGTTCAATTTTTTTATGGACATAGTTGTTTCCCTCCCATTACCTCCCCTCCCGTTGCCATCGTTGACATCGTGGTCACCAGTTCAGTTTTGTGTTAAAGATCAAGTGTGTTGGGGAATGGTACACCACTTTTTATATTTAGTATTTCAAATTTAAATATATAAGTCAAAATCATACAAAAGTTTAATGATCTTCTCAGGGTCTTTTAACATATTTATTCTTGGGAATTTTCTGTTTCTATATCTTTGGTACACTCTTATACGATTTCTTCCTCCTCTTCCTGGATATGTCACTTGCCGTTTTCTTGGTGAGTCATGGCATTTTGTTTTTTAAATGCAAATATAATGTTTCTGTTGATGAATTTTGAAAAAATTTGTGTATATTAATATTTACTTTCATACAACAGAATTGTATTGGGATTTACGTGTCTATGCATTTGTATGTATACAATACAGCTCTAAGAAGACTGATGCAATGCCAACAATGACTTTAGTTCTGGACATGGTAAGAACGGTAGTGGTGAATGATAAATAGAAAGAAAGAACTAAACAAAGTGAACCATGAGAGTAGGATGGCTTTAATTGAAGTAATAGTTTTAATATGACGGTGACATGTTTAGAAAGATTAAATGGGATAAATTGGTATGAAAATATAGACTATGGAATGATTGTAAATAATACCTAGATATGATGGAGATATAATAGCACATTGTGGTTTACACATCCAATGTTGTATTTTATTCCAACATAAATATATTTATTTATCAACAATCACCATTACCTAATGATTACTTTACTTGGTGACAAATTTTTTTTTAATCCTGTCCATGTTTCATCTGCCACAGAAACTTGTTGGCTTTTTAAAAAGGTTGGAGCATAAAACAGGCACACACCATCTTACATAATATATCTGCTATTAATATTGAATGAGTTCTCTAGTTACTGAACCACTTTTCAAGAGCATTAATTATTTAGATCATCATAATATACACTTTACAAATAAATAGTTAATTAATATTAATAATTGAATTATGTAAAAAAATATGTAATTACTAATCCAATTATTAATAAATAATATAAATCTCATGATATGATAAACAATTTTTTTATATTCTCAACCTCACTATCATCACCCATGAAAACATCCCAATTTCTTTATATTAATTGCTCTTTAACTATTTATGAATGGTGCTTTATTTTGTCTATATTATTTTGTTTTGAATTACTTTCATTAGGATGAAACACTCTTTTACAGCTATTGCTGTTATGAAGTTACAGCCGACTTCACTCTTAGGTATCAAGGATATGAAAAGGTTAGTTTTACAAGCAGATATTAATAAATTCACAGAGTAAAACAATGATGAGGGGATGAATAATATCCCAAGTAATGAGCACATAAACTATAGCATTATAGTGTATTTTATTATTTTTAGATGTTAAAAAAATAATAGAATAATTGATTTCTAAAATGCTTTAAATTTATCACCCAAAAATTGTGGAATGAGCAAAATCTTTATCTTTTCCTTTTTGTGATCTAATAGCATCCCAATATCATGTATTTATTACTATTACTGATTGCAGATTTCAATTAAGCTTCGACAATTTCTAGAAGAATTCTTGATACTGTCTCAAAAAAATTTGAGGTAAATAATATATTCCTAACTATAGAGTTGAAATTTATATGAATTCAAGCTACATTAAGTCAGAATTTTTTAAGTATTACCGAAATAATAATGATATATCCAGGCAGATCGTCCAATATATACATATATATGCATATGCATGAAAAATATATTTTGGGGTCCACTTAAAATTTTGATACTTGAACTGAATTATTATAATAATTATACTTGTGAACAAACAAAAAATAATATTTTAAATATATATTTTACCATCATGAAAAATGTGTTAATTTTTTGGTCTATCAAGTTAATTGTTCATGTCGATAATTGGCAAGGGAAATTAATTTACATAGTTTATATATTTTGTTAAAGAATAAACATGCCATAAACAAGTTACTATAGTTTTCATTCACAGATGAAAGAATCATAATTTTTACCTGTGTAAAGGAAAAAGGTGTGATATGCTTTCCATATGCAGTGCGCTAGCCTCATACTAGCTACTTACTCATGAAAAAAATATATTTATTGAAGATTTAATTTGACACAAAAAATGATCAATATGATATTTAAATATTTTCAAGCTAAACAGAGCTTAGGAACTGTAATATTTATCCAACTCAATACATTTAAAGGAAAATTCTATCACTTGGATCCTTATGAGTAGTTCATCTAAGAAGAGACTAATGCAGAGATTTTCAAATAAATAAGGGAAAATATTATTGATAAGACCTAATTAATATATTGTGTCAGGGTGTAAGATTTTTTACTTCAAGTAGGAATATCATCAGTTAAATAATGTTTACCACCATGTTATTATTTTATATAATTTATGGTTGCTTATATATATATATTTTTTTTTATCTATTTATATATATATATACTATAAACATTTATTTTTATGTTCATCATAGAGGGCACTATTTACTGACACACATAAACTCATAATTAGGTCATTGTCTTCACTGCTGCAATTAAAGATTATACAGACCAGATACTTGACCAGGTAGACCTTCCTAACGAGTTTTTCCACCAATGGCTGTTCAGGCATCACTGCGTTTAAGTAGGAATTAATTATGTGAAAGACTTGAACATATTGGGGCAAAATCTTGCCAAGACCATCATCATTGACAACACCCCTTGTGCTTTTGGATATCAGGTAAGCAAAGTATGAGTACTGAAAAAAAAGTTCAATTATCATGATATCAGTAGATGATTATTAAAATATTGAATTAATCATAACTGATTAAGAATTAGTGAAGATTGATGTAAAATCTAGCTTACTGAGTTAATCAAAATATGAGTATAACACAGTTAATAAGCTCATAGAGAAACTTGATTAATTTATCATTCAATTGAGGATTGGGCAGATGCTTAAAAAAAGTTTTGTAGTAAATGAACAGGTATCATATTCAATCTTCTTCATCTCTTGTAAATATGTTAATTGGATATAAGAGGAAAAATCTATTGTTTCTGTAAATAGGTAGAGATAATATTCATGGGTGAATCAAATTTATTTCATAAAAAATTGTATATCACATTCTCAAGGATATCAGACTCATAAATTTACCTCTCATTTTCCTACATTGCATGTTAAGAAATTAACTTCAGCTTGGATAAAATACCTTAACCCACTTATACATCAAGTGAATTATTACACTAAATTTATTTAAATTTTGTTCAGTTTGGTTAGTTATAACTCATGGTTCCATATATAACTCCGACAATATTTAAAGTTGATATGGTTGTCACTTTAATCTTAAGATTAAATTATTTTGGGAAATTTTCATCTCCTTCATGTCATTTACTGGGCTATATATGTTTTTTTGGAACATAAAATAAGTGTGTAAATTGTGCTGTGTTACTGATTAGTACCACTAATCATATTTTCTTAATTTTTTGGTTATCCTACAATCTGAACTTTGTAATTGTTTATGTTGTTTGTTATTTCATTTTGTTGTTCTGCAGGTGTCCAATGGCATTCCTATCACAACATGGACCACCGATAACACTGATTCTGAATTGAAGAAACTTATTCCATTTTTGAATTCATTAGTGGACAAGGTGAGACATGCTTATAAATTTACAACTGCTCAACAATTCCATTATTCATATATAGCACAAATAGTGTTTTAATGACAATGTCACGTGAAATTACTTAAATCGAATAGCTTGAAGAGCATGATGCTATTTATCAAGTCCAATTATTTTTTATTAAGAATACCTCACAATGGAATATAAGTCTACAGTTAAGGGAATGTAGCACACATATATCAGGGATCACTGTATTTCCTTTCCAGTAGTATCTTAATATTTGATAAGATGATATATTAAAATCTGTCCTTATCCTTGTAGTGATCAACTATCTTACCACACTAATTTTAGACATACCTTTACTTCCTAATCTTCACTATTTGGCTTATTCCATTTTTTTTTAGTGATTCAATTCCTATCATTCATGCTGCTTTGTTGTAGGATGATGTCCGTCCACTCATCCACAAGAAGTGCAAGATTCATAATCTATTACCTAAAGGTCCTCCTCTCCACAAGACCATATCCGATGCTCTTTGATGGAAACCAAATAATTGTTTGACAATAATGATTTGTTTTTAATAGCATATAGTATGAGTAAACTAGGCTGTTCACTTCAATAAATGTAATGTTTATCTATATCTTTCAACTTATCTGAATGAAATATGAAACATTCTGTTGATATCTACGCTTGATTGTGAGTTTTTAATATTTCTTCCTATATTGAATTACTAATTATTTACCGAAAATTTTGTTTAGAATATTTGGGATCTAGAAGATACCAATACCACAAACCATTATGCAACCATAAATCTTAGTCATGATAGTCGTGTTTGAGACATTAGAATGTGAAATACCTGATTAGACCTGTTATTAAATAAATGGTGCAAAGAACCTATTATAGACTTAAACTGCTGAGAGTTTGTAGAGAAGGAAGAAGTAGAAAGCTATAAAATATACAGTGTTGCACTTGTGCTCGGCCTAAAGATTTAGTATAAATTCAGTTCAACTAGTGTGAATGTGCCAAAGATGTCTATGCCTGCTTTGGGAGACTGCCTTTGGTTATGGTCTTCTTCCTTTTTTAATTTAGAGTTAGGAGCCAAAAAATCTGGAGTTTGGAAATTCTTTAAAATAAAATGTAGTAAATAAAACTGGAGAATAATTTAATGCAGAAGGATTGAAAATGAACCATTATCAGAGTCTATGGCATTAGCACCTTTTAATACATAAAAGAGGTTCTATTAAGGTGATAAAGACTTCAAACCTTTATATGAGTAATGACACCAAAGAAGTGAAAAACTTCTATTATGATATCATTTTTAGAATATGGTAAACAAAACCATCTATTAATTTATTCCCGAAAGAAAAAACATATTCATTGCTATTCAAAAATAATGATTTGCTTTCCCCATTTTATCTATTAATATTTCTGAATTAATGTTTCTTCATTACGTCGTAGCCATAATTAATTTTGCATTCTTGTAAAGGTGATATTACATATGTTGCAATATTTAGTTAGCATTTATTTACATTGAGTCATGGATTCTCCACATACCGGATGAAAGTATTTGCTTCTTCTTTTTCATAAAGATCATATGGATTAGTCCAATTAACATTTACTACATTAAGATGGAGAGCCTGTAAGCAGACCTGTGCAACTCTAATATGTTATCCATACACTGGATAAAAATTCGAAATTTATGCTTCGAAACATGTATGGGAAAGGTGGATGGGAAGCCACCTGTAATCCAGATATCCTTCGTAATCATTAGTTAAAATTTCATGCTAACTATCTGGTAGAGGGTAGGGCTGGATCGCATATACCTAAATTTTCTTTGACATTTAGCTTGTCCTACAATGTATTTTGTCATCTTTCATTCATCTGAAATTATGATGATATATGATACTTCCTTCAGTACTGGATTGTTAACATTTCATGCAAAGTACATGGTACATAATAGGGCAAATCCGGGTACCAAAAAAAGAATGGGTAGATATCTTATCATGTATATTAACGATATTCTTATCAACATAAGAGATGGAGTTTCATTGTGTTTCATAAATCACTAATGTAGTTTGGTTCATGGGTAGGTTGAAGTTGTGAGTGGAGAAGAGTGTCAAAAGAAGTGGAAGCTTTAAAGGGACCATTTTGTGTGGGAACTTTGTAGTATTAAAAAAATTAAGTGGGGATGTTTGCCCACCTATTATTTCTCATTTACCTTATAATATTATTTCTAAGCATTCAGTTCGACACAGAGGGTAAAAAGTATTTCAAAACTTTAAACATGGTTTCTCTGTGTGCCACAGATCCCTTTCCCAAAGCTCAGCTAATATGGATTATTCTAATGAAGGGTTTGGTCCCTACTAGTACTAAGGAGGTGGGTTGGGGAGTTAAACTGCATCAATATACTAAAATTGACCTTAATCATAAAGATTGGAAGAGGGGTGGTGTGTGAAAATCTGACCTTCACTACAGTACTGTAGTTTTCCCTAAAGGTAAGAATATGTGGAGGGGAGGGGTAAGCTAACCTGCACTACTCTACTAGGGTGGTAGCAAATCACTGGGAAGGATAGGAAGAAAACTAACTTGCACTGCTGTACTAAAGTTGTCCCTATTGGCAGGGATAGATGGAAGTGGTGGAGGTGCTCAGACTAATCTACACTACTGTCCTAGAGTGTTCCATAAATGTATGGGTGGAGAGGGGAGTTGGTAAGCTTGCCTGAACTACTGAACTAGTCTGGACACTAGTGATAGGAAAGAGGATGAGTAAGTGGTGGGGGTAGGGGTGTGAGGGTTAGGCTGGCTTGCATTACAGTACTGTAATATGACAATTGTAGTGATGGGTTGGTGGGGGAGGTGGGAGGCTGCCCTATACTAATGTACTATAGTTGTTCCCAGTTATACAGATTTGGAGAGGATGTGAGTTAAGTTAGCTCAAATTATTGCACTTTTTGATCTTTAAAGGTAAGGATTGTGTTGTTGTGGTTTTTGTTGGTTTGTTGATCGGAATTTGTTCCCTATGTTATGGATGGGGTGGTGAGGGGTAGGTTGCAAGCTAATCATCATAATTATACCAAAGTTTTCAATAATGGTACATATCGGGTGGGGAATCAGATAAACTGCACAATAGGGAGGGTATTAAGCCAATCTTTGCTGCTGTGCTATAGTTGAACCAAATAACAAAGAATAGATAGAAGGGAGTGATCTGATTTTCAAATATATTATATGGTCCCTCATGGTGTGAAATTGGGGTATGGAGGGATGTTCTAATCTGCACTAGTGTACTAAAGTGGTCTCCTGTGGTAGGGATGGAGGGGTGGGGTTGGTAAGATGTACTAAACTACTGTACTATAATGATTCTAATTGCAAGTGTGGAGGGTGGATGTTAAGCTGACTTTCTCTATGTAATATAGTTGTCTCAAAAGGTAGGGTGGGTGGGATGGGGATTTGGGGTGGGCACTAATCTACCATACTGTACTAGAGTGGTCAGTAATGATAAGCATGGTTGGTGGTAAATGGAACTGCACTACTCTACCAGAGTGGATTCTAATATAGGGATGTGATGGGTGGGTGTGTCAGCTTACCTGAACTATTGCAATTGAATGTCCCAAATTTAAAGTTAGTTAGCTGATCGAATGGATGTTGTTAAGGGGGATTTGGAGAGTAATTGAAGAGCTGACATGCACTACTGTACTACAATGGTCCCGAATTAAATGAATGGGGGATAGGGGGAGGATAAGCTGATCATTAATATTGTTTATAAATGCTCCTTAATCATATATTTGGGGATTGGGGATTGGTGGTTAACTAACCTGCATTAGTCCACTTTTGTCCCAAACTCAAGGGATAGATGAAGTGGGATGATGTGATCTGCACTATTTCTCTAGAATGGTCCAAAAATTCAAAGACGCACTGTATCATGTGGAGAGTGGGGATTGTGGTTTGTGTCATGAGAGCTTACCAAAAGCAGGCAAGGGGTATGGTTGAGGATGAGGTGAAGCTAGCCTTTACTAATGTACAATAGAGGACAATTATAATAAGGGTAAGGAAGTGGGGTGTGAATTGTGATCTGCACTAGAGCAATATAGTTATCAAAATGGTCAGGGAATGGTAGGGAAGGGTAGGGAAGGGTGAAAGGGAGGAGTAAGATGAATTGCATTACTTTACAAAAATTGTCTAAAACAATAGAGATATAGGAGGTGGGATGCTAGCTGACTTGAGTTACTGCACTGTAATAGTCCTAATTTTAAGGAGGATGGTGGTGGCATGGTAAGAACACCTGCACTACACTTCTAAAATAGTTCACAATGTTAGAGATGTGAGGTGGGATGGAGAAAATAATTCACGTGTGCTTCTCTACTTCAGCAGTACCTATTTATGAAGATCAGGTTTAAATTTCTGAGTGCTGAAATTCCAAATTTATATATCAAATTACACATTTTCTGGTAGAGAAAGTGGAGGGTAAAGAGTTGGGAAAAATAAATAACAAAGAGGAAAACACCTACAAGATCTGCACTCCCCAGTTGTTCACCTACCCAAGTGCAGAGTGGTCCAAACAGTGCTTATTGGAACAAAATAGAGAGCTTTGACCCATGATTATCTACAGATTTTGCTATTGTGAGGTAGTTATCCATTCAAGTATTGAGTTGACATAACAGTGCTTAACTTCAGTAAGTGATTTCAATTGAAGTCACATCAAAATTCACCCCAAAATTGGTCTTTGGATTTGAGCAACTGTGTATTCTAAATGCATTTTTGGTGGGATTTTGGCATATAGATAGACAAATTCCACGATTTCAATTACAGATAGATGGAGGGGGTATGACCTACGCAACTGTACTTTGGTGTTCTTTAGCGATATGGATGGTGATGGGTTGGTGGGTTGGGGTAGGGAGATTCTGAGGAGACCAGCACTACTATATTATTGTGTTCCCTGATGGTGGGAATGGGTGTTGGTTGTAGCCAACAAATACTACTTCACTAGAGTGGACTTTGGAGTTGAGAATGGGTGGTCTGAAAGTTGACTGGTACTACTGTTCAAGTTTGGACCATAATTGTATGGATTGAGTGAGGGGAGGAAAAAAATACCATTGGCTTCGAATTGTAGGATGGCAGCATTTCAAGAACTCACTGACAGTCCCAGGATGAAGACATAGTATATACACAGTCCTATACTGTGAAAATGATCGATGAGCTGTCTACTGTGCTTTATTGAATGCACTTTCAATTCTATGTTGATTGGTTCCAGATTTTTTCTGTCTCTATTATAGTGATTGTATTCCTTTTCCTTGGCTGCCGAATACGAAAGAAAGCCTGAATACGAATGGGAAATGACATGGTAGTACTTTTTTAATGAAGGAGATATATACAGTAAAAGTAAGAGCTACAAAATCTGTGTGGCAATTCTAGAACTCTCATTGACACAACTTGCGGAGCATAAAACATAAGAAATATCAAAATATAACCTCCCATTGATTTTTGTTTCAGGCAAGATTAATGTAGGATTGGTGGTCACTGACTTTATTGTACATTCATAAATGATTGAACAAATTACTGAAGTCATGAAGTTCTTAAAAATGTGATATAGTAGGTGTATACAAGATTTTTCACTGTTGTTTATCTAAAAAAAAAATTAGTGCTATAACAGATGTCTACCCAGAGCGTGAAGTGTGTCTCTGTGATTTATATAAAGAACAGTGCTTGGAATGCTGAGAAAAAGAGAGAAAGCATGGCCTATTTTCATCTGACACTGTAGTGTTCCTTTTTCTTCTTTGTTGCTGTGCTTGGGCTCCATAGCATATTGAGACACGTTGATCATTGGGATGTCACTATCAGTAGCAAGTGAACAAGTTGTAGAAATCAGCCATTATGAAAAATAATCTGCAGGCAGACTATCTATGAACATCTTTAAGTTATTACATCATGTTCTAATGTTGCGTTAATCTTTTGTTCACATCCCTGAATGTATAATTGTGACATTGCTAAAACATAGACCTTCACACACATATTTAAATATGACACCTAATGGTGTCATACTTATTTCTATGGCAACTTTAGAAGAAACCTTGTTAAAATTAAAATGTATATTTTTTTCTATCATTCAACCATCATTCCCCTTCTATATTTTTTCCTCCTTTTATCCGTCTATTTTTTCTGAGCTTTTTTAACTTCTTTTTTCTTACTTTTTAACTTCTATTTTTTCCTTGTATCATTTATCCCTTAATTTTTTTTTTTTCATTACAATGATTTCAAAGTGAAAACTGGTTAAAATAATTTCTCTGTCCATGCACAGGCCAATAAATGTGGTAGATTGTGGGGGTGTGTAATTTGAAGGAAAAACCTCTAAACTTCATTGCGAGAAAATTAAATAATAAAAAAGTTTGATTATGGGATTTCTTCCATCTTTTTGTCTATTGCCTGATTATATGTGAATTGTTTCTAGGTCTCACTGTGAGGAGGTTGCCAACATGTGCATGGTGGACTGGTTTGGGAAGATGTTGAATGGGAGAAAATTTTTCCTGTACACATGTCTACACATCGACATGTTTTCATATATTTTTTCTATAGGTTAACTGGTTTTCATGCCTATGTTCATATATATCCCAGCATGCCAATATCCTTATATTGGTATATATCCAAATGCCAACATCTTATATATCTGCATAAATACATTCCAAATTTTCTTCCTATCTACATGTCTACATGTTTGCATGCATAAATGTGTACAAGACTACGGCACGACATGCCTACATCCATATTTTCCTGCATGCCAACATGCAATTTATCCTATATATCCATATGTCTACATGTTAACATGCTGACTGGCCAACATGCCTGCTTGCTTATTCCCATGTATGCTAACAAGAAATTAGTTACGTATGCGTATGGGTTTATGTTGTTGTTTTTATATTAATGACTATCAGTATGTTCATTATTTTTATAATTTGTTGGTATGTAAGCATGTGAGTGAACAGGTGAGTGTTTGATTAATATTTTAAGTGTTTTGATGTGATTGAGTGTGCGTATATGTCCTTAGTGAATGGGAATGTGAGAGTGCCAGTTACAGTGTGTTCTATTTGAGTTTGTGTATGCGTGGGAGCTTTTTTTTTACAAATATGGGAATGTGTTGGTGAGTGTATACTTGTCCAATGGTGAATTCGAAAAAGTGAGTTTACCAGTGTCTGTCTGGGTATGTCTGCCTATATAAAAGTAAGCATGCTATTGTGTGCATGCATTAGTGTTTATCCTAGCTAGCATTCACGCACATTTATAAACACACACATGTAAATGTATATATATACATATTTATATGTACATATGCATATCTATGAGTGTGAGTTCTTTTGAGCTAGTGTGTGTAGTGTATTCAACTAGTAATGGTGTGTATTCATTCAAGTGGGTGCATGTGTTTAAGTGTGGGTGTATTTTTGTGAGTGCTTCCATGAAAGTGTATGTTAATACCAGTAATAGTATATTTTTGTGTTTGTTTGTATGTTCAATGGGTGAGTGTGTATGTGTTCATTCATAATTGTGAGTTGGTATGAATGTTAACATTCTAGTGAGAGAGTGTATTTCATTTGACTAAATTTTTGAGTGTTTGCGTATATGTATATGTAACTCTTTGTTCCTGAAAGTAAAATATATATAAGTGGATATATCTGTGTTCATGTGTTTGTCATTTTTGGTAATTAAGTGTTCATTTGACTGATTGAGTGTGTAAGTGTTTAAGTGATTAAGTCTACATATTTTTGTGCATGTGTATTAGCGTGTGCATGTTCTTATGTACATTTATATGAGTTTACACATATGTATGTGAGAGTGTACTAATGCACACTTGTGTTTATTCTGGCGAGTGAGTGTAGAGTGTGCCATTTTTCATGCAAGTGAGTTTGTGCTTGGGTTCATGCAAATGTATGTTTTGGTGCAGAGTCTGTGTGTATATGTGTATATATTCATTTGTATGTTTGCATGTCCCTTTATATATTAGATTGTACATATATATTTGTTCATGTGTGTATGTATATCTATATATGTGGACAAGATTGTGAGTGTATTTTTGAGAGTGTGTATACTCATGTGTGTATGTGCCTCTGTCAATACGTTGATTTGAAAGTACCGACACATATGCATGTTCATATTAGTTATTATGCTTGTTTCTAGTTAGTTTCATGGAAGTTGTGTGTGCTTTGCATACGAGTATTCATGCGAATAAATGAATGCAATTTTGTGTGTGTGTGTTATAAGTTGTTATAACCTTCTTCCCTTCCTTACTATACCACAGAGCTAATAAGAATTTCAATTTCCAATGAATAAATCTTGGCTCTAAAACCCAGTAAGGAACAGGACAGCAGAAATTTTTGTAAGATTCGTACTGTTAAATATTGTCAAATATCATGGAATCAATGTAAAACATATGCATAATCTGAAGTTAACAAAACAAATGCATGCACACAAAAAGTTACGAAACACTATTTGATTAGATAGATATAAGCGGTTCCGAAAACTGAAAGTAACGATTTACAAGTCTTTATTATCCACATCTTCTGGGAGAGGAGTTTGAGCAGCTTTTTCAAGTACTTCTTCATATTGCTTCACAAGTTCTGGGTCCATAAAAACTTCTGCGGGTTGAAGGGCGGGCATATCAATGAACTTCAAGTTTGGATCTCCTACCAATTTTTGTGCCAGACATAAGAAAGGTTTCTCAAAATTGTACGTGCTTTTCACACTTATGTCATAATACTGCAACACACAATGAAGGGATAAAATTAAAATAACAAGATACAAATGGTAGCAAAGTAAGGAGACACAAACTAGTATAAAGCACTATCATATGTGTACATGAAATACTCTACAGAGAAGAGTGCCATGCAAAATAATCTCACCTTCATAATATTATTTCTGTTGGAACCAATAGTCTTGGCTTTAACTTTCCTATCCTTAATGTCAATTTTATTTCCACACAAGACAATTGGAAAGTTCTTGCACACACAGACAACATCACGTTGCCAGTTCAGAACATTCATATAGTTTGACCTGGCTGTGACATCAACCATGATGATGGCACACTGCCCTTGAATGTAGTAGCCATCATGAAGGCTACCAAACTTCTCTTGCCCAGCAGTGTCCCAAACATTGAATCTGATTCATCCCATGTTAGTATAAAAGTCCAAGGAATGCACTTCAACTCCTAGGGTGGCTGTAAGGGATAGAGATGGGACACAATGTATCAGACAGTTTGAGTGACTTCAAATGAAGCTAAATTTAGGTCAATTTTAAAATAATTCAATCTAAGTGGTGTGAATTCCAGAAAAATGAAAGAACAGAAGGCAAATATTTTACACACTAATAATGTTTGTCAAAACAATGCTTCCATCACACAAAGTCCATAACTCACCCTTAAATTTTTTTTCAAATTCACCTGTCAAATGGCGCTTCACTAGCACGGTTTTCCCAATTCCTCCATCACTGACTAAAACAAGCTAGAAAAAGTACAATTCAATTAGACACTAGAGTAACCATATCAGCCATTGAAGGAAAAAAAAAGACTAACCTTGAAACTAGCAACTGATTCCATTGTTAGATAGGCCTTTCCTAACTAATAATTAATTAATAAAAGGTAAAGAACGTTAATATGTGCGTAAGTAGCAAAAAGATTGAGTGCTAACTCACAGGGCAAAAAATCCTTCAGGAGCAGAGAGCAACCACGTTCACTGCAAAACTATATTCCGCCGGATAGCAAAGAATACTAGCTCCGTGTATCAA
This sequence comes from Lycopodina hypogea, assembly GCA_963969325.1. Lineage (NCBI taxonomy): Eukaryota > Metazoa > Porifera > Demospongiae > Poecilosclerida > Cladorhizidae > Lycopodina > Lycopodina hypogea. Next base: position 4,620,900 of record OZ017788.1, read on the forward strand.
TACTACCAAGTGTGTGCCTCAATACTTAGGGTCATAAATATATATGAAAGGGCGTGGCCTTTGATTAAATTTTATGCGGTTTTTATAAACATTTAATTATGTCTGACAAGCATGCGTGCTGCTGAAGCCAGCCGATAGTAAGTCTAGCAACGAGTGAACATCCTATATATATAATTGTAACCTTATTAAAGCATGGGCGAGTGGGTTTTTGACTGGAAATTTCTGAACTTTTTTTTTTTTTTTTTTTTTTGTAGGTAGGTAGGTAGGTAGGTAAGATGTGTCATTGGTTGGGACTTGTGTTGTTCCTGAAAATTGCTTCTAGTGACATTATTTGACATTTTAACTGGTTTCAGTTGTTATAACATCAGAGACTGCTTTTAACAATCAGACATAGGTGTGGGAGGAGGAATGGTTGCTTTACACCTCCTAACAGGTTCAAGGCAACCAATGTTGGTGGTAAGCATTTGTCCAACTCTCACCCCTCACCCCAACTGGAAATACTGTATAAAAACTTGTGATTCAGTTGTTGATATCACCAATCACAAGTTTTATCAGGTTTTCTATTTGGGGTGAGGATTGGATACTGTAAATATTTACCTACATTAACTTCCTTCAATCTATTAGAAGGTTACAACTCCCCACCACCCCCCCCCTCCCACCCCATCAACACTTTTGATTATATAACCCGACCATTGCCATTGGCATAATACAAAACTAATTCATACTCTGCCAAGCTTCTAGATAGTGACAATCCGAAATTTTAGTGTATTATATTCAAAAGCATCTAAGAAAGGTCTATGTAAAATTTCTAATCCAAAGGGCTCCCCCCAAAAGAAGTAAAATAAAAGGAAAAAAATTGAATTTTTCCTAATTCTCTTTTAACAACTTCCTTTTGAGTCAGGCTACAGATAATTTAGAAATATTAGTACTTGCGCTAACACCATAATCCAACAGAGTTTAAACTGGTATACATCCATCGCTTTCCTTTATTAGCTTACACAAATACGAAGGTTTATCAGGATGGACCAATGACACCCACTGTCATGGACGCTATTTTAGTTTCTTTATATATATATAATTAAATATATATATATGAGTGTGTGTTCAGCACTGTGTCAAGATTTCACTGAACTTTTGCTTCGTCAAGAAATCTCTAGCTTTAGTTGGACAATTAGTGATCTGGTGTAGCTATCTTAGACATCTGTGTTTGAGGGTGGGCTTAAAAAGTTGAAAAAGTTTCAGGTGTGACCTCAATAATGTTGCTGTATGCAGAGTATTAAGGACATGATGCCAAATGTAAATCAAAAGAAGGAGGAAAAGGAGAGAAGGATGATTGCATGGTTTTGCATGTGGAAAGCGACCATCTATCAAAAGGAACCAGCTGGAGCTAGTGCCCCATCACACTGTTAGGAGAGCACAGTCTGTGTGGGTGTCGTTGGTGTGGGGTGGGATACGAAATGATGATGTTGTTTAGTTGTATGGCTAGAAATAGCAGTGAGGGAAGCAGTTAGCGGGATGAGTGGGTGTCCTTCACATCTCTTGTCTTGCTGTAATGTGGTTCTCCACCTGCCACCATCCTCTCCTCCTTCCATTATACTATTATATGTGGTGCCCTTATGTTTGTGCGGATATCTAAATATTTTGGCAAAATGGTTTGGGAATTCCAATGAGGTGATCTGATAGAAATTTGTGGTTGAAATGCTATTATGGTGTCACTATTCCGAGTGTTTATGTTGTGTGATGGGTTGACCTGCAGTGTACAACTGGGAGCTGAAGGAAGTGACCCAGTGGGTCAGGCAGCTCTCTCCCTCCCTCTCTAAACTCTACAGCACCAACTTCAAGGAGCATGGCATCATTGGTAACCAACTCTAGCATGCCAACTTGGGCTCGTTATAAGACTGGTTCTGCAAATGCCTAAATTGTTTCTTTAAGGATAACAATGAAATAGAATAAATCATTGTGTATGTGCATGCATGCGGGTGTTGGGCGTGTGTCCCACTCATGTCTGGGGTTAGTATAGTATAAGATTATTATATATTACTAGTGGAAAAACTGCCCTAGTGGTGCTTTTCCTTATTAACTTTTGGTCTCCTGTAAATACAAACTTTGTTCAGTTCCCTTAATATTTAGTGAGGCTTTTTCAAATCACCTACCCCCCCCCCCCTCCCTTCCCCAAACCATGGAATGGGAGTGATCCAAAACTGAGAAGCCAGCCAATTAGGCTTGACCCACATTTTAATCACTTCCTTTCAGCTTGGATTACTTGTTCATTAACTTATTGGCCATGTTTTTTAGACTAAAAAAAAATATTATAAATCCATATTCCTTTTCTTACAGTGGATTCTCATAGATTAAACTCAATCAATGCATTCCCCTAATTACCCTGAATTTAGCTGTGAAACTTTTATGGTGATTGGAAGTTTCATTGGGTATAATGTGTGCATAAAACCATACACACACAATTGAATCACTTTTCCCAAGGTTTTGACAAATTCTCATTGGAAAAATCAATCTTTTAATATCATCACTTGCAACTTCAGTGCAGATGTGGGGATGAGGCCAAGCTATAGTCCAAAGCATCAGGACCCCTTACATGAGCTATAACCCGCACCACCCCACCCGAGGACACCATATCTGAGCTATAGCCTACAGAACTATGACCCCTTACCCAAGCTATAGCTCGCAGTACCAGAAGGCTAAATAAAAGCCTTACTTACTCTGTATACAGTCTCATTGTTGTAGACTGTTTTATCCAGAAATTTTCTGGTTCATGCGTTCAAGAACTGGATCACTATACAACAGCATAATACAAGCACACCATATAAATGAGTGAATACATCGGGATTACAATACAATTCTCACCACAACCAATCCCCTCCCCTTCCAGTTCTATCCCTCCTACTTCTTATAGGCACTAATGTAATACCTGAATCAAAGGGAAGTTGTGTGCACAACATAAGGCTTCTTTCAACTGTTGACAAGTTTCTACTAAAAAATTACTTAAGCACCAAAAGCATCATGCTCACAAAAATATTAATAAATTGCCTATATAATTGATCCCTCACTTAGTATTTAAAATAATAATAATATTAATAATAATATAATTAAAATAAAAAATAAAATAAAAAAAATTATTTAAATAAATAAATAATGCTAATAAATTTTTTAAAAAACAATAATATCACACTCTAGATTGTATTCTGGCAAGGAGTCGGTACAATTTTCCAAACCTATTTCAAGTATTAAATTTTATTTCCAAATTATTAGAACATAAATGATAACTCCACAGTTCAAGTATCTTACACCATGTCTTCGTGGCATCTGAATTCTATGAGATCAATGGCATAAAGATTGGCACTGCAATCTTTTATTTCAATATAGCCATCATGGAAGTCTTTTTTCCTTCAATTTTTTTTTAAATACGTCATGTAAAATTTGAATAACAAGAGAATAACATTATTTTATTGGTCTCTAATTGCAAAAAAAAATTATTAATTAATTAAAGTTACACAAACTTACACATCTGCCTCGTAATATTTTATGCACTTGCAAGGTACGTCAAACACTGTCCTCAGCCATGCAGTAATGTGAAGGGCATATTTTCCCTGAAGCACTAAGTTACCTTTAAAGGTGGACTTACAATGGCTCCTAGTATTCTCTGAACATTCCACATGTGTCAGTGGTATGGTAATCCGAATATGGCTCCAGCAAGTCTTTTTATTTTTTTTCCTTCCTCAATCAGATAGTGATGGAAGGTCCGAATTGGGTATAACTTCTTCACTCCATAAATGTCCAGCCTGGAAACATGCACATTATAGGTGTAGTTCGAGGTTATCTTCTGTTTTGGATAATACGATCATTTATTTAACCTTATTCGTAAACAGTTGTAGGCCAATGTCATTCACTCTCTTAATCAAGTTCATCCGGTCATACAAGTTCGCATCATATATTTCTATTATCTGGAATTCCATTTAATAGCTTCCAACTATGGTCTATAAGCGAGAGCAAGAATTGACTATGTGATGCTTGGGTGTGCCTCCCAAGGCTTCCAGTATGCTTTTACTTCTAATTTGGGTAAAAGTAATAGTATTGCTGCCAGTAAAGACATAAAATATTGGCATAGATCAGACATTAGGCGAGTAAGGCGGTCAACAATTTTATGCATGACTAAGTAGTGATAATGTTAGTCATGGTTTTATTTTAAAAAGTTTTTTTCAGTCACCTTGTGGAAGATGGATAACTGCCGCCTCATAAAATACCTTTATATCTCTGTCAACATGGACAGCAGAATATCTTCCCTCCAGTTCTGCTACCCTTTTCTTTACCTTGCAATTCCCAAATTGCTTCGGACCATTGCAAAGTAGAAGCTTAATACTAAATATTAAATCACCCATAGCTTTATTCTGCTTATACAGATGCTCTTCTATGAATGTTTATTATTGGGCTTTGTAAATTTCTTAAACTTGCATAAGAGTCTCTATGAAAATGAATGGAATAATTTTCTGAGAGTCAAGAAATAGATGATTGCTGTCATCTTTGAATGAGTTGCTCATCCCCTCAAAATTGTAAAAAGGGACTGCACATGTTAGGCAAAGGGTTATTGTAAAACACCTGTTCATGCAAGGTTAGGTGTATGTATCTTTGCTCCTTAGTCATCAAGTACGAGTCTTCAAACACATCAATTATACAGGCTGTGTCAGGGCCTGCTGTCATCCACCTCCTCAGTTTAATAGCATCTTCAGTTAGGCCTCTCCATCCACCATCTCCTTTCACGGGTTCATTCAATCCTTTATGAGCCTGATTAAGGCTGATTAATAAAAATTTCCATCCCGTCTTGTTGACAATGAATTAGCTCTGGCAGGTTCTCTGTTACATATTAGGATTAGTTCCTTTGAGCACCTCCACATCTCTCTTTTAAACTGGAAGAAGAATAGCTGGCAGTATAAAATTTTTGGCTTGTTCGTTCCTTGAATAAGCCATTGCACATCAGAACCACTTCTAGTTGGAGTGGATATTTCCAAATTTTACCCATGGACACAATTACATAGAGCCTATAATGCTCACTCACATACTTGGAGATCACATAGGAAATTCCAGCACAAGTTTTTAGAAATTAACATTTGGCAGCCAAAAAACACTTTCTACAGTTATGGCTATGACTAAATGACACCAATTAACACCCCCACATGTGGTCTATATCTATCACCAAGTTTTTTGCAGTCCATGTGTCAAATTTCAGTGTGATTGGGAGACAAATTATTTTATGGCATCCAATATTGCTTCATATGGGTGTGGTCATTACATTTCCACATCCATATATGCTCAGTAATTCTTACCCTTTTTTGGGGGAACCACATGACAAATTCAGCATGGTTTGTACTTTAACGAGCTTGTAACACCTGATACGGCTTCTGTGGGTGTGGCTGTCCATTCTTCTAAACTACACCCATTACCATTTGCACATGCAGTTAATTATACTCCCCAAGTCGCATGGAGTTTTTATGCCAAATTTCTGCCGAATAGGTAAATACATGAGATTTTGTCAGCTTAATGGACTTCTTGCATTGTGACCATGACCAATCTGCACCCAATGCCCCAGCTACATATGCTCATTCTCATCCAACCGCATCCTTGGAAAACATATGAAAAATTACAGCTTCGTTAGTGCATTAATTAGCTTTTGATAACAAACAAACTATCTTTGAATTGGTTTGGCCTAAATTACACCCATATTTTGTTAATAATTCTTATTCAGGTACTTGGACACCTCACATGAAATTTTGGCTGTAGTGCTGTTTTAATTAGCTTATATTGGAAAATGACTTCCTGTGTGTGTGGCTATGAAAAATATCCTTATGCTAAACCACCTCAACATTTGGTTATTAATATTCACCCGGTTAGTAAGAGATTGTATGCCAAATTTCAGTCTTTCGGGATAGTTTCATGAAAAAATGAGGACTAAATATGTGGACAGTAACTGAAGCGCATTTTGGATAACCATATGACTAATTATAGTTGTACTAGCAGCATATACCATGCGTTATCCAGCCAATATAAGCTAAGATCATGTAGTTAAACATGTTTGCCAGTAAGAAATGTGATGGTAATGTATTATTAAGATAGAAGTGGCCAAAATAACATTTTTGGCTTTTTCTTGTTATCATGGTAACCATTTTGTGAAAATTTTAGCCAATGTTTTAAGTTGGATCAAAACTGATCATCATGCAGAGTTTCAGAGAAATTCACCAAATGCTTTGGCCGGAATGTTTGTACAAACATATAGACAGACTGACAGACAGATAGAAAAAATTCTCTATTTTCTCAGACATGGCACCTGGCATAAAACCATCTCACAGTAAGTCTCCTCCATCCTTAAAAGTTTGGTCAAAATCTAACAGAGGAATTTTAAGAAATGGCCGAAAAGAGTTAAATAGATCATTACATTGTTATACAATTACATATTTTTTCTAATATATATAAATTTATAAACATATTTGATAGTAACAAAATATATTTTACTTCATGTTTTGTTAATGCAGTATGTAGAGTCTGAAATTCTCAATTAGTTGGCTTTGGGGGGGAGGTCATTTCATGGTTCTGATCTCAATATTCCTGCGTGAGGAGGTGCACGTTTTCTTGGAGTTCATCTTTCCACTTTTTCGGCACCACTTTTCTCTGTTTAAACAGCTCCTCCATGTTATTCATATAATACTCTAAAAAAGTGAGAAAAGAAGGTGATGACCATTTACTGATTAGTTGAAATTGAACAGTAATATTAAAGTTTGTGTCCCTTTGTAAATCATTGTAATTTATTACATGTTGTTTCCCAACATTTTTGTGTCAATTCTGGTGAAATTTTTTTAAATGTTCTTAACAGATAAATATTTAGCACCTATAGAATTCTTTTCTTTCTTTTTCTAACTCACCTATGATGATTATAAGTATATAAAAGCATAGGTTTTGTATATATTATCAACATTTCTCTATCAGTATGGAAATATTGTTACTGAATATCAGATTTAATTTGAAAAAAAAAATAGCCACTTATGAATATTTAATCGAAAAGATTTAAATGGATTATTGAACTTGCTATTTAGGATATTAGGATACTATTCTTTCCTAACTACTTTTTACTATGATGGGCTATTACTCTCTCTGTATGAATATTCATACTATTTTCTAGTCGCTTGAGTCTACCAGGCTTAGAGTTTCTGGTGTAGCTAAAGGACATACCAGCCCACTTATGGGCAAGAGCATAAGGATGATAAATAAATTTCTGGAGGTGGGTGCATTCATAATATATACTCCTACTAAAAAAATTTGTATTGGTCCACACCCCTACCCCCTCCCTGAAGAACTGCAACTACCACATTTGAATGCATAATATTTGCTTTAGTAGTGTACCACAAGCCCCCACTAACTATATCAAATATTAAGCAAACCACAACAGTTACTAGCAATGGGGGGAGCAAGTCAACCTAAAAGAGTTTTATAGAACTTTCTTTGGGCTACTAATATTAACTTTTAATTCTACATATTTTCCTCCTTTTATCAGTCCATTTTTCAATGCTTTTTAACTTCTTATTTTTTACTATATTAAACTTCTATTTTTTCCTTGTATCATTTATCTTTTAATCTTTTTTTTTCATTACAATGGTTTCAAAGTAAAAATTGGTTCCAATATTTTCTTTGTCAATGAACAGACCACTAATGCAGTGTAAGGTGGGGGTGTGTAATTTGAAGGGAAAACCTCTAAACTTCATTGCAGGAAAGTTTTAATCTGGGTAAGTATGCATTTCTACTCTGTCAAATTTTCCTGACTGAATATGCAATCACTAAATACTACTCTACATTCCTCAGAAAGTGTATTCATTGGGATAGGAAATTTTAATGTTCCACAATGCCAAATGATGTGTTCAGCTTCATAAAACACAAAATTGTTTAAAGTTGTTTTCTTTTGGCTCAATGTTGTTATCAAAAAAAAATTTTTTTCCAACAGGTATCAGATATTTATTATCACAATTAATTGTGAATTCAATAATTTCATTTTTTTTCGGGAGGGATCAAGGTCTCTGATGACCACCATACCCCCACCCTCCTTGAAAAAGATTGAGCTTTATCATTTCACATTTGTCATGTTGACCAATTCATTTACTTGCATTCAATCACTTTACCAATTACACTTGTTTAAAGTAGTGAAAAGGGAAATTTATGTTGGAAGTGTGATTTGCTTTAGAGCTCCACAATTCCTAAACATAAGTGTACATCCACTCCAGAACTAAAGGTTACATTTTTTTAATTTATTGGTTAGCATGCTGTGAGGAAACATTTTTAATATAAAAATGAAATGAAGAATCAGTCAGTTAATTATATGCAATCAACATCTGTTCAATTCCTCCAAAATTTAAATTGGTATGATGTCCAATGGTTAGATTGTTGGTCAGGTTATTGATGAGACAATGTTTCACGGGAAAGTGTTTTCGAATCTAACTCTTTCCTGTGGATATCTATTACAAGTAATGTCTTGGTGGCCTTACCTATCATCAGTAGGCATTTATTTGATCAATTGTGAGCAAAGAATGGAATCTGGTTCATCTAGAAAATTTGGTGTCAACTTTTCACAAAATTTAATCCTCTAACTCCTCTGAAATTGCTAGGCGGATTTGGCTACAAATTGGTGGGATAATGCAGGAAGGGTGATAAAATAACTTCCACTCATCGTAATTGAAAATATGTCAGCACCAGAGAGCGAAAAGAGAAATAAATATTTTTTTGCTAAAATCGTGAAAATAAATAGCAGGTTTGTATAAGCTTAGTTCTTCCAATATGAAAATTCCCAAATTCATGATTCTTCATCTTTGTTTTTCTTTCACTCTTTTTCCATAAAAAATTATTATTAAACTACCACACAATTGTTGCCTTGGGCTGTGCCACTTGCTAAGTTAACTGTCATTGGACTGTTGTTAATATATTGTCTTATTATAGGATATATCCTACTGAAAGACACACCTTACAAGAAGATATGACTCATGGGAGGATATATCCTAATGGTAACATGCTTTGTTGGAAGCATGTCTTAAGAGAGGACATGTCACTGCAAAGGACATGTGTTACAGGAGGATGTTATTTTTTGGATGACATATATTACAGTGAGGACAAGACATACAGGATGACATTTTGGACAGGATATATCTTACAGGAAAACATATATTATTGTTGTTATAAGTTGCCATATAATAAGAATTAGATGTATGATTAGGTAATATATAATTAGGTACACATATCCATAAACATACTTGCATGCAAACGCATTTTTCTCACACACACACACTAAAACTTATTATAGGACGATTATTTCGGAGTATTTTCCCTTTTTTCTTTTTAACATTTCTCATAACCCTTAATTTTGATGTCCAGATTGAAGATAAGTGGGCAGGAAACAGGGGGGTGCCGGGTTGTGTGAGGGTGCAAGGAACACCATATCTCCATGTGTTGCTCCAAGGCTGCCCCACATTATTTTGATAAATTCACACCAGCCAGGGGTGAACTTAATTAAACTGAAAATTTGTGTGTATTTTTTCTTTAAACATTTTTCTATCTTTGTAGCATCTGATAAGTTTCTTCCCAACATGGCATGGATGCTTTCCTCATCAATTATGTGGATGTTTCCACCCAAAAACCCAATGCATCCACCATTTTTCAAATTATACCAAAAATGGCAAAAAAAGGACCCACACTTGACACCCACCATGGATCTCCAAATGTCCTCTTGAAGAATGGGGATAATGATCCGAATAATAAAAAAAAATATGCGTATGGGATTTTTTCTCTATTTTTGTCTATCGCCTGATTATATGTGTCAATTTTCTGGAGCTCACCATGAGGAGGTTGTCAACATGTGCTCAGTTGCTGGTGTAGGAAGATGTTGAAGGATAAAAAATTTTTCCTGTAATTGCTGGGTTAACAGCTCAGCCATTACACACACCAATTGAATTAAAAGGGAAGTGTAGAGAGTAGAGACAGACAAAGAGACATTAGCTTAGTTATTTTATACAGGAGTACCAAATGGGAAGCTTTTAACAAAAAGATACATGATTGGCTTGAATATCTTGTCTCAACCAGCCAACTATTAGTGATTCTTCTATTATTTTTTTTAAATGGACAATATTTCAACACTCCTTTATTTGAGTTTTTCAAATATATTATTTCTCTCACATAAATGAAAATAATTTAGATTTATCTCATGTCTTACATTTCATTAATAGATATGTATGCGTGTGATATGCATGCTATACTAGATTTTTCTGGAATACTCAGGCAAAGTACATTTCAGTAATGCTCATGGACCAAAATATTGATTAAGCATTGTAAAGGTCAAGGAGTTTTCTGTAATTTCCTTACCACTCTCTTAGATAAGTGGAAGAGAGGGTCTTGTTGTTCACTGCAGCTCTTCTCAACATATCTAAACTCCACACATGTGCATGAAAAACACAAGAATGGAAAAAACAACAACAACAAAAAAAAAATTAAAGATGAAGTGGAACACTTATAGCTACATCACACGACTGACATTAGTTATCTTACCAGAGGGATCATGGACAGCCAGTCAGTGGCAGTCCTGTGCAGTGTCCTCATCCAGGATGGACTTCATCATGAAATATCCCCATGGATGGATAGGTCACCCTGAACAAACACTAGAGCAGATGAGAAAAGTTTTTATACAAAATATCAGGTTGAAACAGTAAGAAGTGTTCACACACATAAAAATCAAAATGTTCGCTTACCTCAAAGTCAGGAACAAGATCACACTGAGAATGGAGACATGGTCTCACATACATTGGGGAAACAGCATTGGCAGTCCTGATGGAAGCAAAGAATTTGTCATCATCTATCACAGTTTCCTTCTTCAGCAATCTGGATATAATTAACACTCTTGGACAGGGAAAGAGATGCCAGAATATAATATAAAATAAATTAATCAATTTAAAAGAATAATTTTTTTCAAATTTTTTCAATTTAAATATGAAAACAAAAAAAAAAAAAAAAAAAATTATACAGCTATGTACATATTATATACAGCTCTGCCAACCTTTGTTCTTAAGGAGAAACATCTCAACATTATTAGGCAAGCCAAGCTAGGATGTGGTCTGGTTGTCAGACAACTTATCGATCAACTGCAAGAACTGCTCACGCCTGAGCAGATGCTAATAGTAAGTTGTAACAACATGTCACACCCATTTTTACTTTGTGGCATCGCCACATCAAGGAAAAGCTATAATTAATTGGTGTGTAAGTGCTCAGGCTCGATGTGTTTTATCATCACCTTAACTGTATTGATGAGGGACACTTGACCATATGTCATCATAGCTCATTGCAATGCCATAAACAGTAATAGCACCAGTGGGTGCACTATAAGATCCAATACTAGACATGAGACAGGAATAAATTCAGTAAGTATTTCAACATGAACATAATCATTGCCTAGTGTGAAAGTGATTGGAACTTTAATATTGAATAAGCTGTTGACATTTGGCACACACTATAATTCACATTCACATGAGTGTGAAACACTTAAAGACAAGCTAGCACACACTATTAATATGGACACCCAAAATACACACTAATTTATACAATATTGATAGTGTTGATAGCATTTAAGGGTAGCACTATATTTAATTAATTGTATTGATGATAACGTTTCGTGTTAAGGAACAATGCCTGTAATTATGCTCATTGCTCTAAGAAACATCATTAAGTAAACAGAAATATGCTCTGTGTTTGCATATAAATTACAATGTTGCTTTGACTATGACTATATTATTGTATTTGTTATGACTGAATCATTGAGATTGAAAAATAGCCTACTTGGTAGTATGGAACACCTCAACAACATAACCTATTAACACTTTAACAGTTCTTGAGAGATTGTGTCAAAATTGTAATGAAAGCTTGTACTCAAAACTATGTGGTGTGATTTAGAGGAAAATATATGTTAATAATTTATTATTACCCACTTCCACTTTTAAAATTGCAACCGATTCCAGAGTAAGTACCATTAAAAGAACAATATATTTTTGTGAAAACAAATCATTTATATGAGAGTTACTGACACATAACATTACTTTACCTGATGACTTCAGGCATAACAAAGTTCTTGTCAATTTTTTTTGTTGATATTGGCAACAAGAGGAAAGAAAGCATAGAAGCTTTTAATGGTAAAGACACGGCTGACAAAGGAGTTGAGAATAAGCTGGTCAAAGTCATTGTCTATGCGTCCTCCATCAATGCACTGAGACATCAATGTTTTCGTGGCACTCCACGGCCTTCTTCGGAGGAGGAGATTTATGTGCCCATAAGTGGATGGATAGATGGAGGGATGGCAGTGAAAACACACCTGATGAGGTGCATACATGCACATAGTTCCGTAGAGACAAATATTTCATTGAATGTACATAAGCTTAATTAGGAAAACAACCACATCTACTATAGATATTAACATTTAGCTCAGAGCATAATCATTGTCACCAAATCCACATCATCATCAGAGACTCTTGTCACCATCACAGCATATACATCCCCAACCTCCTTCCGACATACACACGACCCCAACCTTCCAACATACACATCCCCCTCCATCCCACATACAGACCAATCTCTTTCCCACACACACCTGGACAACACAGTCTAGATATATTTCCAGAGTGTCGCAGGCCATCTTGAGATCACACTCGTTAAGCTCATACTTCTTGGTCGATCCCTGAGTGGCATAGCAATGCCTCTCCTGGATGATAGCGTGGAACCAGTTAAGCACGAATAACAACTATTATGCTCATGCTGATCCTTGCACATGCATGAAGCAGGAACAGTGCTGATGTTTCGGATGAGATTGTCAATCTAACCAGGAGGAGGCTCTAATATAAAGATGCGAGAAGCAGGCTGCAAGTTGACGGGTACCTATACATGACAAGGCAGTCATTAATTTGTGCAACAGTGAGTGCTAAAACAGATGTAATTTGTTAGAGCATCATTGTCATAAAAAAAAATAACCAAAAATAATAATAATAAAATATTGAAGGTACAATCTAGGCCCTTAATTTGGTATTGATTTCCATGGTAAGGAAGAACCTGACATTGGCATGTGTCATGATTTAGAAGAATTCTTTCAAGAGCATTACCAACCATAGAGAGACAAAGTGCACAATCTTGAGAAACATCCAACAACCAGACTTGGATACACGGGAGATAGCCTTTTCTGCCATGCTGAACCCTTCGGCAGAACCTGGAGAAGGATAGGAGGAGGGGAGTAAAGTATATGCTATTTTAATGATGGGTGGACACAGACATATCAATATAATAGCAAAACAATTTATCTCAATGAAGCAAGAGAAATAGAGGCAGGTCAAAGTGACAAAAATAATTAAGAGAAACATGATGGAATTAAGGGGGAATAGAGTGATTTAATGAGGGGGTCAAATAGGAGGAAGAAAGTTAAGAACTGAATATGGCAATAAACTGAGAGAATGCAGGTATAAATAATGGGGTGTGCTCTAAAATGAGCATTGGTCAGTGCAGGAAAATAGTGGAGAAGCTTCACTGAATGTATCCGTAGCAACCACAGTCACTGAGAGAGAAGCTATATTATAGAATATATTAATATTAGTGTAAATATTTATAGAAATTGAAGGCCCAGTAAGTTTGAGTCGCATTGGAATTGAATCAATCCAGTCAGACTTCTTTCTTCTTTCCACGCATCATTTCACACCATCAAAGTATTTTTAAGGTGATATGTTTAAAAAAGTTTTGTACAATATTTAGAACTTTACAGAATATGGTAAAACACTAAAATGCATTTTGACATAAGTTTGCTAAAATTTATGCATATTTTTCATACTTATGATTACTTTTTGTCAGTTCGTAAAATTAAAGAGTTCACCAAAATTTGAGAACAGCCATTGAAGAGCATGTTAATGTACAACTTCAATATTTATTTACCTCAACCCTGGACCTTTTGTTCCTGAACTTGATGCTGGCCTACTGCGTACGATCTGCCCATGACAAAAAGAGTGTCTGCCAGAAATGCTGGTCAAAGATTCCTCCGTAGACCATAAAAGCAAACATGAGAAGCATATCACCACTGATGGTAGATATATGGCTTTTAAAGGTGTCGCTTCCTTCGTTGCACCTCTTGTTCTCATCTCCCAAGCTGGCCTGGAGAGCTATGCTCTGATCAACTTGAAAGTGATGGCACAGAATAGCTACATTGTTACACATTATTGAATGACATACAGTGAAAGAAATAAGTCGTCAATTCAGCTCAGAAATTTCTAATCTTCACCAGATAATCAGTTGGGATAAGAAGTAAAACTCATCATAGCACGAATACATGTCTACATAATATGTGTACAAACACACACCACTCTAACACGAAGAATAGGAAAAGTATTAGAGAAAAAACTGTCCAAAATATCCACATGAGAATTTATTTAGGTCACAATATATAATATTAAAATATAATTAATTAATAAGATATATACAAAATCTATCATCTGACACCGATGAATTTTAAGTGAAAAATGCCTTGTTAGATCTCAAAATCACAGATCTAATTCATTTAAGATTAGGGCTATGTTAACTGCAAGAAGGCCAGAAGAATGGGAAGGATGTCATGAGGTATCCCTAAAGTCTCCCTGATCCTAACACAGATAAAGGAGATGGGTGTCATCTTAGTTAAATAAATTTTCTATACTGAGTTAAACAGTAATGATTCCACTGGTGTGTTTTGGTATTTAATTATATTTGTGGATGTAAAACAAAATTGAACACAAAAACACACCAGAGAAATCAGTAATCACACCAACACTGGTGATACTTGACTTGGAATCCAAGAAAGATATTCAAAAAAAAAATTATTTCCCCCAATTTTTTTAAATAAATAACTTTTTTTTTAAATAAATAAAAATAAGTATTATTTCAATTTTTAAAAAAAAAGGTCACAGAACATACTATTCTTCTCAAAATCATTAGTTGGGAAAAAAGAAAAATTCATCACAGCACACACTAATAACACAATAAACCCCACCTACCAAATAATGCAAATATTATATTCTACACCGAGCATGGACTAGTTAAGTAATGTCCAAATGCCCACCATGGAGTCCACAGTGGCTATGTCTGACTCTATGGCATTGGCCTTAGAGATGAGGATGGAAATATCGTTTATATACTGTGTGATGCTATGCTCCAGTTCCAAGATGATCTATCAATATCCTTTCCCTGCATACGTGTGGTGTCAGCCCTTGTCTCCAGGTCTTTCAGCTCATTCACACGGTTCAACATGCCTTCATGGCTCAGCTGCATGGGAGGAAAGTTGAGTGTGAGTTCATGAAATGTTACACCTTTCTATCAACTTTCCTTTCAAAATAACCACTAAACTCTCAGTTGATTACTTATATTAAATTTACAATTTTTCCAAAGGTTCTACACTCAAAAACAAGAGCAGAACAGAACAATAGAATATAATGTTTAGTAGCACAATCCTAACCAATAAACAACATCTATAAATGAGTTCAGAATATCTTACCTTCACCAATTAATCAGTTGGGGAAAAAAGTTGAATTCAAAGGAGCAAATGCACCCATACACTTGCACAAAAGCACACAAAAGCACACACGCACAATTGAATCACTTTTCCCAAGGTTTTGACAAATTCTCATTGGAAAAATTAGATACGTAATATCCTCACTTGCAACTTCAGTGCAGATGTGGGGACGAGGCCAAGCTATAGCCCACAGCACCAGGACCCCTTACTTGACCTATAACCCACACCACCGGACCCCTTACCTGAGCTATAGCCTGCAGTACCAGGAGGCCAAAAGCCTTACTGAATCTGTGTAAAGTCTCATAGTTTTAGACTGGTTTATCCAGAAATTTTCTGGTTTATGCGTGCAAGAACTGGATCACCATAAACAGCATAATATAAGCACGCATCATAAATGATTAAATACACATGGATTACAATACAATTCTCACCACAACCAATCCCCTACCCTTCAAATTCTCTCCCTCCTACTTCTTATTGGCACTAATGTAAAACCTGAATCAAAGGGAAGATGTGTGCACAACTTAAAGCTTCTTTCAGGAGTTGAAGATTTTCTACTAAAAATTACTTGAGCACCAAAAGTATCAAGGTCACTAACATGTTAATAAATTGCCTATAAAATTGATGCCTCACTTGCTTAATAAAATAATAATAATATTAATAATAATAAAAATAATTGTAGCAATCAATTTTTTTTTAAATTATTCAAATAAATAAATAATACTAACAAATTGAAAACAATAACACCACACTCTAGATGGTATTCTGACAAGAAATCGGTACATTGTTCCAAACCTATTCCAACTAGTAGATTTTATTTCCAAATAATTAGGATATGCTATAGAATATATTCTACATCAAGGTATTCTGTCACCCCACAGGAGGAAAGCGAGTTCAGCTTACTGATATATCTTGATTTGGGGTGAGAGGGGAAGATTACCCCCTCACATCTATATATTGAAGCACATCCTACTCATAACGGATGCACTCGTACAGAAGCTGTCCAATGTCCTCAAAAGATATCTTCCGTGGATAAGTTGATTATGGCGGGGATAAAGTTCCCTCTCATGAGGATGCAGCAGATGCAAAATCTATTCCTTGGTTGGTTCTCCGATCAGCAGAAAAATACTCTCCATGGCCATCTTCACCATCTTTGGTGGGTTTTCTAGGGTACTTACCTCAACCAGCTGCTGCTTCTTGATGGGGTTGGTAGCTGTTCGTGCAATACTAAGATAACACAACATAAGATTATGACATGATGGGTATCTTTATCATGTGGTCCACAGGCTCATTAAATGAACCACAACCTTGTAATGCAAACCCTAATCTGTTAACATAACCCACAATTTGATCACATAACCCAAAATGTCATCACATACTCCACAACCTCATCACATGACCCACAATCTCTATACATGACCCACAATCTCATCACATGACCTTCAATTTCATGACATGACCCAAAGTCTAATCACATGACCCACAATCTCATTACGTGACCCACAATTTCATCACTGCCCTCACCAGGCTACCCAGAGATATCTTTGTTCTGCACCTCCAGATCTTCCTGAATGACCTGGGAAGTTAGTTGCTTCTTCACCACCTTTTGCTTTTGTTTGATCTACAAAGATAGTAACCAAACAGCAACAAAAACTACAACAATACCAAATAAATAAGAATTAAAATTCTTTCAAAATCAACAAGTATAAATGGACTGAGGATATTTTCTTAATTTTTTTACTATTTAAATTCTTATGTAGCTGATCCTTAAGAATGGCTGTAGTTCATGATCTGCTTGAGTTTCTGGTTGGCTTGATTATTCTTCTGCTCCAACTCATTCTTCTTGATGGAGATAAACTGCAACATGTCCACCAGCTCCAGAGTTTTCCTGATCTTCTGTAGATCTATGTTGGGATGTTACTGCAGCTACTCCAAGTCACTCCTCATCCCATGTTACAGCTTGACCTGCAGGACAAGAGAGCTACAGTAATATGTGGCAGCAATGAGCTTCACTGTGCTCAGTGTATTTAAGATATAATACTTCATATTTGTATTGGGGGAGCTTGAAGTGGTGATATGATGGTCCACCCAAGAAAGAGACCAATAGAATTAATAAGTTAAAAGGGTTAGGAGAGTAGGAAGAAAAAAATAAATAGTAATAGGATTTTAAAGGGAGAAAAGAAAATAGGACAGGAAACAAAATAAGTGGGGTAAAAGTGGAAATAAATAGAGGCAAAACAGGCAATAGGAGAGAGATGGGATTAGGGAATAAGAGGGGGTGAAGAAAATGGGAGGAAGAAGGAAAAAATGTAATGAAAAATAATGATTAAGTATTTCTTACATAGTGGTTGATCATTTCCAGGCAGTATCTGGGGGTTGTGGCCAATGTCCTGTTTGTACCCTCTTCACCAGGCTGGCGTTGGCCTGATGCCGGATGTTACATTTGTTGCAGAAAAAGGTCTGGAGACACTGTTTTGAAAACGCCTAGTGGGAAAAAGAATGTGAAGGGAAAATTTGGGTATACAGTTCTATGAAGTACCTAATAGCAAAGGTTGAGTGAAGGAGATGAAGCTGATAATGAAGCCAGAATGAGAGAAGAGAGAGAGAGATAACCAATTGAGGACATAAAGAATTGTTCTATATAGTAGGACTAGAAAAAGATTTTAAAAAATACTTAAAAAATATGAAACAATGACATTTTCTCATTTTCACTATAGTGGTTATGTTAAAAATTGATCAATCCTCTCTTTAGAGAAACCACCTCGCCAATGTACCCTTGAAGCCCGGAATGCTGGCACCATTATCCATGACACCCAGTATCCAGGTACAAGTACTCTTGACCTCCAGTATTCAGACACCAGTACCATGTTTCCATACAGAATTTTTTCTTTTCAAGTTGAGGTGTATGTGCCTTGGCTCATTAGGCATCAAGTACGAGTCTTCGAACTAATCTAGCATACAGGCTGTGTCAGGGTCTGCTGTCATCCACCTCTTCAGTTTAATATGCTCTTCAGTCAGGCCTACCCCTCCACCATCCCCTTTCAATGGTTCTTTCAATCATTCATGAGACTGATCAAGGCCTATTGATAAAAATTTCCATCCCATCTTGTAGACAGTGAATAAGCCCTGGTTGGGTCTCTGGTACATATTAGGATTAGTTCCTTTGAGCACCTCCACATTTCCCATGTGGACTGCTACCATCTTGCATAGTTAGTATGATCCATGGGGGAAAACCAAGGAACCTGTGCTTTGGACTCAGAAGAAATCTTAAAGAGAGATCAACAAATGGTTCTTAAAAAAATTGGAAGAAGAACAGCTGGCAGTGTAAGAAAGTAAGCCATTAAAAAAAAAACCTCTGGATTGCTATCTCTTAATCAAAATCACCTCTCTTCAAAACTTTCTGTTTAACCTATGACACCTAGATATGTTCCATTTGCTTTCTTCTGCAAATTGTGTATTGCAGATGCTGTTATTTGGTGTGCGTGCCTGGCTTTGAATTAATTGGGGACATATATTAGAGCTATGGTATTCGTTTATCCACTGCTGGACATGTGCAGTGGACCCCACATAATATCTGACTTGTTTTCATCATGAAGTTCAAAATAAGTACAATGTATATGCTCAATTTCACAGAGGGGGTCATCAATTGCAATGACTGGTACTTGCTCTGAATTCAGGAGTTATGTGGCAGCCTTAGCCAATTTATGGCATGAGTGATAATGGTAACACACAATAATTTTTCTCTAAACATTAGCATCAAATCTTTGGTCGTCTTCAGTTTCATTATATGATTCAAGAGGTCTACATTATATGCAGCCCAAGATAGAAACACATCAGAATCTGAATACCCTATATTACACCATCTGTCTATTTCATCCTAGTATATTTTTCAAATTTTCTATCCTCCACAAATGTGTTTGACATTTTTTTATTGGCCCTTGAAATGTTTGCATATATAGACATTTTGCTAATCTATCAGCAGGGGATACATTAGTGTAGTTTGCACAGAGTGGTAGGATGTGTTTGGATCACTGTTTCATATTTTCTATTTTACACTGTTTTCTCCAGGATGATCATCTTAAGTTTTGGCAGAGCAATATCTTGGTTCTATGAAAGGAATTGTTTACACTCACCAAGCTGGGATTGCAGTCAGGATTATTAATTTGAGCTGATGTGAAAATGATGCAGAGTAGCTTTGGAGGACAAAAAATACTATTGACTTCGAATTGTACGATGGCAGCATTTCAAGAACTCACTAATTATCCCAGGATGAGGACATACTACACACACAGTTCTAAACTGTGAAAATGATCTATGAACTGCCAGCTGAGTATTCTAGAATGCACTTTCAATTCTATGTCTATTTTTCCAGATATTTTCTGTCTCCATTATTATAGCGATCATATTCCCTTTCCTTGGCTGCCGAGTCACACACAATAAATGCAAGCAAATTTATAATAATCATACCTGCTTTTGCAATTCTCAACTTTCCTATAATATTCGAAATGCAAGGACCTTCTAAAATCATGGTCACCAAAGCTAAGAGGGAATTTAGATGCTGCTATCAGAAAAGTGCCATGGAAACCAAATATGGAAATATCTTTCTTCTCACTATCCCTGCTGCCCTGGCAAAAAAAAATAATAATAGCTTCAGCATCAAAATAGCTTTCTAAAGTTCTCTTCAGAGCATCTCAAACATCATTTTCATAAGATAGTATTTGAGCATGCTTAACATTTGATGGCCCTAAAGTTCCCTACGGGTGTGTTTATGAACAAATCTCCTCTCTATTGGTTCATAACACTTTACCATGCACCTCAAGCTCATACACCAAATTTCAGCCCGAAAAGTCCTTTAATAAGCTTGTTGCAGCTTAAACAACTTCCTGTTATTGTGGCTTTGATATAAACTTTCCCATATCATATCAAAATTGTGATTAAAAATTCACACCCATTTACTGGAGACCACATGCTAAACTTTAGCCTGGTTGGTCCTTTAATAATCCAGCATTTAGCAGCCAAAGTAACTTTAAGTATGTGTAGTTAAGCCAAAACCTCACCTATTGCCAGTCTTACAAGCAGTAGTATTCACCTGGTTACTTGGAATTTGCACTCGAAATTTTTATTCTAATTAGTTCTTTGAATAGCTTTGGTTATCCAATGGCATATCATGTGTGTGTGCCTGTGTCAAAACAACAATATATTTAGTTGTTAATGCTTAACAGGATGTTTGGACACCAAAAGCCTAATTTTAGTCTGATACGTCTTTTGATTAGCTTCAGGTAGCCTAAACAAATTCCTGTTGTAGCTATCACAAAAGCTGTAGTTAGATATTGTCAGCTGAAGCAACTTCTTGTGGCTGTGGTTATTATGTAACCACACCAATATGTGGTTAACAAATTTCACTGTTCACTTTGAGAGGACAGGCATAATCACAACCTGGTTTGCCCTCCCATTAGCCTATAGTTGCAAAAATTATTACTGCAGGTGAGACTATTGCAAAATCATATCCATTGGCACATTTGCATATGTTTAATAGTGCTCACAAGGTAGCTTGAAATCCATACACCAAATTATGGCTTGTTTGGTCTTTGAATAAGCCATTGGCCACCAAAACCACTTGTAGTGGGGACGATTATTGAAAAATTTTAACCATGGACCCAATTACATATAGCCAATAGTGCTCGCTCACATACTTGGAGATCACATAGCAAATTCCAGCATAATTTTTTAGAAATTAACTTTTGGAAGCAAAAAATACACTTTCTGCGGTTGTGGCTAAGACTAACAACCCTAAATGTGGTTTATATCTCGCACCAAGTTTCTTACAGTCCATATATCAAATTTCAGCATGATTGGGATACAAATTATTTTCTGGCATCCAATATTGATTCGTATGGGTGTGGTCATAAAATTATCATACCCATATACACTCAGTAATTCTTACCCTGTTTTTTGTAAATGACATGCCAAATTCAGCATGGTTTGTACGAGCTTGTGATAGTAGATATGGCTTCAGTGGGTGTGGCCAATAATTCTTCTAAACTACACCCATTACCATTTGCAAATGCGGTTAATTATACTCACCTAGTCGTTTGGAGTTTACATGCCAAATTTCTGCCTGAGAGGTAAATACATGAGATTTTGTCAGCTTAATGGACTTCCTGCATTGTGCACATGACTAATCTGCACCCAATGCCCCAATTACACATGCTCATTCTCATCTAACCGCATCAATGGAAAAGAAATGCCAAATAATGGCTATGTTATTACTTTAATTAGCTTTTGAAAACAAGCAAACTTTAAGTGAATGTGGTTTGGCCTAAACCACACCCAAATTTTGTTAATAATTCTTATTTAGGTACTCGGAAACCTCACGTGAAATTTCGGCCAGACTGTTCTTTTAATTAGCTTATGGTGGAAAAATTATTTCCTGTGTGTGGATATGAAAAATATCCTTACGCTATACCACCTCAACATTAGGTTATTAATATTCACCCAGTTAGTAGGATATTGTATGCCAAATTTCAGCCTTTCAGTATAGGGTCATGAAAAAGTGAAGACTGAATATGTGGACAATGACTGAAGTGCATCTTTGATAACAATATGCCTAATTATATTTGTACTAGCAGCATATACCAGGCGTTGTCCAGCCAATATAGGCTAAAATCCTGTAGTTGAACATATCTTGCCAGTAACAAATGTGATGGTGAAGATGTATTATTAAGAGAGATTTGGCCAAAATAACATTTTTGGCTTTTTCTTGTTATCATGGTAACCATTTTTCCAAATTTTTAGCCCATTTTTTAAGTTGGGTCAAAACCGATCATCATGCAGAGTTTCAGAAAATCCACCTACGCTCTGGCCAGAATGGTGGTACAAACATACAGACACACTGAGAGACAGACATAAAAAAATTCTATATTTTTCCAGACATTCCACCTGGCATAAACCATCTCACAGTAAGTCTCCTCCATCCTTAAAAGTTTGGTCAAAATCTAACTGAGGGATTTTGAGAAATGGACATAGTTAAATAGATATTTATATTGTTACACAATTACATAGTTCTTCTAATATATAGATTTTTAAACATATTTGAGAGTAACAAAATATATTTTACAACATGTTTTGTTAATGCAGTATGTAGAATCTGCACTTCTCAGTTAGTTGGGGGGGGTGCTCATTTCATGGTTATAATCTCTTAATTCCTGCATGAGGAGGTGCACCTTTTCTTGGAGTTCATCTTTCCACTTCTGCAGCTCCACTTTTCTCTGCTTAAGCAGCTCCTCCATGCAATTCATATAATACTCTTTAAAAAAAGAAGAAAGAAGGTGAGGACCATATTGATAGTTAAAATTGAACAGTAATAATATAGTTTGTATCCCTTTGTAATCATTATAATTTACTATATATTGTTTCGCAATATTTTTGTGTCAACTCTGGTGAAATCCTTTGAAATGTTATTGCTAGATAAATTTTTAGCACATGTAGAACACTTTCCTTTCTCTTTTCTTTATCACCTATGCTGATTACGAGTATATCAAAGCATAGGTTTTGTATATATTATCAACATTTCTCTACCAGTATAGAAATATTGTTACTGCATATCATGCTTTAGTTTAAAAGTACCATAACAATTTATAAATATTTGATTGCAAAAGGTTTAAATGAATCCTAGGACTTGCTATTTAGGATATAAAGATACTATTCTTACCTTAGTAGTTTTTACGATGATGGGCTATAAGTCTGTCTGTATGAATATGCATATTATTTTCCAGTTGCTTGAGCCTATAATTGAATTTTCAGGTGTGGCTCATGAACATACCAGCACACTTATGGGCAAGAGCATAGGGACAATAAATCAATTTCTGGAGGTGGGTGCATTTATAATATTTACTCCTACAAAAAAAAAAAGGAGTTATGCTCCACACCCCTAAACCCTCCTTGAAGAACAGTAACTAACACATTTGTATGCATAATATTAGCTTTAGTATGTAACACAAGCCTCCACTATGTCAAACACTAAGCAAACCAAAACAGTTAATAGCAAAGAGGAGAGGAAGTCAACCTCAAAAAATTATATAGAAATTTCTTTGGGCTACTAATGTTGACTTTTAATATTTCTTGAAGCTCTACAGCCTGTCCAGTAAGGATAATTTGACCTTCAATAAGTGAAAATCTACAATGAAATCAGATGAGCAATCAAGATAGCAACGATGTTGCAAAGGTAATATACTTGTGGAATAATTGGCGGACAATTACTCCAATTGTTGCCCATCCTTTCATTTTTTTTATTATTTCTTTTTAATTTTGATCTACTGATATCATTCATTCAAACAGTCCAAAAGAAGCGTTGATCACACGTTGTTTCTCTTACCGCTACAACTGGCAAGAATATTTTCACCCCCAAACATCTATATTATTACGAAGCCAAATTTTCAGTTGATTCACCTATCAGGGCCAAACACATGCTTTTGCTGACGCCAGAGACCCTCCCGTCCAGCAGGTCATTTACTGTGGGACGTCTACTTTCCATTTTGCAATCCTTACTACTCAAACACCGGTGATCTTTGCTGCTACTGTGGTGCTGACCAGGATGCTGACCGTGATAGTACGAGGAATTCAATATAATGGCCACACTGAGCGTGTGCTGTAATATATTCTTACTGGGGTATTTCTGGCAGAGTACATCTCATTGAAGACAAACGACCCTTTACCATCTTACGCCTTGAACAATTCAAAGCTCAACGCTTAACCGGTATTAACTTGGATTCTTTTCAGTTAAAAGAAAAGGAAGAAGTAGTGTAGCTATTTACGTAGTTTAAAAAAAATTTTTATTAATTAGTAGTCCAGACTGAGGCACTCATCAAATTAAGAAAGGTGGGTATCTTATTAAGAATCAGCCAGGTCATTGTCATCTTATTCTTTTAATAATCTTAATCCTTACAATTTGAAGCACTAATGCTTTAAATATAGCCCTAGCATGCCCTAGTAGCTATATTAACGTTTAACATTTTTTTTTTTAATTATTTCCTGAATAAACAACAGTGAAAAATCTTGGTGTACACCTACTTTCTCATAGTAGGTGTATACAAGATTTTTCACTGTTGTTTATCTAAAAAAAAAATGAGTGCTATAACAGATGTCTACCCAGAGGGTAAAGTGTATCTCTGTGATTTATATAAAGAACAGTGCTTGGAATGCTGAGGAAAAGAGAGAAAGCATGGCCTATTTTCATCTGACACTGTAGTGTTCCTTGTTCTTCTTCGTTGCTGTGCTTGGGCTCCATAGCATATTGAGACATGTTGATCATTGGGATGTCACTATCAGTAGCAAGTAGTAAATGAACAAGTTGTAGAAATCAGCCATTATGAAAAATAATCAGCAATTCCAGGTGTGGTTAGAATCCAAATGATTATCAGTTCCTTAGGCATTGTATCTATGAACACCTTTAAGTAATTACATCATAGCTTATGGCTGTGTATATGGTTATGAATTGTATTTTGTGTTCTAATGTTGAGTTTATCTATTGTACATATCTCTGAATGTATAATCGTGACACTGTTAAAGCAGGGATATTCACATACATATTTATATATGATATTTAATGGTGTTATACTAATTTTTATGGCAAGTTTTGAAGAAACCTTGTGAAAATAAAAGTATATTTTTCTTCTATCTTTCACCCATCATTTCCCTTCAACATTTTTCCTTTTTTTATCACTCTATTTTTCTAAACTATTTAACTTCTTCTTTTTTCTTACTATTTTAAACTTCTATTTTTTTCCTTGTATCATTTATCCTTTAATCTTCCTTTTTTTGGTTACAATGATTGCAAAGTTAAAAATGGTTAGAATATTTTCTCTGTCCATGCAGAGCCCACTAAGTGAAATGGATGGTGGGGGTGTATGATTTGAAGGTAAAACCTCTAAACTTCATTGCGAGGAAACTTTTAATCAGGTTAAATATATATATTTCTATTCTATCAAATATTCTTGACCAAATATGCAATCACTAAATGCTACTCTACATTCCTTAGAAAGAGTATTCATAGGGATGGGAAATTTTAATGTTCCACAATATCAAATGATGTGCTCAGCTTCATGTTCATGAAAAAAAAAATTTTTTACAAGTTGTGTTCTTTTGGCTCAATGTTATCATCAAGAAAAAGTTTTTTCCCCTGCAGGTATCAGATATATATTATCACAAATAATTTTGAATTCAATAATTTCATTTTTTTCCTGAGGGATCAAGGTCTCTGATGACCACCATACCCCACCCTCCTTGAAAAAGATTGAGCTTTATCATTTCACATTTGTCATGTTGACCAATTCATTTACTTGCATTCAATCGCTTTACCATTATTACACTTCTTTGAAGTAGGTAGATGGGGAATTTATGTTGGAGGTGTGATTTTGCTTTAGAGCTCCACAATTCCTAAACATAAGTGTACATCCACTCCAGAACTAAAGGTTACATTTTTTCATTTTTTGGTAAGCAAGCTGGGAGGAAACATTTTTAATATAAAAATGCAATGAACAATTAGTCAGTTAATTACATGTAATCAACGTCCATTCAAATCCTCCAAAATTTAAACTGGTATGATGTCCAATTGTTAGATGGTTGGTCAGGCTATTCATGTAACACTGTTTCACGGGAAATTATTTGTGAATCTAACTCTTTCCTGTGGATGTCTATCATTAGTAATGTCTTACTGGCATTACCTATCATTATTAGGTGTTAATTTGATCAATTGTGAGTGAAGTGAGGATTCTAATTCATGTAGAAAATTTGATGTCAGCCTGTCATAAAATTTAGTCTGCTAACTCCTCTGAAATTACTAGGTGGATTTGGCTAAAAATTGGTGAGGATATACTGGAAGGGTGACAAAATAACTTCCACTGATCATAATTGAAAAAATGGCAGCACCGGAGAGAGAAAAGGGAATTTTTTTTTTTTTTTTTTCGTTCCAAAAAAGCTTGAAAAAAATGGTGGAGTTGTAAAAGCTTAGTTCTTCCAAGATAAAAATTGCCATGGTCAATTCCTGGTTTTTCTTCTTTTTTTCACTCTTTTTCCATTAAAAAAAATTATTAGACTATCACACAATTGTTGCCTTAGGCTATGCCGCATGCTAAGATGACTGTTAGTGGACTGTGGTTACTAAATTGTCTTATGATAGGACATGTCCTACTGAAGCACATATCTAACAGGAAGATATGACTCATGGGAGAATATGTCTTAATGGATGACATGCCTTATTGGAAGCATGTCTTAAGAGAGGACATGTCACTGCAAAGGACATGTGTTACAGGATGATGTTTTTTGGATGATATAATTACAGTGAGGATATGACTTACAAATGAAATTGTGGTATGCACGTATCTAACAGGAAAACATATCTTATTGTGCAAACACATTTTTTTCACTCACAATCACACTAAAACTTATTATAGGAAGATTTTTCAGAGTATTTTCTATTTTTTTCTTTTTTTACAATTTCTCATAACCCTTAATTTTGATGTCCAGAGTGAGATGAGGGGGCAAGAGGCAGGGGGGGGGGGGTGGGCGGTGAAGGCACAGAGAACATCATATCTCCATATGTTGCTGCATGGCAGTCCCACAATTATTTGATAAATTTACACTAACCAGGAGTTAACTTAATTCAACTAAAAATTAGTGTGTTATTTCTTTAAACTTTTTTCTAGCTTTGTAGCATCTTATAAGTTTCTTCCCAACATGGCGTTGACGTTTCCTCATCAATTATCTGGATGTGTCCACCCAAAATCCCATGCATCCACCATTGTTCAAATTATACCAAAAATGACAAAATAAGGACCCACCTTTGACACTCACCATGGGCCTCAGAATGTTCTTTTGAAGAATGGGTACAATGATCAGAATAATACCAAAAAAATATTTGTATGGAATTTCTTCTCTATTTTTGACTATCGCCTCATTGATCGTGTCAATTTTCTAGGGCTCACCATAAGGAGGTTGTCAACATGTGCTTGGTGGACTGGTGTAGGAAGATGTTGAAGGAGAGAAAAGTTTTCCTGTCAGTGCTGGGTTTGAATTCACAATCCAGAGGTTGTTAGTCCAAGAGTTAACAGCTCAGCCATCGCAAACGCCATCCAAATAATAGAGGGAAGTGTATAGATTACAGACAGACAAAGAGACAAAAGCTTAGTTATTTTATACAGGTGTACCAAATGGGAAGCATTTTACAAAAGGATACATGATTGGCTTGAATATCTTTTCTCAACCACCCCACTATAAGTGATTTTTCTTCCTAATTTTTTAGATAGACAATATATCAATATCTACTTAAGCAGGAATAATAATTATGATGCTCATGCGGCTCCTTTCACATGCATAGAGCAGGAACAGTGCTGTTGGTTTGGATGAGATTGTCCTTCACTGCGAGGAGGCTCTGACATAAAGATGCGAGAAGCATGCTGCAAGTTGACAGGTACCTATACAAGACAAGGCAGTAATTATTTTGTACAGCAGTGAGTGCTAAAACAAATTTTATGTGTTAGAGCATCATTGTAATTAAAAACAACAAAAAAAATTATAATTAAATATTGAAAGTACAATCTTACCTCTTAATTTGGGATTGATTTCAATGGTGAGGAAGAGCCTGATGTTGACATGTGGTGTGATTGAGAGGAATTCTTTCTCCAGCATGACCAACCATTGAAGGATGTTGTGCATTTTCTTGAGAAACATCCAACAACCAGACTTGGATGCACAGGAGATAGCATTCTCTGCCATGCTGAACACTTCGGCAGAACCTGGAGCAGGATAGGAGGAGGGGAGTAAAGTATATGCCATTTTAATGATGGGTGGACACACACATATCAAAATGATAGCAAAACAATTTATCTCAATGAAGCATCTACACCATTTTAGCTCATGTCTTTTAAGGAGGACACATACCTCTGTGGACACAATGCTGCCAAGGTTCAGCTCTTGCTCGGCTATAAGTTGGAAATCCTTTCCCAACAGAGTGACCATGAATATTGAAATCATGGCTAAAAGCAAGTCTCGAAAGCCTGCATCACATACATCTTTTACAGAGCTTTATACACGTCAGCTAGAGGGGACAGAAGGAACAAGGCAGGAGGAAGAAAGGATGAAAGAAAGATGACGAGATGAAATTAAGGGGAATAGAGTGATGTAATGAAGGGGATCAAATAGGAGGGAGAAAGTTAGAAACAGAGTAAGGCAATAAACTGATAGACTGCAGGTAAAACTAATGTAGTATGCTCTAAAATGAGCATTGGTCAGTGCAAGAAAAAAGTGGAGCAGCTGCACTGAATGTGTCCGTAGCAACCACAGTCACTGAGAGAGAAGCTATATTGTAGAATATAGTAATATTAGTTTAAATATTTATAGAAATTGAATGTAAAGTAAGTTTAAATCGAATTGGAATTGAATCCATCCAGTCAGACTTCCCTCTTCATCCCACACTTCATTTCACACCATGATAGTATCTCAGAAGAGATATGTTTAAAATTTTTTCTTACAATATTTAGAACTTTATTGAATATGGTAAAACACTAAAATGCATTTTTTACAGAAGTTTGCCAGAATGTATGCATATTTTTCTTACTTACGACTATTTTTTTCAGTTCGTAAAAATAAAGAGTTCACAAAAATTTGAGAACAGCCAAGGAATAGCATGTTAATGCACGACTTCATTATCTATTTACCACAACCCTGGTTCGATCATTCCCAAACTTGATGCCGGCTTACTGCACATGATCTGCCCATGACAAAAACATTTTCTACAAGTAATACTCATCAAAGATTCCGCTGTAGACCATGAAGGCAGATGTGAGAAGCATATCACCACTGATGGTGGATATATGGCTTTTCAAGGTGTCGCTTCATTAGTTCCATCTTTTCTTTTTTTTCTCCCAAGCTGGCCTGGACAGCTATGCTCTGATAAACTTGACAGAGATTGCAAAGAATAGCTAAATTGATAGACATTATTGAATGCATATAGTGGAAGATATAAGTCACCAAATCTGCCCAAAAATGTCTAATCTTCACCAGGTAATCAGTTGGGGTAAGAAATAAAACTCATCATAGCACGAATACATGTGTGCATAACATATGTACACACACACCACTCTAACACGAAGAATAGGACAAGTATTAGAGACACAACTGTCCTAAATGTCCACATAGAGAATTTATTTAGGTCACATTATATGATATTAAAACATAATTGATTAAAAAATATATACAAAATCGACCATCTGATACTGATGAATTGGAAATGAAAAATGTTTGTTAGATCTCAAAATCACGGATCTGATTCACCTAGGATTAGGGCTGGGTTAACTGCAAGGGATCCAGAAGAAAGGGAAGGATGTCAGGAGGAATGCTTAAAGTCTCCCTGATCCTAACACAGATAAAGGAACCGGTTGTCATTTTAGTTGGTCAAATTTTCTATACTGAGTTAAACAGCAATGATTCCTCTGTTGTGTATTGCTATTTAACTAATTTGTGCATGTAAAAAAAAAAAAAGAGATTTAAAAAAAAAAATTTTTCCCTAATTTTTTCTCTAAGGAAATAATTTTTTTTTTTAAATAAATAAAAATATATATTTTTTTAGTTAAAAAAAAAAGTTTCAAAACATTCTGTCCTAATCAAAATCATCAGTTGGGAAAGTAGTAAAATTCATACAGCACACACTAATAACACAACAAACTCCACCCACCCACCAATGCGAATATTATATTCTACACGGTGCATGAATTAATTGAGTAATGTTGAAATGCCCACTTTAGAGTCCACAGTGGCTATGTATGGCATTGGCCTTAGAGATGAGGACAGCAATATCGTCCTTGTACCATGTGATGCTATGCTCCAGTCTCAAGATGATCTAATCAATCTCCACTCCCTGCATATGTGTGGTCTCAGCCCTGGCCTACATGTCTTTCAGCTCATTACACAGAGGGTTCTCACTGTTCAACATGTCTTCATGGCTCAGTTGCGTGGAAGGAAAGTTGAGTGTAAGTTCATGAAATATTACACCTTTCTATCAACTTTCCTTTCAAAAATAACCACTTATCCCTCAGTGGATTACTTGTGTAGCATTACAATTTTCTCAAGGTTCTAAACTGACAAACAAGAGCAGAAACAGAACAATAGAATATAATGCTTAGTACCACAATCCTAACCAATAAACCACATCTATAACAACATCTATAAATGAGTTCAGAA
Organism: Lycopodina hypogea; assembly: GCA_963969325.1. Taxonomy (NCBI): domain Eukaryota; kingdom Metazoa; phylum Porifera; class Demospongiae; order Poecilosclerida; family Cladorhizidae; genus Lycopodina; species Lycopodina hypogea. Next base: position 4,651,732 of record OZ017788.1, read on the forward strand.
ATATTTTATCTTCACCAATTAATCAGTTGGGGAAATAAGTAAAATTCATAAGAGCACATGCTCCCATGCACATGCACAAAAGCACACATGCACAATTGAATCACTTTCCCCAAGGTTTTGACAAATTCTCATTGGAAAAATCAGATATGTAATATCCTCACTTACAACTTCAGTGCAGATGTGGGGACGTGGCAAGCTATAGACACAGCACCAGAACACCTTACTTGAGCTATATCCCATACCACCTGAGGAGCCCATAACTGAGTAATAGCCTACAGCACCAAGACCCCTTACCTGAGCTATAGCCCGCAGTACCAGAAGGCCAATAGCTATCCTGACTCTGCATACCTTCTAATAGTTGTAGACTGGTTTATCCAGAATTTTTCTGTTTCATGCTATACACCATAATAATACAAGCAATCATCATGAGTAAATACTTATAGGCACTAATGTAAAACCTGAATCAAAGGGAAGTTGTGTGCACAACTTAAGGCTTCTTTTAAGAGTTGAAATTTTTTACTAAAAAATTACTTGAGCACCAAAAGTATCAAGGTCACTAAAATGTTAATAAATTGCCTATAATATTGATGCCACACTTGCTTATTAAAAAATAATAATATTAAAAGTAATATAAATAATAATAATTATAAAAAAAATTTTTTAATATTTAAATGAATAAATAATACTAATAACTTAATAACAATGACACCACACACTAGATGGTATTCCGACAAGAAGGAGTTGGTACATTGTTTCAAACCTATTTCAAGTAGTAGATTTTGCTTCCAAAGAATTAGGATATGCTATAGAATTTATTCTACATCAAGATATTCTGTCACCCCACATAAGAAAGCGAGTTCTGTTTAGTGATATATCTTGATTTGGGTGGATAGGGGAAAATCCCCCACCCCTCTCATCTATATATAACATTATCCGCAATCTCTTCACAAGACCCACCATCTCTACACATGACCCACAATCTCATCACACAACCCACAATCTCATCACACGACCCACAATCTCATCACATGACCCACAATCTCATCACATGACCTCAATTTTATGACATGATCCAAAGTTTAATCACATGACCCACAATCTCATCACATGACCCACAATTTCATCACTGCCCTCACCTTGCTGCCCATCTCTGACAGCAGGCTTAATATTGGCCTAGTCCACCAAAACATGTTTCTTCTTTACAGAGATATCCTTGTTCTGCACCTGCAGATCTTCCTGAATGACCTGGGACATCAGTTGCTTCTTCTCCAACTGTTGCTTTTGTTTGATCTATAAAGATAGTGACCAAACAGAAAAAAAAATACAACAATAACCAAATAAATCTTACAGTATATTTCCCTTCGTCTGCATGTACCTATGTACCTATGTACCTATGTACCTATATTAGATTGCTGTGTGAAAAAACTATTATGAATCCCCCTCAAACTTCCAGGGAAGGTCAAGGGGGTAGCAAGGAAGGTTTTAGGCCCAGTAGCTACTCTGGTTTAAATCAGGAACATTATTAAAAACCAATATGTCCGAAAAGTCAAAAAGCGCCAGTTTCGGGCAGAAGGAGGCCTCCAATCAAAAAGTTTCATTCATGAGACCCCACTTAAAATGACCATAAATGGGGGATCAGATTGGGTAAAATCCAAAATCTGAGGTCATTTAGAGGTCGAAACAGAGGTCACGACTTTTCATATATTGTAAACGAAGTGAGGTGGCCCTACTCAAGCTTCTTCTGTTCCTTCTTGGCCAACCAGTGCACCACCAAGCAATATGTTGAGAGAAGAAGCCAATGTGGATTATGTATATACTTTGAACATAACAATAAAGTACACAATAAGCTTGAACTATGTATTCTTGACAACTTAACCCCAGCATCGCCGGGTAGCTTTGCTGGTAAAGAATAAAATTATTTAAAAATCAACAAGTATAAATGGACTGAGAATATTTTCTTAATTTTTTTACTATATAAACTCTTATGTAGCTGATCTTTAAGAATGGCAGTAGTTCACGATCTGCTTGAGTTTCTGGTTGGCTAGATTATTCTTCTGCTCCAACTAATTCTTCTTGATGAAGAGAATGAACTGCAGCCTGTCCACCTGCTACAGAGTTTACCTGATCATCTGTAGATCCACGTTCAGTTGGTGCTGCAGCTCCTCCAAGTCACTCCTCTTCCCACGTTACAGCTTAACCAGTAGGACAAGATAGCTACAACAATATATGTGGCAGCAATGAACTTCATAATGCTATGTGTATTCAAGAAAGTAGGAAAGGGAATCCTATATAATACTTCGTATTTGTATTGGGGGAGTTTTAATTGGTGGTATAATGTTCCACCCAACAAAGAGACCAATAGAATTAATAGGTTAAAAGTGTTAAGAGAGTAAAAAGAAACAATTTTAAATAAAGGGATTTTAAATTGAGAAAAGAAAATAGGATGAGAAACACAACAGTAAGTGGGTAAAAGTGGAAAAAAAATTGGAGGCAAATCAGGCAATAGGAGAGAGATGGGATAAGGGAATAAAAGGGAGATTGGGAGAAAAGGAAATAAGAGTTAAAATGAAAATGGGAGTGGATAAGGAAAATAGAGTGAAAAAAAATAAGAGGTGAAAAAGAAATGAGGGGGAAAAGAAATAAGAAAGGGAAAGGATATAAGAGGGGAAAAGGAAATATTATGGGGAAACGACGTTTGAGAGGGTAGGAAATATGAGGGGGTGAAGAAAATGGGAGGGAAGAAGGAAAAATGATATGAAAAATAAAGATTAAGTATTTTTTACATAGTGGTTGATCATTTCCAAGTAGTATCTGTGGGAGGTAGCCATCGTCCTGTTTGTCCCCTCTTCACCAGGCGGGTGTCAGCCGGATTCAGGTTGTTACATTTGTGGCAGAATAAGGTCTATAGACACTGTCAGGAAAACCTTAGCACATATACTACATAGATGTGGTCAGAAGGGGGTGTAGTCAGAGAGAGATGACAGGTGTGGGAAAAAGAATGAGAAGAAAGAATAAGTTTGGGTGTGCAGTTCTATAAAGTACCTAATAGCACAGTTTGAGTGAAGTAGAGGAAGCTATTAATGGAGCTAGAAAGAGAGAGAGAGAGATAATGAAATGAAGACATAAAAAATTTGTTTTATATAGTAGGACTAGAATAAGATTTTTTAAATACATTAAAAATGATTAAACAATGACATTTTCTCATTTTCACTGTAGAGGTTATATAAACAACTGACCCATGCTCTCATTAGAGATACCACCTCGCCATTGTAGGCACCAGTACCCTCGAAGCCCAGTATCCAGGCACCAATATCCATGACACCCGGTATTCAGGCACAAGTACTCTTGACGTCCAATATCCAGGCACCCAGTACCATGGTTTCGTACAGAATTCTTTCTTTGGGCGGGGAAAAAAAATGTATGCATCAGATGAGCCAACTGCCATAGAAGCTTTGTAGCTTGAAAGCAAAATAAATATAGTATGTCCCTCTGTTACATTAGATATGTGCAAATTTCTGATAATAAAATACACATGCATGCAAAATGGATATATATTCGTGACTGCTTGATGTGTGCCGTTACCATCATCAATAAGTATATCTTCTCATAGTGGCATATAAGCACCAGCACTCAACTATCAGGTGTGAATATGGCAAGCCCAGTGATACCAGGTGGTTATCTCAGAACGTTGCTTGTTTGGCTATTTGTCTACTCGTAAGGGGATGCTGGCTTTGATTACCACTTTGCACCATCTCTATGGCATAACTGGAGATGCAGAAGCCTTTGCTCTTGCATTAGACCTTAGCTACTTTTGTAGTTTTGCAAGCACAGCTTTTTTGGTCCAATGTACTAGACCTACTAAAAAAGCTGAACTACTATATGCAGAAGCAAGGGGCTGACTTGAGCAGGATATATCTGATACTTGACAGCATGAGAAAGAGTTGAAATTTCTCAAGGAAGATGAGCCGATCAGTGCCTACAAATAACATCTAGAGTTAAGAAACTTGCAGATGACCAGATTATGTTCAAAAGTGGAGAGCCCCATACATGGCAAGTTTTAATCACTCCAGTGAATCTCAGTTTCATATCTCTAATGCTGTACATTATATTGATAGTTTATGCAGCAACTTTTCTTTTTCCAGAAAAAAATTCTCAATCATCTTGACTATAAAAATTAAAATTATTTTTCCATTATTCATAATAATGGATGAATACATCTATTAAAGCAAAGTTAAAGACTATAAATTTATATGGGAACTTTTGCTTAGGGAGTGATTTCGGCTGAGCGAAGCAGGCAAAATTTTAGCTTGGGGGGGAGGGAATTCAGAGGCCCCAACCACCCTCTGTATAATATTTGAGTACACTTGACCCCCAGTACCATAGCACCAGTATACTTGACCCCCAGTATCAAAGCACCAGTATTCTTGAACCCCAATGTAAGTATTTCTGTAGTACTCATGCACAGTTACTCACAACAGACTTGTCGTAGTCCATCTTATTGTTGAACTCTAAACCCACCTGGTAGAGCATCCCGGAGGAACAATCACCAGACCAGTGGAGGACACATCTTTTCAAGAGAGTGGGAGATGTGACAACTTGATCCTTCAGGCCCTCCAATGACATGTTCATGGTGAACACCACATGGCAGTTGCTCATGACCTGGAAAGAGTTTTGGGGGGGGGGGGGGGAAGTCATGACAGCAAGAGAGCAGAGAGAAAGGTAATGATAATACAATTCATGATAAGAAAAAAAATTTTTTGTTGATTTACCTTCTTTCTCCAACAAATATGGAATCAAATCTGTCCCCTGAACCATGGAATAAAATCACTATTCAAAACAAGGAATAGGATCCCTCTACTCAAAACTTGAAAGTCATTTTGAGGTCATGTTATCAACTTGGTGATCAAAAATACCCACTAGCTCTTGCATTTGTTCATTACAAGGGAAACCATTCATTCATGCCTTATCTCACTTTCAGCTGTAACTAATACGTGGTACCTTGAGAGTGAACCATTTGTGGAGCTCCTATGACTAGTTCAACATGAGCCCATCTTTCTGGGAGCCCTCCTTGCACAGTCATCAGGTTGGTAAACTCATAGCCATCAAACAGAACAGGTACCTGTGTGTGTGTGTGTGTGTGTGTGTGTGTGTGTGTGTGCGCGCGTGCATGCATATTTGAGTGTGTGTGTCATTGTGGTATCCCTCACATACACACCAATTTCCTTATTCAGATATCCATATGGATAAGGGAGCTCTATGGTTGGATATATTTGTTTTAGCTTTCGGATCAATGGACTTTAGCTGACCAGATATAGGATCACTATATACAAGAAAATTTGGTTTATGATATCAAATTTTATCTTGAAGATATCTAGGTTTACAATAACAATATTTTAAATAATCTCGTTTGACAGGGAAGTACCAAATTTGGCGTAGATGAGTAGATGCAGATATAATCGATCTATACATTTGCTTTCCTGTGTGGCACCCATTAATTCCAGCTTCCTGGTGGCTGCTATATTGTATTTCTACATAGTTGCCTTTTGTGATGATTTCCCTCGATAGCTTTTATATATATTATAAGCGATAACTCCATAGTTCCAGTATCTTACACAATGTTTTCATTGCATCTGAATTCTATGAGATCAAAGTCATTAAGATTGGCATGACAATCTTTGATTTCAATATATACACCATGGAATTCACTTTTACTTCATTTTTTAAGTATGTCGTATAAAATTTGAATGACAAGAGAGTAACATTATTTTATTGGTCTCTAATGGCAATAAAATCTTATTAATTAATTAAAGTTACACAAAGTTACACTTCTGCCTCGTAATATAGTATGCCCCTGAAGGCACAACAAACACTTTCCATCATAAATATGCAGTGATTTGAATGGCAATTTTCCCTGAAGCACTTAGCAACCTTTAAAGGTAGACTTACAATGGCTACTAGTATTCTCTGAACATTCCACTTGTGTCAGTGGTATGGTAGTACAAATTGGGCTCCAGCAAGTCTTCTTTTTCTTCCAATTTGGGAAAAAGTAATAGTGTTGTGACCAGTAAAGGCATAAAATATTGGCACAGACTCAGACTTACGGTGAGTAAGGCTGTCAACAATTTAATGTATGGCTAAGTAGTGATAATTTATTCTTGGCCATATTTAAAAAAGTTTTTTTCAGTCACCTTGTGGAAGATGGACAACTGCCGCCTCATAAAATACCTTCACCTCTCTATCAACATGAACAGCAGAATATACTCTCTCCAGTTCTGCTATCATTTTCTTTACCTTGGAATTCCCAAATTGCTTTGGACCATTGTAAAGTGGAAGCCAAATCAAAAAGAACACATCATCCATAGCTTTGTATTGCTTATCCAGACGCTCTTCTATGAATGTTTACTATCGGGCTTTACAAATTTCTTAAACTTGCATAAGAGTCTCTCGGAACATGAATGGAATTATTTTCTAAGAGTCAAGAAATAGATGATTGCTGTCATCTTTGAATGAGTTGCTCATCCCCTAAATAATTGTAAAAAAGGGACTACACATGTTAGGCAAAGGGTTATTGTATAGAACCTGTTTGTGCAAGGTGAGGTGGATGTGTCTTTGCTCCTTAGGCATCAAGTACAAGTCTTCAAACTCATCTATCATACAGGCTGTGTCAGGCCTGCTATTATCCACCTCCTCAATTTAATAGGGTCTTCAGTCAGACCTGCCCCTCCATCGTCCCCTTTCACGGGTTCATTCAATCGTTTATGATCCTTATCAAGGCCTATTGATAAAAATTTCCATCCCGTCTTGTTGATAGTGAATAAGCCCTGGCAAGTTCTATGGTAAACATTAGGATTAGTTCCTTTGAGCACCTCCACATCTCTCATATGGACTGCTACCATCTTGCATAGTTAGTGTGATCCATGGGAGAAAACCAAGGTACCTATGCATTGGAACAAGAAGAAATCTTAAAGAGTGATCAATAAATGGTTCTTATAAACTGGAAGAAAAACAGCTGGCAAGGTAAGACAGTAAGCCAATGTAAAACCTGTGGATTGCTATCTCTTTATCTTAATCATCAGTCTACAAAACTTTCTGTTTAATCTATGACACCTTGATATGTTCCATTTGCTTTATTTTGCAAATTGTGTATTGCAGATGCTGTAATTTGTTGTGCCTGCCTGGCTTTAAATTAATTGGTGGCATATTTTAGAGTTATAATATTCATTTATCCACTGTTGGACATGTGCAGTGGACCCAATATAATATCTGACTTGTTTTCATCAGAAGTTCAGAATAAGTACAATATATATCTTTCTCAATTGCTCAGAGGGATTCATCCATTTCAATGACTGGTATTTGCTACGGATTCGAGAGTTATGTGGCAGCCTTAGCCAATTTATGGCATAAGTGATAATGGTAACACACAATAATTTTTCTCTAAACATTGGCATCAAGTCTTTGGTCACCTTCAGCTTCATTATCTGATGCAGGTGGACTACATTAGATGCAGTCCAAGACAGAAACACATCACAATCTGAATACCCTATATTTTACCATCTGTCTATTTTATCCTAGTATATTCTCAAATTTTCTATCCTCCACAAATGTGTATAACATTTGTTTATTGGCCCTTGAAATTTTTTCAGAAATAGACATGTTGCTATTCTATCAGCAGGGAATACACTGGTGTAGGTTGCAGAGAGTGGTTGGATTTATTTGGGTCCCTGTTTCATATTTTCTATTTTGCACTGTTTTCTCCAGGATGATCATCTGTTAAGTGTTGGTAAAGCAGTATCTTGGTTCCATGGAAGGAATTATTTACACTCACCAAGCTGGGATTGTAGTCAATATTATTTATTTGAGCTGTCGTGAAAAGGATGCAGAGTAGCTTTCGAGGACAAAATATACCATTGGCTTCAAATTATAGGAACACAGCATATCAATAGCTCATTGACAATCTCAGGATGAAGACATACTACATACACAGTCCTAAACTGTGAAAATGATCTATGAGCTGCCAACTGAGCATTTTCGAATGCACTTTCAATTCTATGTCGCATTCCAAATTTTTATTCTGATTCGTTCTTTGTATAGCTTTGGTTAGCCAATGGCATGTCCTGTGTGTGTATCTGTGGCAAAACTACTACATATTTAGTTGATAATGGTTAGCAAGATGTTTGAAGAAAAAACACTTAGTTTTGGTCTGATTCATCTTTTGATTTGCTTCAGGTAGCCTAAACAAATTCCTGTGATGTAGCTATCATAAAAGCTGTAGTTAAATTTTGTCAGCTGAAGCAACTTCTTGTGGCTGTGGTTATTATGTAACCACACCAATATGTGGTTAACAAAGCTCACTGGTTACTTTGTACAAAATGGTGGAGTTGTAAAAGCTTAGTTCAGATGAAAATTCCCATGTTCAATTCCTGGTTGTTCTTTTTTTTTTTCTTTTACTCTTTTTCCATAAAAAAATTGTATTGAACTAGCACACAATTGTTGCCTTGGGTTGTGCCGCTTGCTAAGATGACCTTCAGTGGACTGTGGTTACTGAATTTTCTTATGATAGGGTATGTCCTACTGCAGGACATATCTTACAAGATGATATGACTCATGGGAAGATATGTCTTAATGGATAACATGCCTTATTGGAAGCATGTCTTAAGAGAGGACATGTCACTGCAAAGGATATGTGTTACAGGAGGATGTTTTTTTTTTGGATGACTTATATATTAGAGTGAAGATATGACTTGCAGGATGACATTTTTGTAAGGACATCTTACAGGAATACATATCTTACTGTTGTTATAAGTTGCCATATATAAGAAATAGATGTATGATTAGGTAATATATATAATTATGTACACATATCCATAAACATACCTGCATGCAAACACATTTTTCTCACTCACACACACACTAAAACTTATTATATGAAGATTATTTCAGAGTATTTTCCATTTTTTCTTTTTTACCATTTTCATAATCCTAAATTTTGATGTCCAGACTGAAGATGAGTGTGCAGGAAGCAGGGGGGGTGTGGTGAAGACACAGAGAACACCATATCTCCATGTGTTCCTCCAAGAGAGCCCCACAATTTTTTTCTAAAAAAAATCATAAGATGGTAAAGGGTCATTTTTCTTCAATACTCCATATCCACGTTGAGAAGTACTCTGTCAGAAATACCCCAGAAAGAATATATTACAAAGCATGCTCAGTGTGGCAATTTTATTCTGTATCTCGTACCAGCACGGTCAGCATCCGGGTCAGCATCACAGTCACCAGCTAAGTAAAACGGTGTTTGAGAAGTAGGGATTGCAGAATGGAAACCTCTACTTCTTGTGTGCCAAGCTGGTCTGGAGAGCTATGCTCCAATCAACTTGACAGAGATGGCAGAGAATAGCTACATTGTTACACATTATTAAATGACATATAGCGGGAAGAAATAAGTCACCAATTCTGCTCCAAAATTTCTAATCTTCACTAGGTAATCAGTTGGGGTAAGAAGTAAAACTCATCATAGCACAAATACATGTGTGCAAAACATATGTACACACACACCACTCTAACAAAAAGAATAGGACAAGTATTAAAGACACAACTGTCCTAAATGTCCACATAGAGAATTTATTTAGGTCACAATATAAAATATTAAAACATAATTGATTAATAAGATATTAACAAAATAGACCATCTGACACTGATGAATTTGAAGTGAAAAATGCCTTGCTAGATCTCAAAATCATGGATCTGATTCACTTAGGATTAGGGCTGGGCTAACTGCAAGAAAGCCAGAAGAAAGGGAAGGATGTCAGGAGGAATGCCTAAAGTCTCCCAGAACCAAACACAGATAAAGGAGAGGGTTGTCATCTTAGTTGATCGAATTTTCTATACTATGAGTTAAACAGTAATGATTCCTTTGGTGTGTTTTGGTATTTAATTATATTTGTGCATATAAAACATAATTCAGCACAAAAACACACCAGAGAAATCAGTAATCACACCATGACTGGTGATACTTAACTTGGAATCCAAGAGAGAGATTTAAAAAAAAAAAAAAAATTTTTTTTCCTCCAATTTTTTTTAAATAAATAATTTTTTTTTTTTTTTTTAAATAAATTTAGAAAATATACTTTTAATTTTAAAAAAATGTTTCAGAATATTCTACTCCTCTCAAAAACATAAGTTGGGAAAGAAGTAAAATTCATCACAGCACACACTAATAACACAACAAACCCCACCCACCCACTAATGCAAATATTATATTCTACATGGTGCATGAATTAGTTAAGTAGTGTCGAAATGCCCACCTTGGAGTCCACAGTGGCTATGTCAGACTTTATGGCATTGGCCTTAGAGATGAGGACGGCAATATCATCTTGGTAACATGTGATGATATGCTCCAGTTTCAAGATGATCTAATTAATCTTTTTTCCCTGCATATGTGTGGTCTCAGCCCTTGTCTCCAGGACTTTTAGCTCATTACACAGAGGGTTCACACAGTTCAACATGTCTTCACTGCTCAGCTGCATGGGAGGAAAGTTGAGTGTAAGTTCATGAAATGTTACACCTTTTTGTCAACTTTCCTTTCAAAAATAACCACTTAACTCTCTGTGGATTACTTATATAACATTTACAATTTTTTTTAAGGTTCTAAACTCACAAACCAGAGCAGAAACAGAACAATAGAATATAATGTTTAGTAGCACAATCCTAACCAATAAACAACATCTATAAATGAATTCAAAAATGCCTTACCTTCACCAATTAATCAGTTGGGGAGAGAAGTTGAATTCATAAGAGCACATGCACCTATGCTCATGCACAAAAGCACATATGCACAATTGAATCACTTTTCCCAAGGTTTTGACAAATTCACATTGAAAAAATCAGATATGTAATATCATTACTGGCAACTTTAGTGCAGATGTGGGGACGAGGCCAAGCTATAGCCCAGAGCACCGGGACCCCTTACTTGAGCTATGACCTACACCAACTGGGACACCATATCTGAGCTATAGCCTACAGCAACACGACCCCTTACCTGAGCTATGACCCACAGTACCAGAAGGGCAAAAGTCTTACTGACTCTGTATACAGTTTCATAGTTGTAGACTGCTTTATCCAGAAATTTTCTTGTTCATGTGTTGACGAACTGGATCACTATACAACAGCATAATTCAAAGCACGCATCATAAATGAGTAAATACATTGGGATTACAATACAATTCTCACCATAACCAATCCCCTCCCCTTCCAGTTCTATCCCTCCTACTTCTTATAGGCACTATTGTAAAACCTGAATCAAAGGGAAGTTGTGTGCACAACTTAAGGCTTCTTTCAATTGTTGAAAATTTTCTACAAAAAATTTACTTGAGCACCAAAGGTATCAAGGTCACTAAAATGTTAATAAATTACCTATAAAATTGATGCCTCACTTGCTTATTAAAATAATAATAATATTAATAATACTATAGATAATAATCATAATTTTTTTTAAATATTTAAATAAATAAATAATACTAATAAATTAAAAACAATAACACCACACTCTAGATGGTATTCCAACAAGAAGAAGTCGGTACATTATTACAAACCTATTCCAACTAGTAGATTTTACTTCCAAATAATTATTACAAACCTATTCCAACTAGTAGATTTTACTTCCAAATAATTAAGATATGCCATAGAATATATTCTACATCAATATATTCCAAACTTATTCCAACTAGTAGATTTTACTTCCAAATAATTAGGATATGCTATAGAATATATTCTATAGGATATATTCTAAATTAAGATATTCTGTCACCCCACAGGAGGAAAGTGAGTTCTGTTTACCTGTATATATCTTGATTTGGGGGGAGGGGAAGATTCCCCCCCCCCCCCCTCCCCCCCCCTTCCCTCACATCTACATATTTTTGATGCGGAATTTTGCACAAGGAGTGATTTTTTCTGAGGGGAGCACGCAAAATTTTTAGCTTGGGGGGGGGGGGGAGGGGAGAAATTCAGAGGCCCCAAACACTGTCGGTATGATATCTAGAGTACACTTGACCCGTAGTATCCTAGCACCAATATCCTTGATCCCCAGTATCAAAGCACCAGTATTCTTGAAACCCAGTGTAAACTATTCTGTAGTATTCATGCACAGTTATGCTCATAACGAATTTGCCGTGGTCCATCTTATTGTTGAACTCTTAATACACTTGGTAGAGCGTCCAGGAGAACCAATCACCAAACCAGTTGAGGACACATCTGTTCAAGAGAGTGGGAGATGTGGCAACTTGATCCTTCAGGCCCCCTGATGACATGTTCATAGTGAACACCACATGGAAGTTGCTCATGACCTGGAAAGAGTTTGGGGGGGGATGGTGGAGAAAAGTCATGACAGCAAGAGAGAAGAGAGAAAGGTAATGTTAATATAATTCATGATGAGAGGAACAATTTTCTGTTGATCCACCTTCCTTCTCCAACAAACATGGAATCAAATCTGTCCCCTGAACCATGGAATAAAATCACTACTCAAAAGAAGGAATAGAATCCCTCTACTCAAAACTTGAAAGTCATTGTTTGAGGTCATGTTATAAACTTGGTGATCAAAAATACCCACTAGCTCTTGCATTTGTTCATTACAAGGGAACCAGTCATTCATGCCTTATCTCACATTCAGCTGTAACTAATACGTGGTACCTTGAGAGTGAACCATTTGTAGAGCTCCTGTGACTAGTCCAACATGAGCCCATCTTTCTGGGAGCCCTCCTTTCACAGAGTCATCAGGATGGTGAACCCATATCCATCAAACAGACCAGGTACCTGTGTGTGTGCGTGTGTGTGCGTGTGTGTGTTTGTGTGTATGTGTGTGTGCGTGCGTGTTTGTGAGTGTGTGTGTGTCATTGTGGTATCCCTCCCATACACACCAATTTCTTGATTCAGATATCCATATGGATAAGGTAGCTCTATGGTTTGATATATTTGTTTTATATTTAGGATCAATGGACTTTAGTTGACCAGATATAGGATCACCATATATAAGAAAACTTGGTTTATGATATCAAGGTTTATCTTTAGGATATCTATGTTTACAATCACAATATTTTAAATAATCTTGTTTGACAGGCAAGTACAAATTGGGCATAGATGGGTAGATGCAGATATTGTCAATCTATACAATTGTTTTCCTGTGGGGCACCCAATAATTCAGGATTCCTAGTGGCCACCATATTGTATTTCAACATAGTTGCCTTTTGTGATGATTTCCCACGATAGCTTTTATCTATATTATAAGCGAATACTCCACAGTTCCAGCATCTTACCCCAATTTTTCATGGCATCTGAATTCTATGAAATCAATGGAATAAACATTGGCACTGCAATCTTTAATTTCAATATAGCCAACATGGAATTCTCTTTTCCTTCAATTTTATTAAAGTATGTTGTGTAAAATTTGAATAACAAGAGAGTAACACTATTTTATTGGTCTCTAATGGCAATAAAATTTTATTAAAGTTACACAAGTTTCACTTCTGCCTCATAATTCACACTTGCCAGGAGTGAACTTAATTAAACTGAAAATTAGTGGTGTTGTTTCTTTAAACATTTTTTTCACTTTGTAGCATCTGATAAGTTTCTTCCCAATATGGCGTGGATGCTTTCCTCATCAATTATCTGGATGTATCCACCAAAAAAACCCATGCATCCACCATTGTTCAAATTATACCAAAAATGGCAAAAAAGGACCCACCCTTGACACCCATCATGGGTCTCCAAATGTCCTCTTAAAGAATGGGGACAATTATCCGAATAATAAAAAAAAGAGATGCGTATGGGATTTCTTCTCTATTTTTGTCTATCGCCTGATTGTATGTGTCAGTTTTCTAGGGCTCACCATGGGAGGTTGTCAACATGTGCTTGGTGGACTGGTGTGGGATGATGTTGAAGGACAGAAAAGTTTTCCTGTCAGTGCTGGATTTAAATTCACAGCTCAGAGGTTGTTAGTCCAAGTGGTACAGCTCAGCCATCACACACACCATATGAATAATAAAAGAAGTGTATAAATTATAGCCAGACAAAGAGAAATTAGCTTAATTATTTTATACAGGAGTACCAAATGGAATGCTTTAATCAAAAAGATGCATGATTGGCTTGAATATCTTGTCTCAACCACACCACTATAAGTCATTCTTCAATTTTTTTTTTTTTTTTTTTTTTTTTTTTAATGGACAATATATCAAATTTAATTCATTGAGTTTTTCAAATATATTATTTCTCTCACATAAATGAAAAAATAATATTAGGAACAACATCAAACAATTATTAAACTACATACAAAATGAGAGGTATGTTCAGTTCTTTTTGAATTTTCAAATAGTTTCCCTTTTTTATATATTTCTATTTAAACTAATTTATAGATTTCCTAGTGTTTCATAAAAGAATGTGTGTGTGTGGGGTGTGTGTATGTTTGAAAAGTTTTCATACAGGATTTCCAGTTGGGGTGAGGGGTGAGAGTTGGACAAATGTTTACCACCAACATTGGTTGCGTTGAACCTGTTAGAAGGTGTAAAGCAACCATTCCTCCTCCCACACCCACGTCTGATTGATAAAAGCAGTTTCTGATGTTATAACAACTGAAACCAGTTAAAATGTCAAATAATGTCACTAGAAACAATTTTCAGGAACAACACAAGCCCAAACCCTGACACATCTTTCCTACTTACCTACCTACAAAAAAAAAAAAAAAAAAAAAAAAAAAAATACAAGGTCAGAAATTTCCAGTCAAAAACCCGCTTGCCCATGCTTTCATATTGTTATAATTATTATATATATATAGGATGTTCACTCATTGCTAGCCTTACTATCGGCTGGTTCAGCAGCACGCATGCTTGTCACACATAATTAAATGTTTATAAAAAACCCCACATAAAATTTTCTTAAAGACCACACCCTTTCATATATATATATATATATATATATATATATATATATATATATATATATATATATATATTATGTCCCAATGCATTGAAGCACACACGTGGTAGTACTGATACACGGAGCTAGTTTTCTTTGCTATCACGGGCGGAATATAGCTTTGCAGTGAACGTGGTTGCTCTCTGCTCCTGAAGGATTTATTGCCAAGTGAGTTAGCACTCAATCTTTTTGCTACTTACGTACATATTTACGTTCTTCACCATTTTTTTTTTTAATTATTAGTTAGGAAAGGCCTATCAAACAATGGAACCAGTTGCTACATTCAAGGTTAGTCTTCTTTTTTTTTCCTTCAGTGGCTGATATGGTTACTCTAGTGTATAATTGAATTGTTACTTCTTCTAGCTTGTTTTAGTCGGTGATGGAGGAACTGGGAAATCAGCGCTAGTGAAGCGCCATTTGACGGGTGAATTTGAAAAGAAATTTAAGGGTGAGTAACGATCTTGTGTGGTGGAAGCATTGTTTAGACAAACAATATTAGTGTGTAAAATATTTGCCTCCTGTTCTTTCATTTTTCTGGAATTCACACCACTTAGATTGAATTATTTTAAAATTGACCTAAATTTTAGCTTTATTTGAAGTCACTCAAACTGTCTGATACATTGCGTCCCACCTCTATCTTTTACAGCCACCCTAGGAGTTGAAGTGCATTCCTTGGACTTTTATACTAACATGGGACAAATTAGATTCAATGTTTGGGACACTGCTGGGCAAGAGAAGTTTGGTAGCCTTCTTTATGGCTACTATATTCAAGGGCAGTGTGACATCATCATGGTTGACGTCACAGCAAGGTCAACCTATATGAATATTCCGAACAGGCAACGTGATGTTGTCCGTGTGTGCAAGAACATTCCAATCGTCTTGTGTGGATATAAAATTGACATGAAGGATAGGAAAGTTAAAGCCAAGACTATTGGTTCCAACAGAAATAATATTATGAAGGTGAGATTATTTTGCATGGCACTCTTCTCTGTAGAGTATTTCATGTACACATATGATAGTGCTTTATACTAGTTTGTGTCTCCTTACTTGTGCTACCATTTGTATCTTGTTATTTTAATTTTATCCCTTTATTGTGTGTTGCAGTATTATGACATAAGTGCGAAAAGCACGTACATTTTTTAGAAACCTTTCTTGTGGCTGGCACAAAAATTGGTAGGAGATCAAAATTTGAATTTCATTGATATACCCGCCCTTCAACCCCCAGAAGTTCATATGGACCCAGAGTTTGTGAAGCTATGTGAAGAAGTACTTGAAAAAGCTGCTCAAACTCCTCTCCCAGAAGATGTGGATAATAAAGAGTTGTAAATCGTTACTTTCAGTTTTTGGAACCACTTATTTCAATCTAATCAAATAGTGTTTCGTAACTTTTTGTGTGCATGCATTTGTTTTGTTAACTTTAGATTATGGATATGTTTTACATTGATTCCATGACACTTGACAATATTTAACAGTACGAAGCTTACAAAAATTTCTGATTTCCTGTTCCTTACTGGCTTTTAGAGCCAAGATTATTCATTGGAAATTGATATTTTTATTAGCTCTGAGGTATAGTAAGGAAGGGAAGCAGTTTATATGAACTTATAACACACACACACACACACATACACATATACTCCCACAACATTACATATATTTATTCGCATGAATACTCACATGCAAAGCACACATAACTTGCATGAAATTAACTAAAGTCACTCAAACAAAACTCACTAAAGAACGATAAGGAATGCACAAGTAGAAACATGCAAAATAACTGATATGACATGCATATGTGTCGGTACAT
The DNA here is from genome assembly GCA_963969325.1 of Lycopodina hypogea. Classification (NCBI taxonomy): domain Eukaryota; kingdom Metazoa; phylum Porifera; class Demospongiae; order Poecilosclerida; family Cladorhizidae; genus Lycopodina; species Lycopodina hypogea. The sequence continues at coordinate 4,668,494 of OZ017788.1, forward strand.
TCAAATTAACGTATTGACAGATGTACATACACACATATGAACATACACACTCTCAAAAAGACACTCACAATCTTATACACATATATAGATATACATACTTACATGAACAAACACACATGTACACACTAATATATAAAGGGACTTGCAAACATACAAATGTATGCATACACTATACACACAGACTTCACAAAAACATACATTTGCATGAACCCAAGCACATACTCACTCGCATGAACAATAGCACATTTTACACTCACTCGCCAGAATAAACAAAAGTGTGTGTTAGCACACACTCACACACATATATCTGTAAACTCACATAAATGTACACAAGAACATGTGCACACTAATACACACAAAAATATGTAGATTTAATCACTTAAACACTTACACACTCAATCAATCACATAAATACTCAATTACCAAAAATAAAACACACATGAAAGTGCACCGATATATCAATAATGCAGTCATATGCAGGGCATAAATCATATATTCACTCGAATAAACACAAGCACTGACACATATACTTAAACGTCAAATATCATTAACATGAAAAAATTTACACACATGTTAACATAAACAAACATGCATATTTGTACATACAGAGACAGAGGCACATACCAAACAATACGCACAATTAACGAACACAGATATATCCACTTATATATATATTTTACTTGCAGGAACAAAGAGTTACATATACATATTCGCAAACACTCAAACATTTAGTCAAATGAAAATACACTCTCTCACTACGATGTTAACATTTGTGCCGACTCACTCTCACATGAGATATCAGGTCAGACAGCCTCATTTCCTGGAGGAGATTGTGGAATTTGCCCTGAGCTCTCCTGCTGGAAAACATTTTATGCACCCACATTCTCCTCTTTATCCTCATCCCTTTCCTCCTCCTCCATGCTAAAATTGAAAGAAGGTCCACCTCCTCTTCCTTGCTAAATCTAGTGTCTTTATTAATTTCCATTTTCAGTAATTACTTTGGTAACATTAGTAATGTTGAACATGCATACACTCTGAACACTTCAGCAGTGCAGTGAAATAGGCTTACTGCAGTTAGTGGAACATCACGTTTCTGATCGTTTGTTTGCGTAGTGTATGCGGTGTGTGTTCTGTGAACCAGGCTTAATGCTCAGCTGAGCATCACTTCATGAAACAGCAGCTTCAAACTGTGAACCTACCTTTCCTGTCTTTAGAACATTTGGTAACATCCAAATACCTTATATATTATTATCTTCATCTTCTCTACCCACCCCAGTATGTCTTATGATGATTTCCACAGGCTTGTTTACATGCTACATGCTTGCAAACATCATTTTTTAAACATTTTATACACATTGGCATGTAGGCATGTAGGCATGAAGGCATAACATATGTAGGTATTGTATAAAAGTAAGCATATGTTCATATACAGTGAAGGTTTGTGGGCACACAACTCTGTGGCATGTAATCAGGTCTATATAAACTTATTCAAAATATATTATGGGGTCGGATGAAGGAGATGAAAGAAGAGTAAGAATTAGTTACATCAAAATATGCTCAAATAAGGTGAAGAGTTTAAAAATAAAATTAAAATAAAGTGGTAAAAAAATAGTAGAGAGAAAAAAAAAGGGGGGAAAAAGTTTGAATTGAAAAACCAAAAACAGGTGTAATTTGAACTGGCACCTCCTGACTGGACATCTGCCATCTGTTAGTTGTTGAATTGTAGTTAGACGTCTTCCCCGTTGGACCATAGAGGTGGTGACGTTCTTCAATAAGCACATAATAGCTAGTTGATTTAGATATAAAACAATTGTATACACACACGGATTTACGTATTTATGCATGATTACATGTAGGCATGTAGGGTATTAAGAATGTTTGCATATGGGATTACAGAAATGTAGGCATGTGTGCATAATCAGATAAATTCAATGAGCATGTGCACTTGTAGATATGTGTGATTGTTGGCATGGGTACATGTAGGCATTTTTTCTTGTTGGCCCATTGGTTTGCTGTGTGAGCTAATCGGAACTACTCTAATGAATGGATTGGTCCCTAATAGTACTAAGGAGGTGGGTTGGGAAGTTAAACTGCATCAATATACTAGAATGGACCTAAATAATAATGATTAGGAGTGGGGTGGGCAGTGAAAATTTGGCCTTCGCTAGGGTACTGTAGTTGTCCCTAAAGATAGGAATATGTGAAGGGGAGGGGTAAGCTAACCTTCACTGCTCTACTGGGATGGTAGCAAATCACTGGGAAGGGTAGAAAGAAAACTAACTTGCACTGCTTTACTAAAGTTGTCCCTATTGGTAGGGATAGATGGAAGTGGTGGAGGTGCTCAAACTAATCTACTCTACTGTCCTAGAGTGTTCCATAAATATATGGATGGAGAAGGGAGTTGGTAAGCTTGCCTGCACTACTGAAGTAGTCTGGACTTTACTGGTAGGAAAGGGTATGAGTAAGTGGTGGGGGTGGGGGTGTGGGGTTAAGCTGGCTCGCATTACAGACTGTAATATAACTTTATATGCTTACTGAAGAATGTCACCACTTATAAGACTTATTCTTTTATGTACAGGGGCATTAAGGGCCAGTGGTCCAACAGGGAAGATGTCTGACATGATTATTATTAAATATAAATGAACCGAGGTATCATTCGAAAAGAAAAAATTAAGCTAGCATAATCAATTAAGAGTTACATTTTACATTTCCTCAAACATATTAATATGTTTAACTGCTCCATCACACAATTGAAAATCTCTATTTAAACATACTTTTAAGTCTTGAAACACAGAATATAATCATGTGGAGAGATTGTGTAGAACATTGTTATCATCTAATGATTTAACTCCTATCATGCTAAAGTAAGAATAGGGCTTCATACCATATCATATAAAATCATTTTACCTTTAAATTTACCATAATTCACTTAATTATCAAGGCTCCATTTAACATCTATGCATCCATACTCCTATCGTTCTTTATGCATTTGCTAAAAGAAATAATCATGAATGAAAATATTATGATATTTTCTGTAGATAACTACCAACAGTATGGTTTGATTCACAATAATTTCTTCATGAGAAAACATAGATGGCTACTTAATGTGAGCAATAAGAAAATATTGAACTACCCATATGGTTCCAGGATTACTGCGTAAAAATCTTTGTCACCAAATGAAGTTAATTATCTCTCTTTAAATCTACTAAAGAATTAGCACTGGAATGGTTTCAATAGCTTATCAAGATAATGTAATTCAGAAAACATTTCTTCATATAAGCCTTACATGAGATTCATTTTAATTTATGAAGTTTTCGTGAATTATACAAGTGGTACAGATTAACAAAAAATAAATTTTTCTCACTGCACTCGCAACTACTTTTTACTTGCACTTCATAAATTAAAAGGAATTAATTTACCCTTCAACTTTAACATATTCGTAATGCCTAAACGTCACTTCCTTAATAATCTAATATAATTTTGACGTATCACAATCAACAAAGTCCCCTGTTCGAATTCATGTCTCTGTCAATGGAGAGGCATCTTAGGTAGTTGATCGAGACATTGTGGATAAAAGTGTCAAAAATATCTGGTTTTCCTCATCATCTATATTATCAAGGGCCACTGTTGTAGAGTAGAGCAGATCAGCTTACCATCCACCCACCACCCCACCACACCCCCCCCCCCTACCCACTGCTTATATCCTACCTACTATTAAGAAACACCCTATTAAAATACTACAAGGCAGCTTAGATCCACCCTCATCACTACCAATAGAGACCTTACTCTTACTATTGTGCATATTAGCTTACCTTTCCCTCCACTAATCCCTACCATTAGGAAGAAATCTAGTAAGGTTTTGAAGGTCACTTACTAACTCCCACCACTAAACCCCTACCATAAAGAAGCAATCAAATACAATAGTGATCATTTGCTTTCCCCTCTTGCCATTAAAAAATATAAAGGAAACTTAAAATACAGTATTGCAATCCAGCTTACTTCCACCTACCATCACTATAATTAGGGATATATATATTATAGTTATGTAGGTCAGCTTACACTTGACTCCATCCTTGCCATTAGGAACCAAACTAGAGGAGTAGTGAAGGTATATAGCCCCCAAACTCCAAATCCCTACCACAAGTGATAAATTTTGGACAGTGGAGCCTTCCTCTCCTCCCCATACCCATCCCTACCAGTTGGAACTATGTATGACTGTAGTAGGATCTGCTCATTTTAGGAGACATACCCCATCACTACAATTAAGGATCACACTATTACAGTAGTGATAGTAATCTCACGTGATCCCCCGCCTCCACATCCAAACCTAATACTAAGGAGTAGTCTAGTACAGTAGTGATATTCTGCTCAACACCAAATTCTCACCACCTCCTCCTCCCAATCCATATTATTAGGGTCCAACCTTGAACAGTAGTACCAGTCAACTTTTGGACCACCCATTCACAACCCTAGAGACAACCCTAGTGAAGTAGTGTTTGTAGGCTTACACCCAACCCCCATTCCCACCATCAGGGGACACAATAATATAGTAGTGCTGGTCACCACACAATCCCCATACCATCACCATCCATATTGCTAAAGAACACTAAAGAACAGTTGCGCAGGTCATCCCCCTCAACCTATCTATAATTGAAATCATGGAATTTGACTATGAATTTGCAAAAATCCCACAAAAGATGCATTCTAAATCCACAGATTATCAAATCCAAAGACCATTTTGGGGATGAATTTTGATGTGACTTCAATTGAAATAGCTTGCAGAGGTTAAGCACTGTTTGTCAACTCAATATTTGGATGAATGACTACCTCACAGTGGCACAAATCTGTATACAATCTTGAGGCAAAGCTCTCTATTTTGTTCCAATAATACTGTTAGGCCCACTCTGCACTTGGGTGGGTGAACAACTGGGGAGTGCAGATCTTTTAGGTGGTTCCCCCTTTTTTCCTTAATTTTTCCAACCCTTTGCCCTCCACTTTCTTTACCAGAAAAGGTGTAATTTGATATATAAATTTGGAATTTCTGAACTCAGAAATTTAAACCTGATATTTAAAATTAGGTACTGCTGAAGTAGAGAAGCACAAGTGAATTAACTTCTCCATCCCCCCCCCCTCCCCCACATCCCTAACATTATGAACTATTTTAGAACTGTATTGCAGGTTAGCTTATCATGCCACCACCATCCTCCATGAAATTTGGAATTGTTACAGTGCAGTAGCTCAAGTCAGCCAACACCCCACCTCCTATATCTCTATTGTTTTAGACAATTCTTGTAAAGTAGTTGTAGGAGTCTTTCCTACTTCAGCTAGTATTAATCTGCAAGCTAGGATAGCACTCCCTGCTCCCTAGTTAATCACCTGGTCTAATAGTATTAACTAAGGTTACCTCACTACTGTTTATGGTTAGTCAGTAGTAGGTTCACACACTGAGTCTCTTCAACTAGTAACAAAAGTATCATAAACTGGCCAGATGGACTGTCCGTACCAGGCAATCAAGTTCACACAATATTTGTACAATAGGATATGCACTACGTAATAACACTTTGATAATTCTAGATGATAGCTGTTTAACAGAGACTAATTACTAAACGTTAGTTCAGTCTTTTATAGACTCTGGCTCTCTAGGCCAGCCGGGCGCCACTGGGCCTCGTCAGGTGAGTTTTCATTCCATTGTTCTTCTTTGTCTTTATTTCCCTCTTTGTTTTTAAACTATAACCACAATTACTCCCTTTACTACCTGTTGTTCCTTTGCCACAAATGACATTCCCATCATTAACTTCCTTCTTATTCATTTCTTTACTCCCTGTAGTTCCTTGGCCACAAATCACGTTTTCATAATTAACTTCCTTCTTATTCATTTATTTTCCATTACAATTAACTTCTTGATAAACTTCTCTTTCAGGTGTCTTCCTGTCCTGAGGCAGAGTCACTGGGAGGAGTTCTTGTTCAGGCTCCCATGGCTCCGACAGTAGTGATATTCAACTTTCTCCTCCCCCCACCCTTCCCTACCCTTCCCTACCCTTCCTTCACCTTTGTAACAACTATATTACTGTAGTGCAGATCAGATTTCCTACTCCACTTCCCTACCCTTATTATTATTGTCCTCTATGATACAGTAGTCAAGGTTAGCTTCAACTCATCCTCAACCATCCCCCTTGCCTGCTTTTGGTAAGCTCTCATGACTCACAATCACCTCCTCCCTCCACACGATGCATCATGTCTTTGACTTTTGGAACAATTCTAGAGGAGTAGTGCAGATCACATCATCCCACTTCTCCTATTCCTTGAAATTGGGACCAAAATTGGACTAATGCAGGTTAGTCAACCCCCCATCCCCAAACATATGATTAAGGAGCACACATGAAAATATTAATGTTCAGCTTATCCTCCCACAACCCACCATTCATCTCATTCGGGACAATTCTAGTAGTGTAGTGCAGGTCAGCTCATCCATTCCTCTCCACATTCCCTACCACCATCACTTCAATCAGCCACCTAACCTTAATTTTGGGACATTCAATTGCAATATTTTAGGTCAGCCGACACACCCACCCGTCACATCCCTAAATAAGAATCCACTCTAGTAGAGTAGTGCGATTCAATTTACCACCAACCATGCTTATCATTATGGGCCACTCTAGTACAGTATGGTATATCAGATTAGTGCCCACCCCAAATCCACCCCCCCCCCCCACTCACCCTACCATTTGAAACAACTATATTACATAGCTGTAGGGCCCCATTCCTCAAAGTTTGAGGAAATTCTGATAAAAGATTATTTAAAAAAAAAATAAATTAAAATTAAATTAAAAAAAGGGAAACTATGTTGAAACATTTGAAATACTTTTTACCCTCTGTGTCGAACTGAATACTTAAAAATAACATTATGTAAAAAAAAAAAAGGCCTATGAGAAATAATAGGTTGGCCAGCATCTCCACTTTAGCTTTTTTTATACTACAGAGTTGCCTCATGAAATGGTCTTTTAAAAAGCTTCCACTTCTTTGGCACTCTTCTAAACTCACACCTTCAACCTACACATGTACCAAACAACATTAGTGATTGATGAAACACATTGAAACTCCATCTATTATATATTTAAGAATACCATTAATATACATGATCTGATATTTACCCATTCTCTCACTTCATGTTCTATCCATTTCCAGGCATTTTCCCTGGCTCTCTAATCCTTGTAGAATCTGTTGGAAATGTGCCACAAAGATGGAAAGCTCCGTATAGCCTCAATTAACTTTTCTTTTTTAATTTATGATGGTATAGCTGTAAAGTACTTTAAAATCTCTGCTGAAAAATATGCTAATTACATTTCTTTAAATAATGGAAATAAAAGTATAGCCTGCAAAATTTGTATTTTATCTATACTCAATTTAGTTCACCTCTCAGCTTACAGATTATTTACCTCTCAGCTCATAGAGTCACCACTGTTGCAGAAAGCCGACAGATTTAAGAAACACTTTCTAATTGTGGCAGCTGTGAATAGATTCCTTATTCCGCTCTTTTTTCATTAGTGTTATTTCAAGGTTACTTCTTTTCATTGTATGGTGGTTTGCCATA
>OZ017788.1:4676284-4927775 GCA_963969325.1 Lycopodina hypogea
CTTGGATGGGTAATCTATCATATATTAGTTCCGGTCACTCCCAATCACCATGAGGACACACACCCATCACTCTGTGACCACTTCCCCATCAGTCCAGGGCCACTCCACCGTCCTTCTGTGGCCACTTCCACATCATTCTGTGTTATTTCTACCATACTTTTGGATCACAACCTTATCACTCTATGCTCACACTCCAAATCAATCAGTGACCATTCCCCCAGCATTCTGTGGTCATACCCCCATCAGTCTGAGGTCTCACCCCCATTAATCTGTGGACACTCCCATTACTTTGTGAAAATACCCCATCAGTCTCTCATTACATCACTTTCACTCTGTCATCACTCTATCCCCAGTTTGTGACCACAACCTCATCACTCTGTGCTCACACTCCCCATCAATCTGAAAACATTTCCCCATCACTCTGTAATCACTGCCACATCTGTGTAAATTCACACCCTAATTATTCTGTGGACACTTCCATCACTCTGTGAAATTCTTCCCATCAGTCTGTGTCCACTCCACCATCACTCTGTTGTTATTGCACAAACACTCTGTGATAACCACCCCTATATCTCTGTAGTCACACCACTATCATTCTGTGGCCACTTCCTCTTCACTTCTTATTGTCAAGTCCATGACTATGTGACCACTTCCCCATCATTCTCTGACCACTCTCCAAAATCATAAAAAAATCTTAATGCCTAATTGGACTTCACTGTGATACATAAATTATTACTAGAAACAATCCTAATATTTCACTCATAGCATAGAATTTATCTCTTTCCCTGCATAGAAAAATACACCAATCCTCACCTTCCCTGTATTTTTCTTATTTACTAAAGTTCCAATACCATCGTCATCCATGTCTTGCCTAACTAAGATCATAGCTGCACATCTTTACAAATGAAGGTGGTGGTAAACACTCCTAGTTCCTTACCTGGGATCAGTGAGGGACTGAGAGTAAGCTGTACAAATATTATTGCTCTGTATAAGCTTAGGAAACGATGTCAAGGGCAGGTGTTGGATCCTGATATGAAAGTGGTCCATGAATGGGATTTTCGCCATCATACAGCATGTTCCAGTAGACACAGACTGGAGGAGTGTGTTCATAGAACATGCATGGCAGGAGAATAATGCTTCATTATTTATCCATCAATACCACAATATTCATCCTTCTCTGATAAATGTTTTTTTTGTGAATATTTCTTGGACTATGTATACCTCAAGTTTCTTACAGTAGAGCAGCTGGGCACAACAGTAGTCAAACTTAAGATAATATAAAGAAATATAATGCCCACTTCATCAGTAAAGAATTACCAAGAATTACTAATAAAGGCACATTTATTCCTTATCGTTAAAAATCCATACTATAAAGTTTGAATGGTTCTCACCTTATATTTGTCTGTCTGTCTGTCTGTTAATCCATGTTTTTGAGATTCACGCATGGACAGTCAAAGTTAGATGCATAAATCCATTATATTTTGGATCACTTACACCAGGGGATAAAATAAGCCTGTCCATATGGCCATAATCCCTTCTTTATTGAAAATAAAGAAAAAAATATTATTTTTGCCAGAAAAAAGATTGGAGCAAGATCCATAAACCCATATATACTCAGATTCAGTATCTCCAGGAGGACACCATAATCATATCTATATGGTCATACCAATTTTTTATTAACAGTAGAGATTTATCTCAATCAGATCCTCATAACACTAATCGTTATCAGATCTATATAAATCCTGTATTCAGTATGATTTGCAAAATGCACATCACTTTAATTTCTTTTATTTTCATTATATTAAGCTTCCAAATAATGCTTTCTCTTCTAATATATATGAAAAATTGTTTTCTCTCTATTAAAAATTTAAAGAAAATCATAATGTTGGGGGCCACCTGCAACAAGCTATACCTACCAGAGTTATTCAGGTTTTTGGCACTAGTATTAAATGTATTCATACCAGCATAGATAAAAGACAGCATCACTCAGCCATACCTCAAAAAAATGACACAATTATAATAAACAGATTATAGAACAAAATATTCATCATTTCTGTTATTCACATACATGTTTCTACCTTGTTTTCTGTTATCCAAGGACATAGTTCCGCCTTGTTAGACTAAAAATGTGGGAGACTGACCACAACACATGCTAATGAAAATACTTTGCTATATTCCTCTGTGAAGCATATGAATATTTTATTGCTTCATTCCTTCATCTTTGAACAGATATTTTTTTATAAATTTATCCCCTACTTATTGTAGTTCCTTCCACACTGCACCGATGCCAGTGCAAATAGTCCAGTAAGCAGTAGATGCCTATGTACACATGATAGGATCAGCACACTGGCAGGTGTTCTCAATGTGGTGATACCCAAGGTAAATAAAAGGACAGGGAAAGGAATCTGTTCAGACTAGTGATAAATATCATTAAAATTTGCACAACAAGGGGTGACACATTATTCTGGACTTATTTTGCATCACCCTTCAAAAGTGCAATATTGCTTGTTCTTTTTTAATTAACAGCTTCACTTACTATGACTCATGGAGAGTAATTATATAAGAAATCTAAAAAAAGAGTATAAATTTCCCTAATATTGGGAGTACTAATGATAGGGAACTATTATGTGTCAAGGATAAGTATGTGTTTACACATACATTGGTTTTTTGGCTATAATCCCTTCCCACACATTTTGTGTTGTGTGTGTGTGTGCTTCTATGTGCATGTGCGAATTTACTCAACATTGACATTCTTATTCCACGTCAGGACAGAGGGCATTCTCCATCATCCTGTTTTAGCACTTTCAATGTTACAACATGTATATGGCTATGGTGTGTTATATTTTATACCAACGCAATATTAGATTGAAAAGTAATTATTTTGATTATTTCATCATTAGTAATCTTTTAGGAGTTTCAAAACTGGTAGGAATTATAATTTCATTACATTTGTTCTTAATTGGTTCCAATCATTGCGAATACTCTGATTACACAACCATCACATGTCAATAATTCCAAGTGCTCTTAAATGATGTCAGCTCTAATGCAGACTTATTCTTAGTCCCTTATGTTATCTGTCTCTGGTGTGATTGTGCGTGTATGTTGGTGTATGTGTGTGGGTGTGTGTGTATGTGTGTGCACATGTGATAATGGAGTTCTGGAGCCTAGGTAGAGCAGATGTGATGGTTGTATGTTGAGGTATAATCTCACTTCAGGACACGGATGCCCTGTTTGCTGCATTTGTTATGGATCTGTATGACCTTGGCATTAGCATCATGACAGTTGCTTGAGAAGTTGTGCAAGTAAACAAAAACTTGTCCGATACAGAAAAATAGAGTGCCTATTGTAACAACAAAGTGTTTTGTTTTTTTTGTTGCTATAAGTGTTTTGATGTTGATAGAATGTATGATCTGCAAACACATTTAGCATGGCCTTGAAGTATTGTATTTTGACAAAATACAAACACACAACACTACAGCAACAAACTGTTTAAATTTTTATTTATTTTGATGGAACAATTAATCCTCTTTGTAGAAGACACATAATATATTCCACTGTTATCTTTTTTATAACAATCTTCTTTTTTTTTTCCTGCAGAATAAGCCAAAATTAGATTATGGATCAGGCATGACAGCAGTTTGACTGCATGTAGCCAGAGAGAGAATCATATAATTTCATTACTCTTAACAGAGTTCTCCTGATTTTGCACAATAAAACTTTTAATTATGTAACCTCAATTTTAGATATTTAAAATAGAATCAGTTTTAAATATTATGATATAATTCTGAATGACAAATTTTTTGTGAAGTACAACAGATTTGATTTGAAAGCCAATCAGAGCTCTTTAACTTTGCAATTTAAAATGTTTTAAGGTGTTTGTATGAAAGACATTTTCTATTTTGAAGTCACTATTTTAAAAATTTGAGACAGAATTGAATTATGAATCAACAAATTTTTTTTTTTTTTTTTTGGTACATTAATATGGAATCATTCAGATGTTGAATTCTATTATTATATATATTGATTTTAAAAATACATATATATGGAATTTTAGGGTGTTGTAACCTAATGACCATGTAAACACTGACAGCTGAAGGGAAATTTCCCATTTAGTTTCCAGCTGATTGTGAATAGATATATAGAAACCATCAAACAAACCTAATGCAACTAATGAACTGGCCAAAATTCATTCAACATGTTCATTAGTTAGTGTTCCATATCATCCACCATCCACCCAGGAAGATTTATTTTTGATACTAAGTCTTATTGATGATATTGGACCAAACTCCCAAATAAAGTTTTTACTAGTTTATGCATCAAGAACTACATAATAAGTCAATTGAAAAAAAAAAAAAAATATATATATATATATATATATATATACTTTCCAGTTCAGTTTTCCTTTAAAAAAGGGGGGCTTAATAAAATTATAAACAACCATTAAAGAGGCTTGAAGGAAAGGTGAAACCAGGTGGCACAGTGCTAAAAATTTCATGTGGCTAAGAATTTTAACCACAACAGCAGTATATATTTATCATGCAAACAAATAAATATGTCTACATAAAATTTCCTAGTTTTGGACAAAAAGAAAATGGGTAGGAATGGAAAAAAAGAAGGAAGGAAAAAGGATGAAAAGAAAGGGAGGAAAGAGAAGAAAAAATGAAGGTATTCGAGGAATAGGTGGGAAAGAAGAAAAGGAGTAAAGAAAAAGAGAGAATAAAAAATGAAAGAAAAAAATGGAGAAGGAAGAAGGGGAAAGGAAGAATGGAATGTAGGGGAAAAGGTGAAAAAAATGAAGTGAAGGAAGATAAAAAAAAACAAGAAAAATTAGGAATTGAAAGGTGTATATGATATGTAAGAAATGAAGTAACATCAAAAAGGAATAGAAAATATGTCGCAAACACTATTACAACTCAACTTTTTCAGGGCTGCTTCACTTTTCTTTTTTTTATCAATGTTTTAATTTTTTTCCCCATTTTTTGGTTTTATTTGGCACTCCTTTTCTGTTTTTCTTTTTTTTTCTTTTTCTTCTTGTCATAACCTTTCTTTTAATTTTTTTTCTCACATTTTTCCTCCTTTTTTCTTTTCCTTTTTTTTTCTTTTCTCTCTTTTATATCATATATTGAAATGTGCCTTTTTTCACTTTTTTTTCACTTTTTTTCATGGGAAGGGTTTAAACTCTGTCCAATGGAATTGAAGGTCACTGCTTAACATGTTTAGCTACTATAGACACCAGCATAATGCCTGATAATATTTGAGTATTGTAAGCACACCCATGAAATCATTTGACCATATTCTCAATCTTTGAGGATTGAAATGAAATTGTGGCATATAGACTTTGTTCATTATTGGTGTGTGTCGGCATAGAGATAAACAAGTTTAGTAACTCCACCTATTTTTTTGTCTTTCTCAAGTGAAACGATCAATTTTGCGAGTTGAAAAAGCAGTTGGCTTTCCACAATAGTTCTGTTCAGTCTAATTCTGACAGTAGGAAGTGTTGTTAGAAGTGTGAACCTTGGATTTATAGGGAATACACAATATGATGCTCGGAGAATGGGCCACATCAGCAGATGCAGTTATCTTATGAGAACCAAAAGTACTATCAAGCTTCTATTGTGCCAGATAGGACAGTTATAGCAACTGTCAGGGAAACCCCAGATAGGAGGGACAGAGTGTCAAGGAGCGTATGTAGGATGAAAACCAAATACAAGGGAAGTTTAAGGAGACAATTAATACAATAATAGGAAGGGAAATGAAACCAACAAATATCCCATGATATTTTACAAACCTGGTGGTAGGTGTGGTTGTTATAAAACCTTGTTATAAAATTATTTTGGTCTGCACAGGAATGTGGGCGCAAGAACACGGAATGCACAGGCAAGTCACCTGACTCACTTTATTTGTTATTATAAAGAGGTCTGGGACCGACACTAGAACTGACATAGGTAGGTTAGGTGAGATGGAATAGATGTTCCTCAGCTCAAAGTGGGCCTACACACTTTCGCATGTAGCTGTAGGCCATGCTCCAGGGACACCTGATCTGCTAAAAGGCTGGTGGATTAGTAAGACACTGAAGGCCAATAACTCTGCCTTGAGGGCCTCAATTCACATATTCATGTTCTTTAGGCAACTGGACTAACACTGGTTTAGGTAAAATATATTGGTTCACCTCAGTCTATAACTTTGTTTGCAAATATTGTTCATGTTTTAAGCAAACATGCAAATGGTTATGCACTAGGGTACATTGAGGTCAATGCTCAGCTCAACTGCCAGTTATCCATACTTTTTCAACAACAAGCAGAAAATTTGTATCAAACAATTATAAAATGTGTTCCTGTAATTGCCTGGCTGAGAGCACAACAGCTCAACAAATAAGAGTACCAGCCAGAGCTAGAGTCACATACAAATCACACACAGTGTCGATGGATGTACATAGAACTTACCTAATGGGTTGGGTGAGATGGAAGAAAAGTTGTTCAGCTCAAATTGGGTCCCCGCACCTGCATGGTAGCCAGAGATCATGCTCCAGGGGCTCTAGATCTGAAATGAGGTTAAGGGATAAGTAATACACTGAAGGCAAATATTTCTATCTTTGAGGTCCTTAAGACACATGCCCACACTGTCTAGACAACTGGACTAAAACTAGTTCAGGATAAATATTTCAGTCTACCTCAATCTACAACTATGTCATAGCAATTTTGTTCATACTTTAAGCAAACATGCTCATGGTTATGCATACAGGCATCATTGAATTCAATGTTCCGCTCACCTGTGAGTCATCCATATTCCCTTAACAAAAGCAGTTGATTATTTTCTAAATAAATTAACAAAGCACAAAGAACGACCTTTAGTCTATGAAATCAACACCTATCTTCTATGAACACCTTCTTTCACATGTTTATATTGGAAGTTTCGGTGCTCAAATTAAATTTTAGTTGCCCTGTCTAAGAAAAGACTAACTTAGAAGAATTAGATGGTCCTTCAAATTTATAAACCAGATGGGAACACTAAAATAAATCCAATCTTGTGGTAATTATCAATTTTATACAACTAAGCTCTCAGGAACAGATATCCCGACTGACCTGACTGAACTGGAAACCTTACCAACATCCGGAAGTCTGAAGAACACAGTGCAAGTCCGTATTGGCTGGCAAAATCCTGTGTCAGAGGGGCAGGGATGGATCGATAAAAAATTGGTTGAAAAACAAAAAAATGACAAAGAACAAAGAAATGGAAAAGAATAAAGAAACCTTAAAGAACAAAGAAATTGAGAAGAACAAAGAAACAGAGAACAATGAAGTGTCAGCGGGCGGGGGCTAATGGATAGAAAGTTTGCAGAAGAAAGAGACAAAAGAACAAGAGAAAGAACAATGAATTGAACTGAGCTGTGTGCTCGCTAGACCTATTAATTTGAGTACTCTTTAGAACATACTATTTTGTGAGTAGTGTTCTGGTTGTTCGCATCTATTGTGTATGTCAGTTATTGTGTTTAAAAAGTGTTCAGTTGCTAAATTGTTATTCACTCTTTGGGAGTAGTATGCAGCAAGGGTAGTTACTTGCTGACTTTGGCTAGCCAAGGTTGTGGGGCAAGGGAAGTCCCTTAATAAGGTTGGCATCGCAGGAGTTGCAGACTTGTATTAGTGAGGCAAAATATCCTGACATAAGCATGCAGACACTCGAAACTATTTTCAGCCAACCAGGTATAACCAGGCATGACCCTGACCCCAAGGTCATGTCAAGGTTTAGCACAAGTGCTCACAGTTGCCAGTCCACTACAGTGACTGGATGTAGCAAAATTGTGACAGTATTTGCAATATAACTAGACTGTGTTTGTGAGTGTGTTTGTGTGTGTGTGTGCGTGTGCATATGTATGCATGTGTGTGTCTGTGTGTGCATGTGTGTGGTTTTGTCATAGATAGGTAATTTGAGGAATCTTGTTACCATCCCATCAACTAACTGCATCAGCATGTCTCACCTGCGCAACTTGGTACATTTTTTAACTCAAGTTCCTCTGATTCTATGATCCTAGTGAACTCTGCCAGAGATCTAGTCTTTCCTTTGCAGTTGACCTGAGGAGAATGGGAGAGGAGAGTTAAGGAAAGGAGAAGAAAGAAGGGAGAGGAAGGGGAAGGAGAGGGAGGGGAAGAGAGGGAGGGGAAAGAGAGCAGGTGGAAAAGAGGGAGAGGAAGTGAGGGAGTAGGAGAAGAGGGAAGGGGAGGAGGGAGGGAAGGGGAGGAGGGAGGGAAGTAGAGGAGGAGAGGAAGGGGAAGGAGAGGGAAGGAGGACAAGAGAGAGGGTTAGGAAATGGAGGGGGAGGAGAGGGAGTGTAAGGAGAAAGAGGGGAGGCAGAAGGAGGGGAAGGATAGGGAGGGGAGGACAGGGAGGGGGGAGAGGGAAGAGGAGGAGAGGGAGGGGCAGGAGAGGGAGGGGGAGAGGGAGTGGGAGAAGAGGAAGGGTTAGGAAAGGAAGGGAAGAAAAGGGAGGGGGTGAACAGGGAGGGGAAGGAGAGGAAAGGAGAGGATAGGAAGGTGGAGGAGAGGGAGGGGGAGGAGAGGGAAGGCAAGGAGATGAAGAGGAAGGAGATGGAGGGAGACGAAAGGAAAGGAAAGAGAGAAGAGGTAGGGAAGGGGAGGGAGGAAGGAGAGAAGGGGAGTGAGGGAAAAAAGATGAAGGGGGAGGGGAGGGAGGGGAATGAAAGATGTACAAATGAAGTGGATTATAAAGGAGAATCTATTGACAACATCTCAACACTAATAGCTAGTGAATCAAGGGCTGACAGATTAGAATCAAGTTTAATTAATTTTGATCCAATATTTAATATTGAACTAAGATTTTTTATGAATAAAGCACCAGAGCATGGCATGGTGCATATTAACTTAGCATGACATGGCATGGCATGACATAGCATGGCATAGCATGACATAACAAGACATGGCAGTATATGGTATTGCATAACATGACATGACATGGCATGGCATGGAGAGTACATAGCTAGTGTCATTTAGTAATGCTTTGTGGATGTGATCATGTCCACTCTATAGGAGGTAACTTGAAATGGAGTCTATGAAGGTTTAGTAACCTTCAAATCATTGAAGTAACAAATATGATATTATCTACCTTACAATAATAAATTTTGCATTATGGTATTTCTAATGCTTGAAAATGAATCTTGAATTATTCAAAGTAACACACACAATATTATTTATCCATATTACTTATCTCACAGTAATAAATGTAGCATTATGGCATTTATAATTATTGAATTGCCAACCATTACTTGGTTGGTTTTTTGGAGATTTGCTGAAAGATTGTGCAGGCTGCAACAGCATCAACTACGTGGCACAGTATAAAACCCAGCATTTCAAGGAGACAGCAGCACCTTCCCTCTACTTTCCAAGATAATTTTTTGACAACCATTCTTGCCCTCCTCTGGAGATAATAATAATTTTTTATCCTTTACTGGAAATGAATGGAATGATTCAAATAAAGAAATATGCATATTAGTGTGTTACTATTAACATTACTTCATTGCAGCTGCAGGTTGTGTCATGAGAAAAAGCAGGAAGAATCGTCCTAGTATTCCAAGGTGACCTCATAGAGCTGTCTAATGCTGCCATGTCTCCTTGGGTGTATCAGGGGCTGGGGGGCATTGTTTTTTCTGCATCAGTTGTTTGAGGAATCTTAGGTTCCCATCATCCAACTGCATCCAACCGCATAAGTATGTCTCACCTGTGCAACTTGGTACCACTTTTTTTAACTTGAGTTCTGGTGATTGTATGATCTTACTAAAATCTTCCAATAAGCAAACTTCTTCCTTGCACCTGCCCCGAAGAAAAAGGGAGTGGAAGAGAAAAAAGGGAAGGAGAAAAGGGAAGGAAAGAGAAAAGGAGGGGGAAGAATGGAAGGGGCAGGAGAGGGAAGGGGAGGAAAGAGAAAGAAACAAGTAGTAGAGGATGGAAAGGGAGAGGGAGAAGAGCAAGGGGAAGGAGAGGGAGGGGAATGTTGGGGGAAGGGGGAAAAGATGGAGGGGAAAAAGGGGGAGGATGAGTGGGAGGGAAGGGAAGGTGGGGGTGGGGGAGGATAGGGATGGGGAAGAGAGTATGGGGGAGGAGATGGAGGGAGAGAAGAGGGAGGGAAGGAGATGGAGGGGAGGAGGAGGTGGAGGTGGAGGGCTGGGAGGAAGAGAAGAGAGAGGGAAGGAAAGATGTTAAAATGAAGAGGATGATCTGTAAGTATGTGTTTGCAACATCTCAACAATAATAGATAGTGAATTGAAGATTACCAGGTTAGAATCGTGCTGAATTAATTTAGTCCCGATATATAATCTATTAAACAGAAAAAGTTTGAATGAATAGAGCACCAAGCATGGCATGGCATGGCATGATATGGCATGACATGAGATGTCATGGTATGACAAGGCATGGCATGGGAAGTACATAGCTGTTGTCATTAAGTAATGTTAGGTTGAAATGGTTATTCCACTCCTTGGGAGTTGAATTGAAATGGGAACTATAAAGGTTAGGTAATATGTTGATTATAGAAGTAACACATGTTATTATCTATCATACGACAATAAATTTTTGTATTATTGTATTTTTAATGCTTGAATGTGATCCTCGAATTATTGAAAGTAACAAACATGATATTATCTATCTGTATTATATATTTGTAACAATAAATGTTGCATTATGGCTTTTCTAATGCTTGAAGTGTCGACCAATGTTTGGGTAGGACTTGTGGGGTTTTGCTGGACAAAACTATCAGGAGAGATGTCAATTCTGTCCATAGTTTAAATGCTGCTCACCATAGAGTTGGCACATTGTGGAGGACTGTGAAGGCTGCAACAAAATAAACCATATGGCACAATTTAAAGTATAGTCTCTTAAGGAGATGTGCCACGTTCCCTGGCTATAGTTATAACTTTTAATATGCAGTAGTTTAACCATCATCTGGATATTGTTTTATAAGCCAGGGTAAAGCAGAGCATGCTGGACTTCCATGAATTATCAAAGTAACCTATGAGTTGAGTGATAAAGGGTGAAGTTGATAAAAGTTTATAGCACTTTTCAAAATTTTAATATTATCAACAACTGATAATGGGTATATTACCTTCCCATTTCAGAACATTCTAATTCTTATTTAAATTAACCTGTGTGATAATGTCACAATGAAATGTCCAAGTTATGGGGGATATTCTGATAGCTACAGTCCTTCCCCCACCCCCAGTGATCCTCCACAATAGGACAGATGTGCGCTGGAGGAGGAATAGGGCAACCAGCTTTGGTTATGTAACCAAAATTAGGTAGCCCAGAGAATGGAATAAAGGACACAAAAGGAAATGCAATCAGAGAGAGACAATGCCGAGATTGGACTAATGTAGTAGCAAGAGGTAATTGTTACCCTGGTGAGGCTGATATATACCTTACATTCATAAAGGCTGGTATGAGGTGATCAATGAAGATATTGCCTGTACAAGTGCCAAGAACAATTTAAACAAATTTTTCAGCTCCATAGAAGACTCAGAATAGTCTATTATATATTTTCTGAAGTGGAGTACGATGGCCATCATGCCAGACAAAAACATGTGTGGCAGATTGTAGATTATGGGTCACATGGAAGGGATGTTGACCATTGTTAAGGATTGGTGATGATTGAGAGATGAAACCCAGGAGGTGTGATGTCTTCTAAATTCAGAGAAGTGGCAGAATGTGTAGAGACTGGGCATCCTGGTGAGCAGTCTGATTAGCAGTAAGTTCAGCGTAGTCAAATGTAGGAATGACTGCTGAAAAGTAGTGTACATGGGATAAGATATCAGCTACGACATTGTCTTTAGCATTAACATGACTAATATCACCAGTGAACACTGATATGAAAGAGAGGTGATGAATTTGCTGAGGTGTCCGTTTGTCAAAGTTAGCACTTGAGAGGGTGAAAAGCAATCATTTGTGGTCAGTGAAGATGGCAAAGGGTAGATGTTCTGCCAAGTGTCAGAAGTGGCGGATGGACAGTAGGTGGAAGTAGTTCCCAGTCAAAGGCAGAGTATCCTGTGTATGGATCACGGAGTTGACCAGCTGCAAAATTCAAGGCATCAACAGTGATTGACGTAAATGCTGAAGGATCACTGTATACCAAAAGAGTAAGTGTTTGCAGAGCCTCTTTGCATTTTATGAAAGTGGCCTGAAGTGTGGGTGTCCAGATCGAAGGAGTGTTTCATCCTTTGAGAGGCTGGTACAAAGGGTGGAGAACTTCTGCATAGTGTGGATAAAAGTGATAGGAAAAGTTGATAAGTCCCAGATATTCCTGCAAGGAAGTCTTGCTTGTAGGAGCATGAAAATTGCAGATTGCTTGCACACAATCTTCCAGAAGGGTAATGTCTGCAGAATTAGTGCAGTGGCCAAGAAAATCGAGTGTGGAGATACCAAATAAGCACTGGTCATGGTTGATGACTAGTCCATAGAGAGTTAAACAGATAAGGATAATCTGGAAGTGATGGACTTCACCTTTATTACACTCATGGGTGAAGTACCAGCACCAATTTTTTATGCAGTTTCTATGAAACAACCCCCTTTCTGGCATGAAGATTGTTCTCCGTGGTTTTATCAAGTGGAAGCTCAGTTTGCCACCAGATATATCAACCAATAGTTGACTCAATACAATTATGGGGTAGCTTCCAAACCACCCAAAACTGCTCTGAGAGGTGCATGATGTACTAATGAATAAGCCAGATGATAACCCCTATGATGCTCTCAAGGCCTGTCTCATCTCTCACACTTCCCTCGATCAATCACAAATAATACAGAAACTACTCTCCTTAAGAACATAGGGAGATCTCAAACCATCCCAGCTACATAGATAAATTGAGCAGCTTCTTAACAAAAACTATATGGTTATATAATACTTCAAATGATCTTTCTCTCTCATCTTCCTTCATCAGTACAGTAAATTTTGAAATCTCAATGACTCTACTTATGGCAATGCTACTTACTCGACTGGAGCTGATGTCAGTGTATTGCCTGTCACATCAAGTGATCGTGAAGAAAAAAAGAAAGGTTCCTCTCTTCAGTTGTTGACCTCAACTAATTGAAGTTTTTTTAATTAAGTGCTTAGTCTATATTAGAGTATTTAACAAAGTAGATTCCTCATTTACTTAGTGAATTAGTTGTTTGTCTATTGATAAGATTGATATATGAATTATCACTATTGTAGTTACATAAATGTAGAGTTAAGTTAATATGCAGTAATGATATAGCTCAATAGTTAGGTTATGTAGTTGTTAACTTGGACTGGTATACACTTTATAATTAGTAAATCTCCATTAAAGTTGCTACAATTAATCCATTTATTCTTACTCATTACTGTGGATGATTTCTATCTCTATAGAGAATATCATTCCAGTACAGCAGGACTGATCTCCATTTATAATTATTTCTCTTGATAGCTTTCCTTTAGTTTGAGATGTAAACAACAGTCTAAATATGGAATACATTTTTGGTGAAAAACATGGTAGGGACCATAAAACCCTCCTATAGGGAACAAATATATCCTTTCTGAAGTAAACTGGAGTGTGGATGGTGAAATATACTCCACTCCAATCAGAGAGGATCTGAATTGATGTTCAACTGAAAATTTGAAGATAGTATCCATGCATGATAGGTATTTTGCAAAAAAATGTACAAATCTAAACTCTATTGGTAACTGCAAATTACCCTAATTGAAGACAGCTCTGACCATGTGCAAATGAAAAATTGATGCTATATGCTTAATTTTGCTACTGTTATGTTATTTTTCAAGGTGAAAGAATGGATGTCTTTCCTCACTGTGTTGCTTGATTATTAATGGTCACAAGACATATTGGGAACTTGGCCCCAATTAGTGACTTCACTGGAGATGAATCATACATTTTTGGGCACCAATCTTTGACAATAGATAGCAAAATATGAACTGAAGCTTGGATTCTAATTGTATTGCTGGATATCATTTAGAATTATGATGAACTTTAACCTTTTCATGTGTATTGGATGCAGTTTCAGGTAGAAGAGCAGGCTATGTGATTTCACAATAACTAAATCTTTTCTTAGTGATTATGTGTTTGATAGTGTGCTTGTTGATGGGTTTTTTTGTTAGTACTTCAATTATTATTCATTTATTTGAGGAAGTAAATTCCTCATATTTTTGGTGAATTCTAGTTTATCTATCTGTAAGGCTGATATATAACTTATTAGCATTGCAATTATATAAATAGAGAGCTAAATTAATATTTAGTAATAATGTAGCTCAGTAGATAGCTAATAAAATTACTAACTCAGAATGTTATAAACTACATAATTAGTTAAGTGCAATTAAAACTGCAACAATTACTTTATTTCATTTATTAATTATTGTAGATGATTTCTATTTCCATGGTGGATATCTTGCCAGTACAGTAGGACAGGCCTCCAATAACATTTTTTTTCTATTGTAATATTTCATTAGTTTTAGATGTAATTAGCAATTTAAAAGAATTGAATAGTTTTGACAGTTTAACTCAGGGAAAAAAAACATGGTAGGGACCAAAAAGTCCTTCTAGAGCAGTAGTGTAGCCAGAGGAGGGCAAAAGCAGCATTTGCCCCCCTCCATTTTTCTAAGATTTTTTTTATTAATTAATTAATGTTTTTATTTATTATTATTATTACAATAATTTTTTTTTAAGCTTATGCATATATTGTAGCTATTCTGAGGCTAATATTATATTTAAGGAATAATAGAATTCCTGGAAAAATCAGTGCTAACAAAATTTCTCTATCTTCCACAGTATTACAGAAATAGTTTTCTACCCACTAGCAACCCTTTCATATTTTCTATAAATATTTTATGGCAATGTTTCATCAAGTTAAATTATTGATCACTGCTGAGTACCCAGCTTTGCCTGGCTAAAACAATGATGGGTATACTGGAATAACTTACACTTTTTGCCAAAAATAACAGCTCTGAAGCACTTTAAATTTCCCAACAGAATGGTACAACTATTAAATAATGATATAATGAAAAATTCGAATGCTATATTTTTAATTATTTTGTTCATATTTACTAAGTCACCCACTGTAGCAGCTCACTGAACTGCCAACCACTCTAAATTATATCTAACTCTGGTAGTTGGAAGAATAATGACAATGAAAATTTTTATTTCTAAGAGCACTGCCAAGTCACCCACAATAGCAGCTTCTCATAAGCCTACTTAGTAGAGAATTGGTACCTTATTCAAGCAATTACACAACCCCCCAAGGACAACCCTCAAAGGACAACCCTCAAAGTCTGCAATAAAAGTTTAAATTTGGCAGATCATTTACCAAGTCACCCACAATTGCAACTTCTCAAAAGAGACACTGTTTTAAATTGTTACCTAATTTCAACTTTTACACAACCCCCACCCCAACCATGAAGAAAACTTAGAAAGAAAGAAGGCTAAGGAAGGAAAGTTTGGTTGTGAGGGGAGAGATTGGGGGTGGAACAAAAAATCTTTCGGACCATTATGTAAACAAGTACACTAAATATTCAAATACCTTACGGGAATTTCCCCCCTCCCCTTTCCCCCCCCCCCCCCCCATAACTCCCCTCTCCAGAGAAATCCTTCCCCCACCCCAGCTGCAAATAGAAGGGCTGAGTGTCCACAACAATACCACCTTCTCTAATGGTAACTTTCCTTTTCTGTTACTTTTAGCCATGATGTATAAATCCTGTCTTCAGTACACTCAAATTTTCCAGGGTAAGATCCAATAGAGATCCCAGGGTCCACCTAGGTTTGGTTGATCTGGTCTCAATAAGGTAAGGTCCAATTAAATTTTTTGTGAAATTTTTGGATGGCTGGATTTGTAAAATAAATAATAAATTTAAGATAAATCCATAATTAGGCCATCAACCAGACTTAGGGCAGCCCCCATTGTATTAGTGCCAAAGAAGGATGGAGCCAGGAGGATGTGCATGGATTACAGAAAGTTAAACACAGTCACTGTTCATGACCCTTACCCATTGCCTAACATTGAACAACTAATTGCCAACTTAGGAAGTTCCTGATATATTACCACATTAGATCTTACAAAGGTCTATCACCAGGTGCCAGTGGGAAGGGAGCATATCAAGAAAACAGCTTTTATCAGGACTTATGGGTAATATGAGTACCTGACCATGCTATTCAGGTTGGTCACATCCCCATCAACCTTTCAGAGGCTCATAGACAAGATCTTGCATGGGCTACATTACTTTGCAGTAGCGTACTTGGATGATATACTCATTCATAGCCTTATTTGGGAAGAACATCTGGTTCACTTAACTACCAGAAACTTAGTTTGAGAAACTAAAGGTGGCTTGTTAAAGGTGAAAGAGAAAAAGTGTATATTCGGGAAAGCCAATTGTGTATACCTAGGGTACATAGTGAGTAGTGGAACTGTGCAGCTTATGGAAGTAAAGGTAGCTGCCATTGCTGAGTTCAGAAAACCAAAAGTCAAAAAAGAAGTAAGATCATTCCTGGGCATGTGTGGCTACTATAAAAAGTTTATCAATAACTGTTCTACCATAGCCACACCTCTTTCCAACCTAACATGGAAACAGGCATCAAACAAAGTGGTCTAGAAAAGAGATTGCCAGGGGCATTCGACCAATTATAAAAGGCTCTAACAGAAGCCCCGTATTAGTGACACCCGATTGGACAAACCATTTATCTTACAAACTGACGCTTCAGCCTATGGCTTAGGTTACATTTTAAGTCAGTTGAACAGCAAGGAAGAAGAACACTCCATAGCATATGCTTCAAAAAAGTTACTACCAAGCGAACAGAATTATTCAGCAATAGAGCAGGAAGCTCTGGCTATGGTGAAAGGTGTCAAACATTTTAGGACATATTTAGAAGGCAACCCATTCACTATACAAACTGACCATGACACCCTTACCTACTTGGGTAATCTAAAAGACAGTCATGGGTGGTTGGCCAGGTGGGTGTTGACCCTTAAGCCCTACAACTTTACTGTCAAGCACTGGAGCAGAAAAGCCAACTCTAATGCTGATGGTTTGTCCAGGGACCTATCAGCAGCTGAGGTTGGGGAAATGTCAGAGCCACCGAGACTACTCTCAGTGACTCTGCCTGTGACAAGGCATGGAACAAATAAAGAAGGTCATCAAAAATTAATAATATGAAAGAGAGTAAAGAATGAATAAGAAGAATGGTTGAATAAAGAAAGATGATAATAACAAAGTTAATTAAGACAGCTAATTGTGATAATGTGAGTTATGGGTTTCCAGTGAAAGAAATTGATTATAAGAACATAGAGAAGGAAGTAATTTCAATAAACTCACTTAATGAACAAACAGCTGGCCAGGCAGAGGCTCCTGAGCAGGGGCCAGAATGGTCTGACTATAAAAACACATCACTAAACTGTTACTATTTTAGTCTCCATGTTATAAGTAATTGAGAGTATCATAGTGTATATTGAATATTTGAAAGAACATTGTTGGTTGCTGGTACAGAGAGTCTCTTACCAGTATTTAATACTATCTATTTGAAGGGAGACTGAGTGTATGAACCTACTGTTGCCCTCTTATAACCACAGTTAGGTAACCTTAGCCTATTTTACAGTGGTAGAATTGTTTATAGGATAGGGAGCGGGGCAGCTATCCTAGCTTGGAGAATAATATTAGCTGAAACTAGAGCAGCTATCCTAGCTTGCAGAATAATATTAGCTGAAGCTAGAGCAGCTGCTCACAGTGTTTTTCTCTGGTTTATGTGCTTACCATGCTAAGTTTGAGGGAAAAGCATACAAATGTGTACCACCCTGCCCCTGAAATCTTTTCTTTCATATGAGAATTTCTTCTCAATTTGTTTACTTTAGCCTGACTATGTGTCAGTTTTCCAGGGCTCAACACGAGGAGGTAGTCAACATAAGCTGGGTGGACTGGTGTGGGAAGATGTTGAAAGACAGGAAAGTTTTTCTGTCAGTGCTGGGTTTGAACTCACAAATCTGAAGTTGTTAGTCCAAGAGCATAACTACTCATCAAACACACACACCCCCTGGAATGATAGGATTGCAGCCACTGACTCTGGTTGGCCCTTCAAAAAACTTTGTGCTACATATATGGGATCGATCGTCAAGTTGTAAATTTTTTGTGGACTCGGGTACACAAGTTAGTGTTATCCCACCCTCGGTCAATGATAGGCATACTCCCTCTAAAGACCCTGCCCTTCAATCTGTGAACAGATCATCCATCCGTACCTTTGATACACATATTATGCCCATTGTAGTTGGTGACAGGCATTTCCCTTGGGAATTTGTGATTGCAGATGTTAGCCAACCATTACTGGAGGCTGATTCTTTTGTACACCCATGGTCTGTTGCTTGTTCTCAAAGGCCATAGGTTAATTGATACTAATTCATAGCAATCATTCCTCTCACCTGAGCTACCCAAGTTGGCCCTCGTATCAGCATGGTAGCTGTACAAGCAGATGGTGCATTTTTTGATTTACTGCAAAGGTTTCCTTCCATTACTATGCAAATTTTTCTTCAACAGTACTCAAGCATGGAGATGAACATTTTGTGCAGATCCAGGGTCCTCTAATCAGTGCCAGAGCAAGATATTTACCTCCGGACAAACTCAAGTTGGCTAGGGCCGAATTTGACAAGTTGGAAACTCTAGGTATCATTCGTCGCTCTAACAGCCCATGGTCCTTTCCACTGCACATGGTACCTAAGGGCTATGGTTGGAGGCCTTGTGGTGATTATCATAGGCTTAATAATGTATCCACTACTGATAAGTATCCAGTTCCTCACATTTTGGATTTGGCAGTTAATTTAACAGGGATGAAAATTTTCTCCAAGATTAATTTGGTAAAAGGTTATCACCAGGATCCTATTAATTAAAATGACATTCCAAAGACTGCAATTATTACCCCATTTGGACTTTTTGAATATCTCTGAATGCCCTTTGGACTCACTAATGCAGCTCAATCCTTTCAATGCCTCATGCATACTGTCTGCCAGGGACTGGATTTTGTCTTTGTCTATCTTGATGATATTTTGGTATCTAGTCATGCCAAAGCAGACCATCAGAAGCATTTGTGTTCAATTTTTTCATGACTGCAATATTATGGTTTGTTTATTAACTGCTCCAAATGTGCTTTTGGGGTGGCTTCAATCAATTTCCTGGGCCACCATGTGGGCCAACATGGTACCCCCCCTTTACCTGAAATAATTAAAACCATTCTGGATTTCCAGCAACCTAAGACGGTCAAAGGAATGTTAAACTTTTACCACTGTTTTGTTCCTAAGGCAGCTGCCATTATGCAACCTCTTTTTGCTAGTACAAAGGGAAAGACAAAGATGGTGGAATGGTCCCAGGACATATTCACTGCATTTTCAGCTGCCAAACAAGTTTTGGCAGCTGCCACACTGCTGGTCCATCCTCATGCAACATCACCTGCTTCCATCACAGTGGATGCCTCTAACAAAAAAGTTGGTGGAGTTTTGGAGCTGCTATTAGAACATTAATGGCAACCATTAGCCTTTTTTAGTGGCAACTATGCCCTCCGGAAACTCGATATAGCACCTTTGATTGGGAACTGCTGGCTCTCTATCTTACTATTCGCCATTTCCGCTATTTTTTAGAAAGCCGGGATTTTGTGGCCTTATCAGACAATGAACCTCTTACTTTGCATTCGCTAAAGTGGCAGACCCTTGGTCTCCTCGTCAACAATGTCAATTAGCCTACATTTCAAAATTAATAACCAACATATGGCACATTGCTGGTAAATACAACCATGTGGCAGATGCCCTTTCTTGAGCAATGGTCAGTGCAATCAGTTCAACTGAGCATGGATTTGATTTTTCAGCAATGGCCAAAGCACAGCAACAAGACAGTGAAATGGACACCTATACTAATAGAGCTAGTGGTGTTTATATATATATAAATCAAAAACTGGGATCCTAAATCAAAAAAAAATTTTTTAAAGAACCAAGTCAGTCAAATCTGAGGCTATATTTGGACCATTGCATTCATGACAGATGTCCAATAACCAAGAAATTCATGAAATGGTGAGTTCTCCAATCTTTGCCATTTTCCATGCCATTATCAAACAATAAGTAGTATAGTAACCATTAAAATAAAGCAACTTCTCCAAAAAAATAATAATAATAAATTTTAAAAAAGCATCCCTTTCATACAAAAAAATATGTGAATAAATATATCAAAGAGAAAAAAAAAAGAAACAGTCATTGAGATAAAACTAAACAAGCACCCCTTGTGTGACAACAAGATACTCAACAAAACAGACCAACATTTAGAAATTCATCACTCTCAAGAAAGTAAATAATAAGTTTAGAAAAATCAGCCCTTTCATGCAAAAAAAAACATGAATACATATATCAAAGAGGAAAAAAAAAGCAACAGGCATTGAGATAAAAATAAACAAGTGTCCCTTTCATGACAAGACACTCTACAAAACAAACCAACATTTAGAAATTCACCACTCTCAAGCAAGTGCACCAAAAGTAATCTCCTGTTGAAAAAAAAGGTGAGTTGTATACCACATAACTAATATATATTGAACCAGATAAAAAAAATTTAACCAAACCTGTATGGTCCAATGCACTCCTCAGAATTTCTATTCTAACAAACCTACACAAGAAATTTGGTGCAGCAAAAATAATTCTCAGTTGGAATAAAGTAAGTTGTACAGTCTTAACTAACATTTATTGAATCATAAAAACAAATTTACTTAAACCTATTTGACTTTATACATTCATTTACATTTCCTTTTCAAATAACGCCCAGCAAACAAAAAAAAACAACCATAACTAATAAACAACCTGAAGCAGTTATTCAAAGCTGACCTAGCACTTAAAACCACACCATGTAATTTCTACTATCAATTGAAATTATAACCAACCAAAGTACAAGTACTTTTATCCTTAATAAATATTTCATAATTAAGAACCGGTACCAACATACACAATTGTAATGAATGCATAAAAAAATCATTCATTTATAAAAAATATATATAAATCCTACATTTCATTTAAACCAACCAATTTAAATATACTTTTATCAATAAAACAGATCCAATCATTCCTTCCAAACTACAGTACCCAAGCAATCACCAAGGACAAGGAAGGTATGACATAAAACTACATACTTTCTGATACCTTAAAATAATTTGACCATTCCACATGCATCACACATATATATGAAGGAAAAAATAGTAAGTTACCAAGGCCAACTAATATCAAAAGGCAAGAGAAATAGGCTGAATAAAACCATTCAATCACACTACAGGACAAGTGAAATGCTGGAAACACCATCAATTAATGGAACATTCATGAATGCACTGAATGAACAGTAAACAAATGAACATCAAACAAATGAACATCAAACAAATGAACTTCAGCAAACAATAACAAATGCACATTATATTTCAGCAGATAGTCATGAACACATATTGGAACCTCAGGTCACAGCAATCACAGAAGCAATTAATATTGAAACAGAAACAACAGCAAGATCAAACATTACCTGACTAAATGCAGGTTTCCAATATGACACAACCCCTGATTATGCAAGCAATGACAGGTTACCATTGGAAGGATGACAGATGCATGCCCACACTGCAATGCACAGAAATGGAAGAAAGAACCACCAACAGTCTATTGTTCCAATGGAAAGGTGAAAACTCCCACTCATAGAGGAGTCCCTACTAATTTGGAAGAGGCTACTTGAAGAAAACACTGCAATTAACAAGCATTTCAGAAGCAATATCAACAAGTACAATTGAGCATTCCAGATGACCCCCTTCTAAACAGAGCACAACTTAACCAATCATGGATTCTTCACCTCATTCAAAATTCAAGGCCATTGCAATCACAAAATTGGAGGACTACTTCCTATTTCAGATGAAGAACCAAAGTTTGTTCAAGTGTATTTCATGGGAAATACACAAGAAGAGGCCAAGCAACGAAATAGACTTGTCGGTGGAAACCTTGAAATGAAAATCATGCCTATGTGAGCATATTCAAGTATGCACTGGAAAACATAGCACTGCCAGACCACAAAGTAATAATTAGGGTGGACATGAGACCAGCTGGAAAACATGAACATCGGCTACAATGCACCATCAGTAGATGAAGTTTCAATCATCCATGACAACCAGCATCATGGGGACAGGGACATATTCTGAGACAAAGATATTGTTCTCTCAGTAAAATCTCTGGAACACATCTTGCCTAAAACTCATTACAATACCCTATAAGTACACAAAGAAGACAATTTGGTGACCATATCCCACCAAAGGTAGGCCAAAAAAATGCCTGAAGGGCGGGTTTTTCGCTAGTCTATATATATAAAATCAAAAACTGGGATCCTAAATCCAATAAATTTTTGAATGGAACCAAGTCAGGTGAATTTGAAGACATATTTGATGACATATTTGGACTTATTGCATTCAAGCTGATGTCATCAAAACAAGAAATTCACGAAATGGTGACTTCTTCAATCTTTGCCATTTTGCACCTCATCATCAAACATAAGTAGAACATCTCCAAAAAAATAATAAATAATAGATTTAAAAAAAGCGTCCCTTCCATACAAAAAAATGTGAATAAATATATTAAAGATAAAAAAAAAAATGCAATAGGTGTTTAAAAATGCAACAGGCATTGAGATAAAAACAAACAAGCGTCCCTTTCTTGACAAGACACTACAAACAAACCAACATTTAGAAATTCACCACTCTCAAGCAAGTGCACCAAAAGTAATCTCCTGTTGAAAAAAAAAGGTGAGTTATATACCACATAACCAACATATATTGAACCAGAAAAAAAAATTTAACCAAACCTGTATGGTTCAATGGACTCCTCAGAATTTCTATTCTACTCAAACCTACACAAGAAATTCTGTGCAGCAAAAATTATTCTCAGTTGGAAACAAATAAGATGTGCACCCTTAACTAACATTTATTGAATCATAAAGGCAAATTTACTTAAACCTATTTCACTTCATACATTCTCCTTTACATTCCCTTACAACTCCACACACATTCTTAACATCCAACAAACAAAAACAAAAAAAAAACTATACTTAATTAACAACTTGTAGCAGTTATTCAACTGCAGATCTAGCACTTAAAACCACACCATGTAATATCTACTACCAATGGAAATAAAAACCAACCAAGGTACAAACACATTGGCCCTTAAGAAGTATTTTATTACTAAAAAAACACTACCAACATACACAACTGCAATGAATGCATAAATATTAGATTATATTACAAAAAAAAACCTTTAATTATAGAAAATCACATTAAACCTATATTTCATTGAACTAATCAATTCAACTATACTTCTATCAATGAAATGATACTCAACAAAATTTGACCATTCCACATGTACTACACATAGATATGCTGGAAAGAATACAAGTTAACAAGAAAAAAAGAGTAAGTTACCAAGAAATAAAAAAGGTAAGTCACCAAGGCCCATCAAAAGGCAAGAAAGGTAGGCTGAATAAACCATCCAACAGAGTTTCTTCACAGTCTTGAGCCACCAGGATTTCCTCCTCACAAATTTATACTTAAAGCCAATGTACTAATCATGCTACTGAGAAACTTGGACCCACCAAAATTGTGCAATGGTACTAGCCTCCTCTGCCATTGCATGTAATTGAGGCTATTATTATGGCTGGCAAATATGCCAAATACCTCTCATACCCAATGGAGATGACTACCAGTTGAATTGAAAAGATTGAAATTCCCTGTTAGGCTAAGCTATGTAATCACCATCAACAAGTCACAGGGACAGAACCTTAAGGTTGCTGGCCTCAATCTAAACACACCTGTTCTTTCACTTAGCTAACTATACATAGGTTGCTTAAGAGTAGGCAACCCAAAAACCTATTACATTTAACTCCTGGAGGAAAGACAAAGAATGAAGTTTATCCTGAGGCACTAATCAACTGAAATGGTCAACTAATAAGAAAGTAAGAAGATGAATGAATACAACATAAAATTTCCTACCACATGCTATGAATTTGTAAGTTGCATAGAACTTGACATGACAGTGTACATCAACAATAAATACACAGCATACCACCATGTACACTAATGCATACTAACACAAATAGACATGTGCACATATCAAGAAAAAAACATTACCTTTGCTCTTAAACACTCACTCATTAAAACTACCAATCATTGAAAGTAAATATAAATATATACTTTCAAAAAATTAATCCACCACCATGATATACCACATAGTGATCCAGAGCAATAATGTAACACTGCATACTATAAACTATTACATTGACAAGTCTAGATTAAAAAAATCAACGTATCTGGAATATAATATTCAAGAAATGATGAAGCAGATAAAAATCACAATGATGTTTATTAATAAAACAATTCTTAGACAATATTATTAATTTTTTAAATGTGCTACCTATCTCCATACTTAAGACTATTACACTCATTACATTACATTAATACATAATAATAGAAAATGAACTAAACAAATGAAATGAACTAAATTATGTATAAATATAATACATAAAAACCCAAATAAATATGTACACAAAGACAATTTAGTGATCACAGCCCACCTGAAGGTAGGCCGAAAAACCACTAGTAGGGCTGGTTTTTCACTAGTATATATATATGTATGTATGTATGTATATACCATATATATATGGGTACTATAACCTGCCAAATGGCTAAAAGAATTTGGTTAAAAATTGGCAGATATGATATTCCTTAAGTAAAAGTAACCTGCACTATGTCTCATTTCTCCATACCCCACTGTTCAAGTGGAGTAACTAAAAGAAGCCAAAAAAAAACTCTACCACATCCGCCATTTTATGTCTATCAAAGGGAATTCATTGGCATTCACAAGCTAACACACCAAAGAGACGTTAATACACTTTAACATGGCCAGCCTAGATGAAAAGATAAAAAACCTATCAGTAAATTTTTTTTTTAATTGAATTCAGAAATAAGTTCCATGAAATCCTATTGATGTAGGGAATGCTGCTTTGGGAGAGCAGCTGAAGGTACAGAATTTAGTACTCCCACAAACCACCTTCACCCCCCACCCCCCCCCCCCCTTCCCCACTCACCACTATTCCTGTACAACAAAATTAGGTCCCTTTAAAACCAAAATAATTACAATCAAGGATTTCACAGGAGCAACAGTGTTGAAAAAAAGAGGGAAAAAAAAAGGACCAAAAGAGCCACAGACATAATATTAATATAAAATTATTACAGCAAAGATGTCAATCCAATCTTAGTGGTGTATGGTACTGACTGAACCTCCCATCACCACTGTCTGGCACATTCAAACTACAATTTTAAAAATTACAGTTGAGGGAATATTGTTTGTCAAGCATTCAAGAAGACCATTAACTTTTCTTATTTTTTTTAAATACCCAAGCAGACCACAACAATAAACCAACATACCCAAAAGAACATTTTAAACAATAATTCCTTGGAAAGCATGTCTCAAAAATAAAAAAAATGTACTGGAGAAAAAAAACCCAGCAGATTAAACTCACAGCAGCTTCAATGGTTGCAGCTTCTGCACATATCAGCCAAACTTGCCCACCTACAGGACATATCCTCCCACAACAGATATTCTCATGAGAGACATGACCACCAGAACCACATATCTTCAAGTAACACATGTCCACCTGCATATAATGCCGTCCTATACAACTGTTCACATGTTGAACATGTCTTCCAGTAAAACATATCCTACTTCAATTCATGTATCTTAATAATACATGTCCACACATAATAGATGTACTCCTGCAAGACATGTCAACCTGTAAGACATGCCATCATGTAATAGATGACTACCAATATAACATACCCTCAAGTAAAACCCTTCCTCATCTAAGAGGTGTTCTCATGACCTACCACAAAATATTTTCTCCTATAAAGCATGACCTCCCATAAGACGTATGCTCTCATAAGGCATGTCATCCTGAAAGACATGTACTCCAGAAAAACATGGCCCGCCACAAGCAATGTGGCCGAAGGCTGCAATTTTGTGCTAGTTTCTCTAATTCACATGTAAGATAAACCAGTTTAAAACCTTTTGAATTAAAAGATAGTTTAACAAGGCCTACCCTACCCAGTAGTTTGGGTTATCTCTGGTGGCAGCATCAATTGAAGAGACAGAGACTTAAAATGCTCTTGACCCACACAACATATATAAATTATATTTTAAAATATGATAAACTGTAGGCAAACATAATACTACAAGTTAATTCCCTAGCACTAGCTCTAGCCCTAAAGTAAGTAATGGGTGGGTATGAACACGACTATCAAGCATTTATGTTGCCAGGTTATATGTCGTCCATGTCAGTAAGCAGTGCTTCTCTCTCCGCCTTCATTTTCTCATAGTCCCTTGTTGCAATGACCATTTTACCTGATAAAACAGATATATATGATAATTCCATCTTCTGGCTAGAGAAACAAATTATTTTTATGGAATAAAATCTATAAATCATATTATGGAATAAAGCTATAATTCTACAATCACTCTATTGTACCAACACAACTGTTGAAGGATTAGAAATTAAATAAGCTGGAACAACAAAAAAATGTGTGTGTGTGTGTGTGTGTACATACATATATATATATATATATATATATATATATATATTATAAATTCATTCTATTTACATTTGGTATAAGGTCTCTGATATATTTAGCACTGTAGTTATCTGTCCTATGCCCTATATTGATCTTGTGACCATTAAATCATTTTTAAAGCGTAACTGAACTGGAGAAAAAAAAATTTTTTTTATCTTATCTTGCTGCCATTGATGCATAACATGGTATTAAATTTATTTTTTTTCTTTTTTCTTTTTTAATTTTGGTCCAATATTCATGAAGAAAACTTAGCTTCAGAAATTTACCTCCTGTGAGGATATAACTCTTCAATGACATCACAAGAGGGACAGCTGCAGCAAGAACTCAATTGAAGTGATAGGCTACTTCAAACAAACTTCAACAATTCTTGAGTTCAGAGACAGGATTCTGCCAGTAACGAGGTATCAACTGAAAATAAAATTGCAAAAGAGCAGCAGAGTAGCATATCTTAGAATGAGTGAAGAGGTCTTTTGGTACAGTACAAAAATTTCTCATGACTTCAGAGCCTAGTGACAATGCAGCTTCACCCAGCTCTGAGTCAGGCACAGTAAATTAGGATCTAAGACTTTCTGATTTGTCATGGTGAAATCTAGCTATTAGCAAAATTATAGCTAACTAGCTTGGGCCACTTTTAGTGTGGAGCTAGATATTCAATAGCCAGCAATATAGCTACAGAAAATGAGGAACATATAATTAGTGATTTTACATGATAATACTTGCTAGATAGCTTGCCACTTTTGGTATGGAGGTAGATAATTAATAGCTAGCTAATTATAGAGCACAGTGTGTAATTGTTCATTTTATACTTGGTTATAACATTAATAGCTAATACATTTGCTATAAGGTTGGATTATTCAGGGAATTACTAGCTATAAATGTTATAACCAAGTAATTAAAATTTAAAAAAAATTGCACACTTAGCAAGCTGTCTGAACCAGAGCCAGACAAAGCTGAAGAGGAATCAGTGTCACCACTACATTAAGTTATGAGAAATTATTGCACTCACCAAACAGACCTCTGCTCATTCCTTCAGAAGAGCTAGATCTTTAGATTAGCTATTCTGCAGTTGCTGAGTTGCTATCTTGCTAGGCAATGATGTACTACTAACACTGCTTGACTTACCAGCAGAATTTGGCCTCCTAATTCAAGGATTTGTAAAGTTTTTTTTCATGCATATTGGACAAAAATTTTCCAACTCTTTTATACCCAGTTATTCATCAAGGACAAGATCAGAACATAAAAATTAATTTTTTTCAGTTCAGTTACCCATTAATTATATGATTCTTGGGCATACATAACAAAAATGGGGGGGAACAGATAAGGCAAATGGGCATATGCATGTTTAATAGGTTTCTGCATTAAAAATTCTCAAAGATGTATTTTTACGAATTCTATATCATCACCTAACTCATTTTTGTTATAACTGGTAAACACTGTATCTTAATTTGAACATATAGATAGGTTGAATTCTTCAGTAAGCCATGTTTTATAATAAATTAACATGAACTGACTTGCAACTTCATTAATCCTGCCCTGTTCATGACATGGGGCTAAAAATATACTGTCACTTATTTCAGAGGTGAAGCTGGAAAGCACAACTATAGCATCCCTAAGAAAAAATTTTTAACATAAAATTTAATTTAAATATATTACTCATAATTGCTGTGTACATTTTACAGCATATATCCTCCTAACTGTGGAATGAACTGCTATAATTATCCTATGAATCAATTTCTATTAGATGCAAGATTAGTACTACCTATTGATTGATTGCAGTAACTGATTACCACACTGACATTATTATTGCAGTATGTTCGATATAGACATCATTCTCCATGAAATTATATAATATGCTATAATGTTGTTAGGGGGAAGCTAAAAAAAGTGATCTTTTTCTTATGCAAAGCTCTTAAATAATACTACATGGTTTCTGCTGGTGGTTCAAATCTAGACATATGCATGACTATATTCCTACTAGTAAACTGAAGCAATCATGACTATGCAGTTTTAAAATTCTAGATTAATGTAGTTGCTGGAAGAGATGATATGATCATTATAGTCTTGCTTTAAGTCTGATAGACAAAGTACAGAGAGAAAGATGGATTCTTCAAAATATAGAAGCCATTCATTTTGAAAGTGTAATATATAACCATTAAAATGAGTCTGAAGAAGAGTCTTATGGGCTTGTTATAGGAATAAGGAACACAGCTCAGTCAGCGAACATCAATCTACTCTCTAAGCCACAGCAATATACAACTCCCCAGTGATTAACACTATAAATATGAAACAGAATTCTACCATAAGCAGCAGCAAAGAAAAGAGAATAAGCCTATGACCAATATTTATTATCTTTCTTAATGCACCAGTTGTGGTAGAGATCAACATAGTGGAAACAAATGTCCAGCTAGTGATACTACATCTCATAACTATCTTATTAAAATATCTTATAGCTCAAGTAGTTACTAAATCGATTTCTTCCATCCCAGATCAGGGGAAGGATAGTAGTAGCATTACATACTTATCTTGATGACATAAGAAGAGACACAAGAATTCTTAAATTACCAAAGTGAAACTTGAATCCAAAGAAACAAATTTATTCTAGACACTGGTGCAGATGTCAGCTTAAGAAAGCTTAGCAAACACCACTCTGCAAGAGTTGTCTGAAACACATCATGGCCCATGACACCACAGACTGGAAGTTATGGGAGAGATTAAAGAAATACTATCTTATAATGGAAGATGTATATGGCAAAGAATATTTACAATTCAAGTGTTAAGAACCAATCGTTTATGCCTACCAGCTATCATTGCTCTGAATTCAGCTCCAAAAAATAACTGTGTATACAGCTATGAGTTGCCACTAATCAAGTCATTTCCTAGCATTTTTAGAGGGTAGGGCAACTTGGAAGAATAATATGAAGTGAAGTTAAAAGTTGATATCAATCCACATGTACTATGTGCTTCAAGGACTATTCCACTGCACTTACGAAGAAATGTCCAGGAAGGACTATATGAGATGGATCACTTGGACTCATCTCAAAAGTGAATCAACCAACATCTTAGTGCACTGGTATGGTCGCATTACCCAAGAAGGCTGGAGCCTGACTTATATGCCTAGACTTGAAGCCTCTAAATGAGAATATCCCATGGAAGGTGTATTCACTGCCTAGAGTAGATGGCCAGAGATTCATGAAATTCACGCCATTATCCTACTATATTGGAAAGATCAAAATAAATTGACCATATTTGGAAATCTGCTACTCCATCACAGTCACATAGTAGTACCAAAAGAATTGCAGCAGGAGGTAGTACAAAATATCCACCCTGGACACCATTCAAAAGTGCAGGTTCAGAGCAAAAACAGTAGTCTGCTAGCCCAACTTATCAGAACAGATGAAGTACTTGTTCATCATTGCATGTTCTGTTCCCAACATTTAGTGACTAAGAAGGAGCCCATGATTACTCCTAAACTACCTGATATATCCTTGGCATAGGGTGGTGTCTAACCTCATCTACTTCAAATAAAACGTATATTTACTTCTTCAGGATTACTTTAACATATTTCCTGAAGTTGCTAGGCAAACTATTACCATATCACACAGTGTAATAAATACCTTTTAATCAATATTTGCAAGACATGGCATCTCAGAAGTATTAATGAGTGATAATGATCCTCAGTACAGTTCACAAGAGATGAAAGACTTCTCTTTTTCCTATGATTTCAAGAATATCACCAGCAGTCCCACTATCCACAGATCAGGGATTAGCAGAAAAGATGGTAAAAATAGTGAAACAGCTGTTAATCAAGAATGAACACCTATTCATGGCCTTACTGAGTTACAGAGCAACCTTTACACTTCAGGGTGAGTCAACCGAGGTGAATAAATTGATTATAGGAAAGAAGATAAAACTGGACTACCTCGAATAACAGGAAATAATGATAGCTTCATGGTTATGGTAAACAAGATGAAGACTATAAAAATAAGCATGCAGAGAACTACCACAAATGTCACCAACCACAACTACTAGAGAATATTCTTAATGATACTAATGCATGGGTGAGATCAAAGGAGGAAAAAGGGCGCTGATAGAGTTCTATATAAAACTGACATGTGAAGAGCGTATCTTGTTATCACTCTATCTGGTCTTATTCAAAGGAATTGAGTTGCTTCTAACCGTAAATCTTAACCTAAAACTGATCTAAAAATTGAACTCACCATGGATCAACCCAACAAGATTCCAATTTACTACCTCTAACTCGAAGTTCTATTTAAACAAAATAATGAACAGGAACTCCAAATACTCCACGAGATTGCTATACTCTGGTTAAATCTATTCATGAGAAAAGAAGATGTGTAATGATTTACCATTTGGTAATGTCATTGATTGACTGCTTTAACTGGCTACCACTCTTATAATATTATATATTCAATAGAGACATCATTATTCATTTATATATTATATATATGTATGTATTATGCCTGTAATATTGATGTGAGGAGGCTGAAAAAATGTAATGTTCTACTTATGCAACTTCTTAAGTAGTACCACACACATCATATTTAAGTATTTGATACCTAATCATGTGTTAGTTTACTTACCTTCCAAAGTTGAAATTGTGTTCCTCAGATCCACAATATTCATTCGTTTCCCCTGCAATTCAGTCTTGCATGTCATAGTTTCTTCCAATGCTTTAAGCTCTATTTTTTTTAATTTTTCAATATCTCCTTCCAGAAGTACAGTTTTCCTTTTGAGGGAATCTATTTCCTTCTCCTTCTGCAATAAGAGATTTACAATAACACATTAAGAGCAGTAACTAACAGACTTTCACTTTTATGCTGACTGTGTACAATACATATAATGTACTAAGGCCAACTACTTAAAAACTGAAACAAGGCATTGGTAAACCTGGCCATACCTCTTACTGTGGACATACCATTATATGACGCAACACTGGGTATATAATCTGCTTATACATATTATATACTGGAAGAATATATCCAGCATTTCCTGGCCCAGAAACACTTTAGCAATAAACATGTGAAGGAATTTTCTATGCTCAATTGAATAGTCCCCCGAACACAGTAAAATCACTAAACATTGGGAAAAAGAAGCTTTCACCCAAAACTTAAATATTTCATTAAAAATGCAATTTTTTCAGAAAATCACTTAATTTGTGAGTTTTAACCTAAATATAACTTCCTTTTTTTACTTTCTGGAAAAATTGAACAAAATCTAGCAAATGTCCTCCTTTTAAGTGCTCATGGAATGTGTTCTACTTAGAGTTTCCTTCCTTCCTCCTCCAGCATTGTCAATGTTAGTGCTAGGCCATAATATGCCAACAATAGCCTTTGTCTGGAAGGAGAGTTATAGATTAGTGATCTGCTAATGCACAGTGCACACACAGATTAGTTCATTGTGGTCATGAAATAATTGAATGATGTTTTAATGTTTACCATGTATTGACATACCCAATGGTGTGTGTCTGACCTCTGGAGAGGAGTGTAACTTTTTAGTTGAGTCTTATTGAAGTTATGAAAAGGTGATGAGTTTTAGCTACTCTAAGAGTTGAATTGTATTTAATAGAGGTATGGTAGCTAGGGTTGCACAGGCCAGCTAATAGTGGAACGTAAGCTCGTAGCAGTCAGGAACAGCAAAGCCTCCTCTTTTCCTGTTTTGGTGACCAAGGTGAAGAAGTGGATAAAGGAATTTAAGACTACTTCAGACAGGCCCACCAAGTTTGTCAGTGCCAAAACCTGCTACTGCAAGGCATGTAATTCTTCTCTTACATCTACTCAAAAGTCAGCCTTCCAGCAACACATACAGTGTGAAAAAAAAGCATGTGACCAACACCCAGCCAAAAGTAAAGAGAATGGCTGCTCAGACTCAGCTTGGAGATTCATTTCTTGCTGTCAAGCCTTCCAGATCAATGAACCTGCAAAGAAAAAAGTGCGACGCCGTGCTGTCGGCCAACATCCCCTGGAACATGCTTGAAAAACAGAAGCTGCACATCTTTCTCGAGACAAACATGGGATCTCTCTTCCACTTCAAACAACCATTCTGTATATCTACCTGGAAGATTGCTACAATGACACCATTGAATCATCAAGAAGAGCATTGAAAGTGCCTTCCTGTGGTTGGGTGCGGAAACCACCTGCTGCAGGCAGGTATGTGGCATACATCACCTTGGGAAAACTCAATGCTGTGATGTACCATCAATACTTCATTGTCCACTGTGCCTTCCTGGAAAAGACAAGTTCGGCCACCATTGCAAGGCATTTCAAAAGATCGTCAGGTTCTTCTGGCCTGACTTCAACTGCTCACTGCTTGATCAAGAGGAGACCCTATGCATCAATGGTGCATGAAAAATTATGGAGAATTGCACTGTCCAAGCAATCTGGTCTTCATTGAAACCCTCCTTGTGTTCCTTCCTGTTGTTCTCAAACAGCTTGAGAAATTCGGCCTGCCTCTTGAGAAAGCTTTTTCCTTGCTGGATGAGGCCATGGAGAAAATCAAGAGCACCTCTGGCTACAATCACAGGCAGTTGAAGATAAACTTTGCAGCCATCCTCATGAGGAATCCCAAGCTCAAAATGTTTCACTCCATCTTGGCCATCCTCAGGGGCTAGTTGAATCTACCTGAAGGAATTCCACCCTCTGAGTTATCAAAGTTCAAGTTTTCCCTAACTTCCAACTGTGATGTGAAGAGATGATTGTCCAGGTATAAGATGATCCTGACATAAACCACCACAAACTGATTGCTGACAGCATCAAGAAAATTGAGATTTCCCACAGCAATCACTCTTACTCTTAATTTCTACAATTGATCAATAAAAACATGCAAAATATGTATGGATATGTCCTTTTTTTTTACCTAAAAGTGACTTTTTGGGGGAATTTCTCACCTAAAACTACTTATTACTGTGTTTGCCCATCCCCTAAAAAAGTACTTAAACTGTTGGTTTTTTTTAAACTTTTTACTATAAGTCTAGTTACTAATAATCACTGACACTAATATCTATATTCACACGATTCAATGAATTTACATGGTGCTTGCAAAAAAACACATACATGCACAAATACTCAGAAGGTGGAAGGATAAGAAATAATTACTTTCAATACCTCACAAGGCATTAGCGGTCATGGCTGAGTCTGCCAGATCAGTATCCTACAGATTTAATGAGGACTGGCTAAATGCAGTATTTGTTATTTTTTTCCTCCATCTCTTTTTAGTGCAGACTGCCTGTTCATGAAGCAATCAATGTTAGATGCCAATTATCTGCCTCTACTTTATTGGTATTGTAAAAGAGAAAAGGAGAAGTAAACAATGAAAAAAAGAGAGGGGAAAAGAAGGAAGGAAAAGTATGAGGAAAAAAAATGAATATGCACACAGGCAGACTGACAGAGAG
The DNA here is from genome assembly GCA_963969325.1 of Lycopodina hypogea. Lineage (NCBI taxonomy): Eukaryota > Metazoa > Porifera > Demospongiae > Poecilosclerida > Cladorhizidae > Lycopodina > Lycopodina hypogea. Next base: position 4,710,355 of record OZ017788.1, read on the forward strand.
ACTGATCAACTGACTGATGGATGGGCTGACTTTAGTAAATTTTTTATTAGGAAAACCATAAAAATAATGATCAGATATTTTTAAACCCAAGTTAATTGTTAACCTAGCCAGACACACAAAAGATCATGCCTGCGAAGTTTTATTAAAATATGCTAAAATGGATTATTACTAATATGATCTTTGACATTTTTGGACACAACAAATTTATCATTATTATAATAGGCCAGTAAGCATGCTCAGACATTATCTGCATTTTCAGCTGGGCACACCCAGAGAAAAACGTGTGGCCTGAATGGACACAGCCCATGTCCAAGTCTTTTTAACCATGTTCCATCATTGGCATTTTTAGCCTTACACATATAGAAAGTGGTGTTGTCAGGTTGCCCACATTTTTAGAGCTTAAAACCATTCCCAGTGTAGGATATCTATGCTACGAGAAATTATTTGGTGAGATATCATGGCAGGAAAGTGGATAAAACATACTTCATGCATATAAATGTGCCAACTATTTCAGCTTGTACTGATACACATGAGGAAGAGGTGTAGCCAGGTGGAACTAGGACCATATTACTAAAGGACTCACTTTCAGAATTTTTTGGGCAATAAACTTCACCAAGTACCAAAAAATTCTATCTGCACAGTTTTTCAATGTCTATTTAGCTGTTTGGCTGTCCATCATGAACATACACATGCATTATTTCTCTATATATAAACATATCAAAACACGGGTGCATGCACACACACATGCACACACATAAATGTTAATTTTAAAAATTTCTTACTGCAAACTTTTCACATTCCATTTTCTTCCGGATTTGATGTGCTTTATCAGCTTTCTCCTCAGCAACATCCCTTTCCTCTGCTAGCTGATGCATTTTCTCTCTTACCCTGTCCATTATGGCTGAGGATTGGTGAATGTACAAATTTCAAAATACATCAATAGCTTTACAATGTATCAAGTTCATTAACATAGATCTTTTTTCTTTTTTTTAATTTTCTTCCCACACAATGAAATTAACACATCAAATAAACAAAATTAGAAGAAAAACAAAGAGTACAGGAGTCATCTTCAACCGAAATAATTAAGGATTCCCATACCCTTCTTTAAATATTAATTAATGCATGTATATACACCAAGAGTACTGCCAAATAGTAAGTCATTACACTTCAAAAATTTTTTTTTTAATAATACATCTTACTAAAATCCTCAATTTATTTGTTTCTTTGTTTATATGTCCAGTTACTACTCCCAGATTATTGGACCTAAAGGGCTCAAATTTTCTTGATTTGATGGGAGTCACCCTTGGGATGTTATAACTAAATTTTGTAAAGATTTGTTTGTTTGCTAACAGCTTCCAGATGATTGAGCCTAATGGGCTCAAATATACAGGGTTTAATGAGTGTCACCCTTGGGTGGTTACAAGCAGGTTTGGTGTCAGACCTTACATGGGCAATAGATATAACTATATATACAATTGTGTTGCATAATCTAAACTGTTAGGCTAATTGTAGTTACAGCAACATCTACTAGCCTAATATAGTGTCATAATGTTCTGAGAGTCACAGTCAATTGTATATTTATTAGTTTTGAGTAATGACTATCATAACTATCAATGTGATCTCAGGGAGTGTTATTAGTGGCCAACTGATTTAGGAGTCTCATTTGACAGTATATTACCAAGTCAAGTTATCTTATAATAGAGGTGGTTTTATCTTGGAGTGGTCTTACATGCAAAATGGTTAATAGAATCAGTTAATCAGGAGCAAGCAAAAGTGGTTTTAAAATAGTAGTGGTCTTTATTCAGAAGGATCTCAATAGGGAGGAATGACTGTAATATGTAATTATTAAATGATATGCACTACTGAAGTTTGATCCCACTGCATTTGCCAAAGGAAAAAAAAAGTCTGCTGTCGTAGACTAAGAACACCACATACATTAGCAATTCTTTTTTTGGTAAATAGCCTCAATTCATTTTTCTAAATGTCATATCTCATTACCAAAACAAACAAATCTGGCATATTGAAATCAACCTGAGATAGAAATATTCTTACTGGGTTTAAAAGTTTTTTAAAAACAACAACTATTCATAAATTTCTGGCATATGTATGTACACAATACTGAAATGAATCATTTAAGTCAAACCACATTTGTATTTATGGCAACCTCCAGTTTGTGACCAAAAAAAATCAGTTAAGAAACAAAAGCATTTGGAAAGTCATGTGGCCAAGATTAGGTTTACGTACACTGAGACTAATAAGGTCGTCTGTTGAAGACATTGCTCTTACTAAAATCTGTACATCCTCATCCCTGGCAAGTACTGGGCAAATGCTCAAAATATCGGAGTTCATATCACAAATGCATCATTTATTAAGCAATGCTCTTGTGGAGGCAGTTTTTTTCTTCATCTTTTGTTTTTACATCGAAAGACAAAATTGAGGAAATAGAAGAGCTGTGACATGTTGGACAGTATAATCCTATCAGAACCCAACTCCAGTCAGAAAAAAAATGCTGTTAAGACTTTGTGACTTTCATAAAAATGCTTAAAAAAGTGTAACAAAGACATCTTGTACAACCACTCTGCTAATGCTAGTCAATGATCTGCATTAATGACAGCAAGAAGAATCAATGGAAGAGTGGGAGATTGACTGAAGTTCATGGACAAGATTAATATGTGAATGTATGGAAATATTGTTTGTTGATAGTCTTGATTTGCATTGATTCTTGACACTCGATTGTCTTTATAGTAAACTAGCAGCATATATCCAGCTTAGCCCGGTCAATATCAACATGAAACATTGTAGAAGCCACACAATATTTGGCATTGTTAGTCCTTTAATTAGCTTTTGGCAGCCAAAACAAGTGTGTGCTTGAGGCTAAGACCAAACCACACCTATTTACACACACATTTGTGGTTTATAATGCTCACCCAATTACTTGGAGTCCATATGCTAAATTTCAGCATTATTGGTCAATAAATTTATTTTTGGAAGGCATAATTACTTCCTATGGGTGTAGCAATAACCAAACCACACACATTGCCACACCCACATGTGGTTAATAATGCTTACCCAGTTACTTGGTAACAAATGCCAAATTTCAGTCTGGTTGGTCCATCATTTAGCTTTTCATTGGTAAAACAACTTCCTGTGGGTGTGTCAATAGCCAACAAACCATTGACACACGAAACCTCATACCAATTTTAATCTAGTTGGTCCTTTGATTAGCTACTGATAGCCAAAACAACTTCCTGTGGGTGTGGATATGGCTAAACCACCCCAATATATGGCTAATAATGCTTAACCAGGTACTTGGAGACCACACGCCAAATTTTGGCCTGATTAGTCTTTAATTATCTTTTGGTAGCCAAAACAACTTCCCGTGGGTGTGGCAATAACAAAGCCACACCCATTAATGTGCCCATGTGTGTTTAATAATGTTCACACAAGTTCTTGAAGCTCACATGCCAAATTTCAGCATTTTTAGCCAAAAGGTTTGCATACAAATAAACATACATACTCATACATGCATACATACATACATACATACATACATACATACATACATACATACATACATACATACATACATACATACATACATACATACATACATACATACATACATACATACATACATATATACATACACACTCACACACACATATATACATGTACGCACGCACGCACATGCGCACATGTGCACACATACACACACAAATACATACACACACACACACACACACACACACACACACACACACACACACACACACACACACACACACACACACACACACACACACACACACATACATACATACATACATACATACATACATACTTACAAACCGAAATACACATTATTACATATATTCATGGATCTAACTCCTTAAATCCAAGCGTTAATAAGAAATTTTATTTTTGGCACTTTTTAGCCTTACACACCAATGAGAATAGGTGTGGCCTGGTGGTACAACACTCAAGTTGTCGCTCCAGGGGGGTCTACCTGGCCAAGGACTTTTTTACTGTTTTTGGCCTGACGTGAATACAGAAAGGGTTGTGGCCATATATATGCACTTAAAACAATCCCAACATTTCTCTGATTCAAAATACAGAGGGTTCATAGGTCTAACTCCCTAGCTCTAAGTGTTATTTTCAAAGTACCTTTGTCGGCATTTTTAACCTTACACATTGAGAGGAAAAGGTGTGGCCTGGTGGGACCCAGCCCATGTTATTCCCATAGTCGAGTTTGTATGTGTACAAAGTATTAGGTCTGTAGCTGCAAGGGTTTGTCTGACAAAGTACGAATTTTGGACCCTCTTTTTTGTCAGACCATATTTTAAGTTGGGTCAAAACTTATGATCATGCCAAGTTTCAGAGAAATCCACCCACAGGTTTGGCCAGAATGATGGTACTAACAGACGGACAGACAGGCAGGCAGGCAGGCAGGCAGGCAGGCAGGCAGGCAGGCAGGCAGGCAGGCAGGCAGGCAGGCAGGCAGGCAGGCAGGCAGGCAGGCAGGCAGGCAGGCAGGCAGGCAGGCAGGCAGGCAGGCAGGCAGGCAGGCAGGCAGGCAGGCAGGCAGGCAGGCAGGCAGGCAGGCAGGCAGGCAGGCAGGCAGGCATGCAGGCAGACAAACTTGAACTAATTTGCAAGCTCAAGTAATCAGTAGTATTGATCACCAAACATGAAATAATAACCACTGTTTGGTTCTAAATTGGCATATGTGCAACTAAAAATTACATATATTACAGTAAAGAAGTTGGCAACAATGGACACAATAGCAACATGCTAACCAAAAAATATATATATATGCCCAATTAACCACATTTAGAAGTACTACTTTTGCATGTTAAAATTAGGTAAGCTTTCCACACCTCATTGTAACTGCAAAGAAGACATATTTAAGTGGTTGCTTTAAACGATCCGCACATCTTTCAAGAATACATTGATCATAAAGAGAGAGAAATTGTACAAAACAAGTAGCATGCAGTGATCAAGCAACGTTTTGATCCTTATTTTTCTTTATTTTTCTTTATTTTTAAGTAGCTGTCACAACTGGGAATAACTCCGTTTAATATTTTGCTATTTAACTTGTCATACCGCTATATATATCTTACCTGCTGGACGTGTAAGCCTGGTAGCGCAGTTATTGTAACCTCAACGGACAGACACAAGCAATTCTTTTTAGTGATCAGTTGGTTTCTATGACTACCAACGCTGGATATACCCTGATCATGCGCACCTGGCTAATTGCTTCAAATAGCTGTGGCGGATCCGGGTTCGCAGGGATTCGGGTTCGCAGGTCTCCAGCGAGGCCACCTCAACCCCTCCTCCTGCTAAAGTAAATGATTACTCACCCGGTAGGCTTGACTGAGTTATTTGGACAAAATTATCAAAATTGTGTGTGAATGTATTAAATAACAAGTACTAGCTAGCTTAGAAATTGTTTGTATGTTACCCACTCTCCCTTTCCCTCTCTCAATGTAATTCCTGTTGGTTCCCAATGTTTAGGGGCAACAAGATTCTCTGGTTGGGGTGAATAGAATTGAAAAAGGTTGATGAGCACTGTCCTAGATAACCATTTGCCTGCAAGGTTGGAATATTCATCTAAACATTTCCCACAAGGAACCATAAATCAATCATTGATAAGCTTTTCTGAGTGCTAAATATTTCCTACTTTTTCATCTGTGGACCTGTTGGTGATTATGTGAAAGTGAGAGGGGACCAACTCTTGATGCAGCCATAAAGAGATTGCCAAGGAAAACTGGTTCATCCAATCCTCAGAGTCTGAGTGTGATCTCTACCCACTTCCACCCCCCAAACTCCTTTTCTGTGCAAAATAATTCCTCATTTGGTAAGCCAAGCCCAGGGCTCCATTTCCATGTTCCTTTGTGTTCTATACACTATTTATTGTCAAAGAATAACTGTCTTGATTTTACCACCAACGCATAACCATCTACTTACTCCAGAATACTTAGAAACATTATTTCACTAACCAAACACAAAAATATTTATTTATTAAACATTTTTGATCACCTTCTAAATGAATTCCTTTGGTCCTAGTCTTGCCAAGAGCAACAACACAACCTGTTCTTTCAAGTTAAGAATTTTCAATACAGCTGTTCCAAATTACAGCTCCAATTTTCAACATGCTTATGGTTCTTTATGTATACAGATTGCGTCTTAGCATATATGTGTATTAGCGATTTTCAAAAATCTATTTATGTATTGATTCCATTGTACAAAAAAAAAAAAAAAAAAAAAAAAAAAAAAAAAAAAAAATTCAACTTCTGGTGGAGCATCTAACATCTCTAAAAATTTTGAAAATTGCTAATACATGTATATGCTAAGATACAATCTGTATACATATAGAACCATAAGCATGTTGAAAATTGGGAGCTGTAATTTGGAACAGGTAATTTATGAGGTGTTCATTGTTGGTGTTCTCAAACTTGTCAACTTTAGACTTCTAGTAAGACAGAAGGGATATTTAGGTTTGACCCAAACCAGGAAATTTTTAGGGAAAAAAATAATAACCCCACAGACAGAGTTCCACTCAATCTTAACCAAACTTTTCTCATAACCTTCCCAGGGTGAACCCCATCAAAACCTGAAGATTTGAGTCCTTTAGGCTCAATCATCTGGGAGGAGTCATCGAACAGGCAAACAGCCGAGCAGAGACAGGCTTGCATACACACATCTATCTTTTTTACATCTAAATATATATATTTACTCTCTGTTTACGCACATAACCAGTCAAGAGAACAGTATACTTTCATGAAAGACTTGAGGTATTAATTCTCCATCAATAAATCTTCACCGCACCTCTCATACCCATTTGCTTAGGAAATTTATTTCACAAAATAATCTCTCAAGTGAAAATTTACACATTGCAGAAAAGGAACGAAACATGATAGTTAACAGAGAAGAAAATAAAGATGAGGGAAACCCCTCCGTCTCTAAGTTAAAAAAAAAAAAAAAAAAAAAAAAAAAAAAAAAAAAAGGAAAAGAAACAGATCCACTAATTGACTTTCTCTCTTCTTCCCAAACTGTTGTTTCTTGCTTCAAGCTCTTCCAGCTCCTTCTTCAGCAGAGACTTTTGGGTCTGCAGTTCCTGCTCAAATCGCTTCTTCTCAAACAGCAAATCCTCCAAACGTTGCTTCTCTGACATTTGGCGTTCCAGCTTTGCTCGGCGAAGACTCAACTCCTTCTCGATCGCATCCTTCTCCTCCAGCTTCTCCATCAGTGTTTTCCTTGCCCTGGTGAGAGTAGCTCCCAACGGATTAGCAAGAATTTCTGCATCAAAGGGAATATTATGAGTGGAAGGAGATTCCTTTGCAGCCAAAAGTACTTTCAGATTTTGGATAATCTTCTCCTGTTCTGTGCATTTATCTTTAAAAGTGTCGTCAGACACGCTGACCGTTGGCTGATCCACAGAGTTGCGTAGATCATTAAGTTCAGCAGCCAAACTCATTTTTTCTTCACAAGACTTCGATAAATTTTCTTCTAGCTTAGAGCATTTCTCTGCCCATTCATGCTCAGTATCTGACACATGAGATACACTCTGACAACCTAAAAGGTCAAGCTGCATTTGGGACTTCTCTTCCTCCAATCTCATCACATCCTCACCCATGAGGGACAGCCTCGCCTCCAGGTCACTGATATTAAGATTCAAATCCAATATGGTGTCCGCCTTTTCTACCACTTCCATTTCCATGCCTGAGATCTTCGTTTGCATGGCTTCAATTGTGTCAGCCATTTTGTCTACTTCGGAAGAGTCTTTCTGCTTCTCGCTAATGAGCCCGTTCAAACGCACTATCTCCTGCTCCTTGGACAAGAGTTCAGATTGGAGAGCTTCTTTATCGCCAAAGGATGCCGCTAGTTTGTAGTTTAGTTCATCAATTTCTTCATTTTGTTTCTCAGTTTCAACCGCTCGGTATTTATCCTTGCCAAGAGCAAGAGTTAGCTTATGGCTGAGGTCTTGCAAAGCTTCTTCCTTCTCCTGAAGCTCTGCAAGCATCAGTTTTTCCTTTTTGTAAGACAACTTCAACTTAGAATCAAGACATTTAATTTCTTCTTCTGCTTTACTAGACTCCACAGAATTATCCTGGAAATGGTTTTCAGCATATTCCAGTTTAGACTCCAATTCTGCAATAACCTGTTCCATGCTTTTGACTACTTGATTTTTCTCCAGTAAAGCAGACTCTGCCAAACTTACTTGATGCTCAAGATCACTCCTCAACTCCTCCATGCGCATAAATTCATTCTGAAGCACTTCAACCTGCTTGGCATAATTTGTGTTCTCCTCTTCGTATAGTAAGCCACGCCTGCTAGCATCTTCTAACGAGCAAGAAACTTCATCAAACTTCCTTTTAATGTCAGCTATGACACCATCCTTGCAATTTATCACTTCTTCAAGAGATTCCACTTTTAAATTCAAATCTCCATAGCCATCTTTGTATGTCGTCAGCTCTACCACTTGTACCTTCAGCATCTCAATCTCCTCGCTCACTCCCCAACTATTCTGGAGTTGACTCCTAAGCCTGTCACAGACATGTTCATCTTCTATGTGTTGTTTCTTCAAGGCATCGACATTGGTCTTCAAGGAGTCAATCTCCACCTGTGCATCTGCATATGCTTGGTTCTTGGCTGCTAGTTGGTCTATAAAATTCTGGCATTCCAGTGCACGGGTTGTCCCCTCCTTCTCCAGGTTCTCCACTTTGCACTCTAACTCAATGATTTGGCTTGAAAGGTTGCCAACTTCAATCTCTTTCAAATCCAGAGCAGCCTGCTGTTGGTCTAACAAAAGCGTTTTCTGAACAACCATCTCCTGGAACTGTTCCTCAGCACTTTTAGTGATACTCTCATTCATTTCTTGTGACTTCACTCTCTTTTGGAACCGGTCACAGTCCTCTGAGATTTGTTTTCTCTCTGTATCCATTCTGGACAATGACTGCTCCAGTTCCTGTTTCTGGCTGTGCAAACTCTCCAACTGAGACAAAAGATCTTGTTGAGAAGATTCCCACTTCACACGGTCTGATTCCAGTTCCAAAATGTGTGATTCCAACTCCTTGATACCTTCATCAGATTTAGCAAAAATCGTCCTTTCCATTTGCGATACGCACCCTTCCAACTTACACACCTCCAGCTGATGGGCAGTAGTTAATTCTGTTAGCTTTCCCTCCATGTCAAAGAGTATTTGGCTCTTGGTCTTCTCCCCCTCCTCCCGTATTTCCTGCTCCACCTTGCACATTTCTTCTCTGAACTTGCTGGTGAGTTTCTGCTTGAGATTCTCCATTTCTTGTTGATGAGTAGCACGCAAATTCTCTGTGATTTCAATATTGGTGTTCTCTTTGGCTTTAAGCAAGGCAAGCTCATTCTCAAGAGCTTTGATCATAGAGGAAACTTCAGCCCTTGCTTGGCTAACCTCAGCACATCTGGCCTCCTCACACTGCTTGCGTATAAGAACCACAGCTTCAATGTGCTCTTGCTTCATGTCAGCTAGACGAACCTCAAAGTTCTTCTCCTGGTTGCGATACTTGTTGAGTTGTTCGTGAAGACTCCTCATGTGTTCCTCGGCCACCTCTAGACTTGCCTTATCAGTAGATTCATTCAAAGTCATGGAATTCTCCTCTCGAAGATTGCTCAGCTGAGATTCATATTCCAAGATCACCTCCTGCATCTTCCTGCGATTCTGCTCCTGGGACTCCTGCATTTTATCAGCCAATTCCTTCTCGGACGTGGCACGCAACTGTGTTAATTCTTCCCGATGTTGAGCAGTAGCATCACTGAACTGGGTTTCATATTCACCTACTAGCGAAGGCAGTGATTGGGCTTGTTCTGCACATTCAAAATCGACTGCATCATTCGCATTATTCATTGTTTCAGTAGAGGCAAGTTTAGCTTCCAGCTGGGAGGCCTTATCCATCCAATCTCTCAGTTGTTCTTCAAGAAGAAACTTATTTCTTACCTCCTGATCTGCCACCTCTGAACGTGATTCGAGAAGAGAAGCATATTTTTCTTCAAGAGATGCCTTTTCCATCTTAGATTCTTCAAGCAGGGATGCATACATTTTTTCCAGAGAAGCTTTCTCTTTAACAAGAGATGCATATCTCCTTTTAAAATCTTTATCAATGATTGTGCTCTCAAGCAGAGGAGCATACTTCTCCTCAAGGGCAGCCTTCTCCATTTTCACATCTTGGAGGAGAGAAACGTACTTTTCTTCCAGTGAGGTCATCTCTGTCCTTGAGCGCTCAAGCAGAGAAGCTTCAAGAGATGCCTTCTCTTGTGTCATATTTGCACTCACGTGTTCCATCTCTTCTTTAATTTCACCCAACACTGCATTCAATCTCTTGTTTTCTTCCTCCATAGCTCTGAGGGCATCCATGCACTGCTGGTGGAATATCTTTATCTGAGCATTCGCTGCATTCTCAGCTTGTCCCTGATAGTCGGTCAACTTCTTCTGCAAGTCATCCTTCAACAGTTCCATTGCCTGACAGTGGTCAGTGGACATTTTCTGCTTTTCTGCCTCATGTAGCTCCTTCATCTTATCCTTCATCATCTTCATCCTCTCTGCTTCCCATTCATCTGCATCTCCACCATCCGCAGGTCGGCTCCTGAGCTCTTCTGTGATTCGTAAAATCTCATTCTTGTATTCCTGGTCTCGATTGACTAATTCCTGAGCATGTGTCTGGACTTGCTCCGCCAATACCTGCATATGCCTGTCATCCTGCTCACTGAAAGCTCTCTTACTCGCCTCAAATTGCTGTTCAACATTCTGTAGCCTCTCTTCTGTGTCCACTAATGACTGCTGGAGATTAGTAATTTGACGGTCATAATTTGAAGACACTTCTCTTTTGGTCCTTTCAAGAGCTTCAAATTGAGCATCTCGTGTATAGTTGAGCTCGTTCAACAACTGTTCTTTCTCGTCTCGCAAGGATATTGTCTCACTCTTGAGTTGCATGACCAGGTCATCAGATTGCCTCAACTTTTTCTCCATGTCAGAGTAATGGATTGAGCCTGGTATGGGAGTAGATTGGGCTGCAGAGGAAGTGAACTCAGGAACACTTAGAGAGTCAGGAGGAGTCAGAGGCACAACATATTGAAGATCATTTTCGGATAGTTTTGGTTCAGAAGGTGGAGTGATGGTAGTGACAGAATCCCATTGGTCCAGAAAGGATATGGCAGGGTCTTCCTGCATTGTACAAACAACAACAACAACAACAACAGAGAAAATGCATTAAAAGAAAAATTAATATAAAGAAAAGAAAAGGTACTAATAAAAAAATCCCACTACATCAGGTAAAGATTTCCACATAACTTTAAAAAAAATTTTTTTAATATATTTTTTTTAAAAGTTAGTAAAGCAACTTTTATCTTTGGAATGGTCAATTTGATTCACTCCAGGAGGAAGGGAGGGGAGGGAGGGGAGGGAGGGGAGGGGAGGGGGGGGGGGGGGGAAGTCATTGCTATTAATGGAAGTTACAAATGGCAATAGTGCATTTAGGAGGAGGGGTTCACCTTCTAGTGTCTTTCTTACCCTGTTCCCTAATTTTGGCAGATTTTTTTTCCAATAATTGTGTTTGTTTGTGGTTTGTTTTGTTTTTTTTTAGGGTTAATTAATGTCAACAACAAAAAAAAAATTATGATAGCAAACAATAAAAGAAAGGAATTTCAAAATGAGAAGGTTGAATAATTTGGCAATTTCAAATTGATTAATTAGCTTCAACACTATTGAGTAATGCAAGTAAACTGCACATTATCACATCCAAAGGCTTAAAGGCAGCACAAACATCCAAACACCTTCGAACCACTAGGATGTGATTCAGGTCATCACCTTGGTGCTCGTTCCACCAAAATCAATTATTCCTAATATACCAGCAAGACTGCATGCACAAGCAGATGAGGCGAATTGGTGGTAAGGGGTAGACGTTCATGTCAAATGTAATTTCAATACTATTATAATTGAACTACTGTTCTCTGTCTGCCTATCTGTGTGCAATCCCTACTCCTCCCTTATTTTTGAGAAGCATCAGTCCCCAAACTTTCACAGAACATTCAGAGGCCCAGAGAGGGTGTCAAGGAGGGTTCCATTTTTGGCAGAATTGAAACAATGGCTGATTAAAAGGGTTTTTAGGTGGAGACATCTCTTCCATTGGTGAAATCCCACCCACGCCATGTTGGGGAAAAAAACCTATCAGAGATTTCAAAGGGAGAATCATGTTTGAAGAAAGCCAAAATAGCGTCACATAAAAGATATTGCTAAATTAGCCATACATACTCAGTTTCAGTTTAATTAAATTCACTGCAGACAACTGTGACTGTGGCAATAACAAAAAAAAATTGTGCAGCTGCATTGTGGGAGCAGCTAAAAATATGGTATTCTCTGCCCTTACCCCCCCCCCCCCCTCATCCCCAATGTGGACATCCCAATTAAGGGGCACCAGGAAGGGAAAAACAAACCAGAAGAGGGAAAATCCCCAAAACAACCTTGCTATAATTAGTTTGTGTGTGTGTGTGTGTGTGTGTGTGTGTGTGTGTGTGTGTGTGTGTGTGTGTGTGTGTGTGTGTGTGTGTGTGTGTGTGTGTGTTCGTGTGTGTGTGTGTCCCTGAGTGAGTTTGTGTGTTCGTGTGTATGTTCCTTCTCATGCTCGTGTGTTCATGTGTGTATAAGCATACGTTTACTTAGTCATATACTTAATTCTTATTACAATTACTTAAATAGATCATGTATAATAATTAGGTGTACACTTCATCATAAAGAAAAGTTATCCCTTCAGATCTTTAAGTGGTATATACCATATAGTAGATAAATATATATAAATGAGACATCTCCCATAACCTATAAAATAGGTGCATAGATGGTCACTTATACAAACTAATAGGTAGATAAATGTATGAATGAAAAATAAATGAAAAAGATCTCCAGTAAGACATATCCTTCAGAAATAAGTGCCTTACAGTAAAATATTTGATCCAGTAAGACATGCCCTCCACTAAAACATGTACTCCCATCCAGAAAAACATCCTCTTGTATATCCCCAGTAAGACATGTCCTCCTGTCAGATATACCTTCCCATAAGACATGTCCTCCTGTAAGACATGTCCTCCAGCAAGAAACGTCCTCCAATAAGAAAGGTTCTTCTGTAAGACATGTCCTCCCATAAGAATGTCATCCAGTAAGATATGTCCTTTATAAGATATGTCCTCCCGTAAGACATTTGTGACCACACACCACCAAAAGTGGGCTTAGCAAGCAACATTGCCAAAGGCAGCAATTTCGTGTTAGTAGATATAAACCAGATAACAATTATTAAAATAGAATCAAGAACTGTCCGACAATTAGCCAATCAATACAGATGTGCTAATCATACTACTGATTAGGCAAAGCAATGCCAAATACATCTATATAAAATTGGTAAAGGATCATTTGAGTTGCAATAACGAACACATCTGATAAAATTGGTAAAGGGTCACCAGACTTGTGCTTTACTCCAGTGTGGGTTTCGTTACTGTTTTGTTTGTTGTATATTTTTCCTATATCTTATAACAGGTCAATCAACAAAATTATTTGTTGTTATATAAAACTTTCTTCTTTTTTTTTTGCATTAGATCATTTTACTGTTGTTTTTGTATTGTTTTGTTTATTTTGTTTTTCAACTGGCAAAATTGCTGTTTCACCGTCATTAATTCTGTCACTTGAATGAAAATATCTGCGGATTTTTTTTTTTTTGGTGAAATCAAATCAATTCTACTTTATCTTTCCAGTCAATTATCTATCTGATATCAAATGTAATATTTTATCAGACTTATTCTTGAAAAAAAAATCAGATTTATTTTGATGAAAGAGAATCCAACCTGGTCTGATTGAAAAAGTTTGACCTGTTCTGAAAGTAAAAGGGTCTGAGTCTTTTGCAAAAAAGGAAGAAGAAAATTTGTCATTTTTTGGGTTGTTCTTCAGTTTTAATTCCCCCCCCCCCTTTTTTTCATTACTTGGTTGCATTCTGTTAATTTTTTGTTGTTGTTACTCTTCTATCCTCCATTCTAAAAATGGGATCAACATATTGTCAACCCTTTACCAGTTTCACACCGATTTTCCCCCCCCTTTTTTTTTTTCTTTTTTTTTTATTTATTTCTTTTAGTTTTTAGAACTAAAATTTTTCTGCCACATTCAAGGGCCATAATGCAAATTTTAATCATAATTGGTTTACACTTCTAGGAAGAGTTTTCGACACACAAACATGTGACAACAGACCAACTGACCGGGCGGGCGGGCAGGCAGGCAGGCAGGCAGGCAGGCAGGCAAGCAGATACATTGGTGGTCTATCTTTAGTTTGTTAATTGGCTTTTTTGTGAAAGAACTGTGTAATGAAGTGTGTGTGTGAGAGTAGTGAAAAGGGAGGAGTGTGTAGTGTGTGCAGTTTATTTCACTTGTGAGTATCCATACATGTCTGCCATCTATTCCTCCAAAGAGATGCAGGCTAACCATATCAGGATACCATTTTAACACAGCACAATGCTGTTTGTTTCTCACTTTCCCTCGATCAGCTGGAGAAGATAGCTGTGTTGGTTTGAATGTTTTGTTGTCGTCTTTTGTTTTAAGAAAGTTAGGTCCAACTTCAGTTACCCTTGGTCCTACCTAACAGATTATGATATAGACATTAAAAAATTATAATTTTAATACGGATGGGAAAATCCCATTAGAGAGGTGGGTGTGAAAAATCATTATCCTTTTTTTTTTTTTTTTTTTTTTTTTTTGAATAAAATTTTTGATTCAATTGAATAAATCCTTTTGCACCTTAAACCTCCACATTCCCACCCTCTCCACCTGTTCCCACCAGTGACCACCACAACTCTCATATTGGAATAACCACCAGACCCGACCACAATCCTAGCAGAGGACAAAACTTGTGCCTGTGCACTGGCATTCCTGTGGCTGACCCCAATGGACCGTGCTACACTCACCGAAGGCAAGGCCTCAGTGGTCACTCACTGGCAGCCAAACTGGACTGGTGCCATTCTCAACAACATCTGTCTGAGAAGTCAGTCCTGACCACAAGAACAACAGTTCCTTCAGAGACATTAATTCATTGTGTGATTGCAGTGTGTTGGTTGCTTGTTTGTAGAGCACATCAAGTCCTTAGCTATATGCCTTACATCTAGCTGCTTTAAGGGGAGGGGGGGGGGGGAGTAAAGGTCAAAAAGAAAAGAAAAAATTTTTCTTTTACTTCCCCAATCTATACTAGCATCTATGAACTGTTGATATTTTAATTTATGTTTTCAATTTGGGAGAGCTGAGATGCTTCACTATCAATTTATGATGATTTTCATACTTACCATTAGAAAAAAAGTAGTTTGCCAAATATATATTTCATTCAGTATCAATCATACCAAATAGTTGTAAATCACACTATAACTTTAACCTCATCTTACTTTCTCTTTCCTTTATATTTTTTCTCTTTCCCTGGGCAAGAAGAGTTTCTTTTTTCCCTTATATTTCCATCTTCTTACTATACACCATATGAAAGTACAATCATCTCTTTAGGAAATGAGTTAATTACATTTTGATTAACCCAATCAGTGGAAGTTACATGGACATGAAGTGGAGCAGTGCACAACACTTACTTGGTCACCCACTCAACCAACAAACCGAGAAGAAAACAACATGTAGGCTGCTAGTAGGACAAGCACTTAAAATTCCAGACACTCATTTCCTAGCTATGAACACTAGTGACCCACAACAGCTGTTTGAGGTTGGTTCATCAATAAATTGGGTAAGGGTCATCAATATATTTTACCCTACATTTTGTTTTATTTTTCTTGTTTTTTTACTTCACTTTCCTATTATTTTTGCTCTCTTTTTTGGTTGTCCATTTGTGTGTCTATGTGTCGTACATGAATATTGTGATTCATACTGTACCATGGCATGATCACATGACCCCCTCCCTGCACTATCACATCCAATATGGCCATATAAGGATATTGTCACAAACACAGTTCACAATACAATGCTAGATGCTGAGAAATTAGCAAAACACTACATTTATATCCCCTAGCAAATAATTTCAAGCACCCCTACAAAATAATCGAAAAGCACCCCTACAAAATAATCGAAAGGCACCCCTTACCAAATAATCTACAGTACAAATTCATTCCATTCCAGTATTGCATTTGGTGATGTACAGTACATACACTATTGTAAACAATATCTAAGTCAGCCACTGGTAAGCAATGGAGACCAAACTCAGGACTTCACCTCGCAGACTCCCGAGATCACACATGCAGGATGGACACACCACAGAATGCTTTGGATAGTTAGAGACTAACTCCTGTCCACCATCATGCAGGACTAGGCCAGGATACATAGAGCTAGGCACTGCAGGAGAGCTGGGGACCTCCAAGGTGTGGTGGGTGTGGTTTAGAGCTACTGGACATAAAATGCTATGGTTTCAGCAACAACATAACAACACATGATCTACCACACTTCATGAGCCCTCTCCACACTGCACACTAAAACCAGTTCCACCCGTCCACACTCCACCCAGTTTCATCCCAACAGATTCTACCTGAAACCTTCAGAAGGATAGGCTTCAAGAAGCTCAGATATATTTAACATTCCTGTGGCTTTATTGTTGATGTGCGCTATTAGGAGTTTACCTATATATAATACTCTCTCCCCCTCTCTATCCTTCATTTGTGCGATGACATTGCGGAGGAAAAAAAGACAGAAAAAAGTAGCACATGAGAAAATGAAGTACCCCATTTCTATACGAGGTAAGAGGAAAAACAATTAATATGCTTAGACAATTATTCAGCCCATGCAGGTGATGTGGAGCGGGTTCAGCACTATGCTAGTGTGGACGCAAGAAAATATCTGGAACAGAGTGTTGCCAGAGAGAGGCACAATGTAGTGTAGACAGGGCTTTAGTCAATTAAAGGCACCCATAAATCACTATGGGTATTGATGTTTTTCTTCCTGTTCCTAAGCCAGAACAAAAGCTGATATGACACTCAGCTAGTTCATCTAACACAAAAGTGAAGTTTAAGTTTTTTTTGTGGTGCTATCTGAATGTGATGCAGGCTATTTGCATATCAACACACATACAAGCCAGAGAAATGCTCTATAGATGAAGACACACGAAATGTAATTGACATATTATCCCATACAACCACACAATACCATCATCTGGAACCTCATTAATTAACACCTTGTACAAAACACTTAACAAACATGACACTTGGCACATGCCCATCAGCAGGGGCACTCCTCCAGCCCCAGGCTATTCAGTCAATTAGGGAAATCTGATGACAATGCCTTCCAGCCATGCCTACCAATATGTAAACAAGTAAGCACATTAGAAAATATGTCTACTTGTGTGTTTACCTTTTTCTACATACTTCAAGATTTATTTTGATTTCAAACTACATCCAAATCAGTTACTATTCAATAATAAAAAATGCAGTTTTGGCTAGAATGTTACAATAGGATTAATTGTCTTTTGGTTTGTCATCTGGTTGGTATTTATGGCCCTGTCTTATCTCTGCTATGGCTGAAAGCCTTCCTTCTGGTGCAGGATCTGACTACATCTCACAGGAGGACTAGAATACATTATGAGAGGAACAATTGATTTTCCTGGTGGCTGGTAAGCTTGGAAATGATGGCCAGTCCACTGGAAGATGTGCTCTCTGTATTCCAGTGCAGCAATAATCTTCATAAACACAGGACAATTAACAAGCAAATTTACTCATAATTTTTTTTATTTTTTTAAGCCATATAAAGATATTTTTAAACAATATTATTTCATTCAATGCCTTGTCCTTTAATCTTAACATTAATAACAACAAGATAAATACTTCAGGGGAAAAATGTTTCCCTGCTTTGGTTAAAATTCAGTAAGTGTTTGAGTCTCATCAGGAACCAAGGTGAAACACCACTATATGTGGATGAGGCCATCTAAGCATGATGGACTAACAGTGATTTTGTTCATTACTGTTTTTGCAGAGAGCAACCAAATAATAAAAAAAAACATGCTGGAATCAAGTGTTTCAATTTTTTTTTATTCTTTGATACAATTTACTAATTGATGGCATCTCTGAACAATTGAAATTCATAAGCTCTTGGAGTGGACGATATGAATGTGCGAAGGAGAAATATTTATTGTCTGTGTTGAGGACAAGAGTAGTTTTTAGTAGTTTTAGTATTTTTTGTACTGGAGTATGAGGTATGGAGGTAGCAGCCATGGGAGTGGGAGTGGGAGTGGAAAACGCTAGAAGAGGTTACATTGTTGACTGGCTACACTAAGTATCATCCATGGAAGAATAAACATGTTTATTGGCCTTTGTTTGCATACTATTCCAACTAGCCAACAGCGACTGGACACTCACACTCACACGGAATTCTCCTCATTGTGCATTGTGCATTGTGACCTGCCAAATGACTGACTCTTTATTGTGACCTGCCAAATGACTGACTCTTTATTAGACTCTCTGCACCCAATGAAACGGAATCACACATGCTAGAGGTGAGATGGCAACACAGACACAACTACCCACTCCATCACGCATGCCCACCAGACCTCCTCCCTCATGTAATGGGAGGTCTGCAAAACATATAAATTTTGTTCAGTCAAAGAGTTGGTGTGCTTGTCTGAAAAGGAAAAGGATATGACAGTGAGATTAGATGATGTCGATGGATGAGGGGGAAATTTTGCTTCCCCAACAATCCAAAGTACTAACACACTCTGGTAATAATCAGTCGTATTGTCATTTAACAATAGACAAAGAATGTGCTATATCAAAATTACTTTCCAATATTGAACTGATTTTTTGAAATATAGGGGCAATTTGACAGTGCCCATAACGTAGACCACAAGTTAGATGACCCTTTACCAACTCAAATCAACTGTATCCAAACATTCTCACTGATTAGATTGATAAATCATATGGAACTGGTAATGGATAACAAATTTTTTTTCTAATACAACACCAAACAAATCCTCATAATTTGGAGGAATGGGGTGTGGTCATTAGATAGAATAATTGGAGTGCAGAACCCCTTTCAGAAATCCCAGGAGAGAATTCTGAGCAATTAGTGGTCACCAAAGGAGGGGGGGGGGGGGGGGGGAAATTGACACCTCCCCCAATGAAACACAAAACACTATTACAAACACACAACAAAAGAGAGATGACTAATTAACAGCATTTCTCAATACCACAACATCCCATCAACTCTTGAAAGTTGTACAGCTTCAATTTTAATTAAAAAACATCCCAAACAGACCACTTCCCCCAGCCCTTAATGTAATTCTACACATACACCCACTCCGACCAGCTGGTGGTACTGGATCTACTAATTGGGTTCAGGACACCCAAAGTCAATGTCATTACATACACATCTTAGTTCGTATTCTCTTGATAGGAGGTATGTTTGTTATCCAAGTCCAAGAGCACAGGATTTGGTATTTCCATTAATGTAAATATAAGCAAACAGTAATCTCTAGCCCAGATAAACAGTAATCTTTAGCCCAGGAAAACAGTAATCTTCAGTCAAAGTCAACAGTAATCAATTAGTTATTTATCTTACTAGAACAATCATATTTAGCACAGTATATGACATAAAGTTAGCATAACTACAGTGTGTGTGATTTCTCCTTGGAAAACAGCATAATGTTAGCAGAACTGAGCATACTAACACTTCACATACATGCATGCATGCATGCATGCAACTCCACAGAAGGACAAGCCACAAGAGAGCTTGGATAGAGAGATGCAATATTCCAGGAAACCAACTAAGTGTGTGTTTCCACACCTTCCACACCACATGGATCCCCCGCAGACACCACCTGATGACCAAAACCATAACAAACTCCCTTGCTACAAACCATACATTACCTGGAAATGATCATCTGCATGTTCAAGACTGTCATCAATATTATTCAAGTGTTCTTCCTCATCCTTAAAGTCACCATCAGGTGTCAGCATAATGCTGGCTTTCTTGTATCCTTCGTCACCATTGTCATATTTCATACCCAGTCTTCCCACAGAGTCATTCACTAGACAATTGTCTCTCAACACACCAGTGTTACCACTTGTCTCACTGCTTCCACCAACATCGCCGACATGGTCGGTTTCCTTCTTCTTCTTCTTCTTTTTCGCTTGGCCCTTCTTCTTTTGTCTCTGCAGGAGCTAGTGAAGAGGAAATTAACACAAAAAATATATATATATATATATAACAACCTACAAAGAGGAATCGATGAAATATATATGGATATAGTATCAGGCATTTTTACAAACTAGTGTAAATTATCCAACACAAAACAGATCACCATTTCAACAGGTAAAGACCCACATTTTATTATCCGCAGTGTAGTGAATATATTTATCCTATTTTTTTTCTTACTATATACATGTTCCTCTCATACAAAATAGCTGTTTTATTAGGACTGAAAATGCATTTATGCAACTTCCTAATATGGTCATTAAAGGGCAATGGCACCTGCCCATACCAATTAGTGTAACACATGGTTTGCTCAACCTTCTCTTTTGACTCTAAACATTCATACACTCATAAATACTTGATCTGATTCTTAAACCAAACTTTTTTTCTGCTTAAAATCACAAAGGAAACACTATTAAAAGAAGGAAGGAATTGTATATCCACTTCTTTCTATCACCCTTAGATTAGATCCACCGTACATGGCTATACATGTCAGTGCAGCACTACGAAAGGAATCCTCGGATGCCATTGTAACGCAACGCACCTCCAAATAGAGCACATCACACTATTTCCTTTTCTAGCTAGATCAACTTTGAAAAAGATACGTTGTAAAACTCACTAGTTTCCTCCCCGCTTCCACCCGCTGCAACCTGTCCAACTCGTCCATTAAAAAGCTTAGCACCTATTTTTAAAAACGGAGCAATAACCCGTACCCCTTTTTTTTGTTTTGTTTTTTTTTTTTTGTTTATGGTTAGACTATCACGTGAATATCAAATGATTTCAATTACTGGTAGATTTATTTTGGGTAGTTGCCAGCTGACTTCTTTTGTGTTATGTAGGGGCATAAAACACCGGTCTCCTCCCCAGCAGTATTTCACAGCTCCGTTGTAGTGGGTTGGACCAGACCAGGTGATACTTATAAAAATGTCAAAATTTTCTAAATTATTACTGTAAACAATAGCCCTGCTTACTATGTATACTTAGCCTTAAATGTATGTTGCTATTTGTTCGGTTTTAATAGGACCTCTGCTGCTGACTGCCTCCCTTCTCTCTTGTGCACTGTTTCCAGGTTTATGTAGAACTCAGCAGTGCTCTTATCTATGGCAATGGAAGGTTTAGCTTCTATTCCCCATATTACTGAGAGGAGAAAACATGGAGAAAAACTACCAGTCAAGTATGAGTACTCCAGACCAGTGTTTCTAGAGATCACACAAGAAGAAGCAGACACGTCCAAAGACCATGGCCAGCGTGTTATCCTCTCCCCTCACGATGTCTCTCGCATGCCATGGCAAGCTGGCTACGCTGAGACCATCAACTCCGGCAAAAGCTTGTACTCCAATGAGGACCAAGCCTCTATCCACGTTACCAATTTGGTCGTCGGTGATCACGACAAAAACCAGGTCATGATGATCCCGTATGTCATGTTTGGTATTTTTGATGGTCACGCTGGAACTGGTGCAGCTTTAACTGCTGCCAATACACTTCATTTTCATGTTAAAGAGAAGCTCAACTCCATTAAACACTTCGTGGCGAGGGAGAAAGCCAATGTCATCACAGAAGATGACCCTGGGCTGGGATGCATCACCGAACCAATTCCGACTGAGTCTTTGGTCATGGGATCATTGGAGGAATCGTTTGCTGAGATGGATGACCAGATTCGAAGAGAACGAATGACGTACAGAATCAAAGGAGGTTGTACTGCAATAGTGGTTCTGTTTCTTCAGAGTAAGCTGTATGTAAGTAATGCAGGAGACTGCAGAGCCGTTCTGATCACAGAGGAATTTGAAAAGATCACAGAATTATCCATGGACTTCACACCTGAGACTGATCGAAAGAGACTGCAAACTTTGGCTTATCTGCAGCCACAGCTTCTGGGGAAGTACTTTGGACGTATCGAATACCAGCGCCGGCTGAGAAAGAAGGATGTTGGACAGCGTGTTCTTTATCGTGACCGGCACATGTCCGGGTGGTCATATCGATGTGTGTCTGAGGATGACACTAAACGAGTTCCGATGATTATCGGACATGGGAAACGAGCAAGACTGATGGCCACCATTGGCACCACTCGTGGGTTTGGTGACCATGATCTAGAAGCTCCTGGAGGTCAGTGGATCAAGCCTTTTCTCACGCCTGTTCCCGAGGTGAGGATAGCTGATCTTTCAGCATATGCGTACAAGGAAAACGACATCTTGATTGTGGCCTCTGATGGACTGTGGGAGAGAATAACCAACGAAGAAGCACAAGAGATTGTGCTGGAGTCATATCAAACACACCCTCATGACGAGATGATTTACACTAACTTAGCACGCGATCTGATCACTGCTGCTAGAGGGAGTTTTGGTAAGAAAGGCTGGAGGACGAAAAAGGACCAACCTGCAAGTGGGGATGATATCACAGTGTTTGTGGTGCCTTTAAACTGTCACTATACGCCTCCTAAGTCCGGGTGTCTTGGAGAAACGTTTGATAATCCGTCAGATTCTGACCCTATCACATATGCCTCTGGCAATCCTGAATTCGTTGAGGTGGCAACTGTTCGAAACTAGTTTGTTTTTGTTATCCCAAATTCATTTCTGATAGCGTTCTTTTTATGGCACTCTCTTGATACATGTGGGTGTAATTCTGTTGCTATAATTGTTGGGGGGGGGGGGGGTTAAATTTAGTGCATTTATTTTCTAATGAGTGAATTTGAATATTAAAATTTACACCCATTGTGACTCCTGGCAAGATGCTTCACTCAATGAATGGCTTTAACTCTGTTGTGTTTTTGTTGTTTTGGTTTTGGTTTTGGTCTTACAAACCTCACATACTCTCACCCAAAATATATGGAGTCAGGATGTATATACATATACATATATATATACATATATATAGCGAGGGGTGGAGTAATGAATAAGTCAACAACAACACAAAAATGTTGAAAGCGGCCTCAATGTTGAAGGGTGCAATAACATGGTGACTGTAGTGTGCCAAAACAAACAAAAAAAAAAAAAATTAAGTTATCTTGAACGCTGGTGGGATGCATCTCCAACTAACAGCTGCTCTCCCAAGAGCAATGAGATGCTGCATGAGCTTTTGAAATGTGAACTCTAAACATCCGGACAGATGCTAAACTGCGTCAAAAATGTATTGTCCTTCCTGTCTCAAGCTGAAAACTGGGAACATCCGCATGTAGTCCCTTGTTTAACAGCACTTCCTGTTTATTGTTTTGAGGTTATTACCCCACCTACCAGCAGAAGTAATTAGTGGGCTGGGCTGCAAGTTCCTGAGAATTCCAGTGTCTCTGAAATAGGTGCTGCTGTCTCCGAACTAGAAATCCTCGCCATGGCTTACAGTTATCTTCTTCTTGTGGCGGTTACTATCATTCACCATCCTGGAGTGAGAGGTAAGCAGTGACACAGCCAAAGTAGTGAAACAGCTGTCTAATTTTGTTAGAAATAAGTGCCATAGAAACGTGGTTGGATTTTAATGTGCACACTAACTGAACTTATAGTCAGATGTTTGACGCATTCATTTCTAATGCAGTAACTATGGTGAAGTGTCTTTATGCTTAGCAATTAATATTAGATATGAAATTTACTTAGCTCTTGACACATTCAGGGAGTAAATATATCTCTTAGCTCTTCTGTAGTCTTTGACCATGTGTCACAGGATTTGGAGCCATTTCTATATATCTTGAAACAGACCTTCAAATTATTTTATTGAAATAATTAACAATTTTGGAATATTTTTTAGGGAAATAACAAAAGACATGTCCAAGAAAAGTCAAACTCTATTTAGATATGTGTTTTCATTCCAAGATAAAAATTAAAAGATTTTTTAAAAATTGTGGATTCAATAATAAAAATTATATGCTCTATCATTTATACGGTTTGTTGCAGCTGAAATAATAAATCTTTATTTTATAATGTATCACCAGTTGAATCCCCTCACAAGTACTTCAAGCAGGTCTTCTCTCCCCTCCTCAGCACAATTCTCACACCTTGTCTCAAGATAGGCTAAGATGTGTAAAGTTATATCAGATTAACTTCCTTTTTGTACTCTATTTTCTCCTAGCATATATGCAGTTAAGAGTATATTTCTGAACTTGGTAGCTATGACAACCATTGTAGGAAGTTGATTTATATGCTGGTAGTCATTATAAATTATTATATCATCACCCTGTAGTATTGTATGTGTACATTGAGGTCGTGTTTTTTGGTGATATCATTTCTCCAGCTGATCAAGATGCTATCTTCTCAGGGCCGAACATGAACACCAACATTAAGATTGTTGAATTTGATAGGTTGACCAGACAAGCAGAGGTGAGTGCAAGTGGTAGGAACTGGGAAGTCTGACCATAATGGTTTTTCCTTCATTCCAAAGACTTGGGGTTGTGGTTTGTGTATGGTTTCTTAATTTATTTCTCCTTCTGCCTCAAGCATTATGATTAAGGCTCAAATGCCCTCTACCCTTTCCCACCATTGTCTGAATTAATGAGCACTAACTTGTATTCATGAAGCCCATCATGTACACATACTCAGATCAATCAAAGAGAATTAAAAAGTTGAGATTACAATATAATGCAAATAAACCACTTCTTCCGAGGAAAACCACATGAAACATTGAACAGGGCTAAGTGTTTAACATACAGACACAGGTATGGCATAGCACAGACACATGACACATAGGAAGAGAAGTTAAATGAAATGGACCTACACTGGGGAAGATTGTTGTCACTTTTAATGCTATCCCTGACTCGGGTTATTGGACTGCTTAGGTTTTCACGCACTCTTTGTTATTGGTTATATTTCTGAGAACTGGTACAGCCTCGAAATTTGGTTGAGTTTCTGTATTTAGTCTGTTGCTTTGCGTGTTTAAAGCAATTAAAACACTGAATTCCCAATCCGCCTAGTCTGACGAAGGAAACACAAAGATGACCATCAGTGACTTTGGCAAGATTGACTTGAACTGGATGATTAGCATGAGATGCATAATGGTGCTCTTCAGACTTGATGAAAGTAGAACCATCTCCTTGCAGCTCCAAATTGAAAGTGTTTTAACTGTGGGAAGATATCATCCAATATTTTTTTTAAATACCTCACTTGGGCAACTTCAGGGTATCAGCCAGATTAGTGTCGCCACCCTCCAGCAACTCCAATTCTGAGTTGGGTAGCTCCCAAAAGTGTAGATAGTAATTGTCTGCGGATAACCATCTCACCTCGGTATGAAAGACTAGTTGCTCAAGGGCACATGTGGCGATGATGGAATATTTGAGTGGATTCCCTTTGATCTTGTTCACAGCTCTCATCACTACATTTGGGGCAGCAGGAAACTGTGAGTATTCACTCGTACCTTGAGCTGTGATATGTGGCTGGTAATCAGCACAGTGAGTGGTGACAATATATGGCATCTCCTAGTTCAGGGTGGGCAGTGACACCTTGATATCAGCCACACCTTGCTGGAGCAACATCCATGATGCATGCAATGATATTGATCAGTGGAATTTCCTTCTCTACCATGAAATAATTAGCATATTTGATTATACCTTGCATAGACAAGTCCTAGCCAAAAACTTACATTAGCAGGATTCTTTGTTTGCACATATAGGTCTACTGAGCTAACTAACTTATTGTCTACAATTTTCTCCCTTCTTTGATCTTTACTACCCCCCCCCTCCTTTCTCTCCCTGATTGATGCTGCCCCCTGCTACCCCCTTTGACTTTACCATCCCCTCAAGTCTTTGATTGCCCCCTGGAGGGGGGTAGTACCACCCCCATTAAGAACCATAGATTTAGAACATTAGCATGGAGCAGTGCACAATATAAAGGACACCTATTTGTGTATGTAGATGTTGAAGCAACACTTGGAACAAATGTGTTTCTCCTTGAAACTTGCTTTTAAATAGTATTGATGTAATTTGATATTTTGCATGTAATGATAATAGCCATACTTAACTTGAATATATAGTAGTACCCCAGAGTTACGAACCCCAGAGTTACGAACTGACCGGTCAACCGAACAGCTAACTGGGGGTGGGGGGGGGGGAAATGAGTAAGAGTACCACCAATTATTCTATTTTCCTAACTTTTTGCGAATGCCCACACTCCTACAATTCATTTGCTGCAGCTCTTCTCACCCCTTCCTACCTTGGAATTATTTTTCTCCTTTCCTCCAGCTGCCAGTTGTTCCACGCTAAAATTCAAGGTTCACTATGGCTTCTTGCTCATCTACTAAGCGTAAAAGAGTTATTCTCACTATTGAGCCGAAGTTGGACCTTTTAAAGAAGTTGGATCAAGGCAACACTATATCATCCTAGCCACTGAATTTAGAGTGTGAAAATCCATTATGTTTGACATAAAGAACTCAAAGGAGAAAATTATCAAATTTGCTGGTGAAGCACAGGATGATAGCTCTCTGACAAATTGGTGTATGGTAAGGAGAGCTGATGCCCGTGATAGAGCCATTCACCACTGGTTTATTCAGGAAAGACATGAAAGCACACCAATTAGTGGTGTTTTGGTAATGGAAAAAGCAAGGTTGCTATACCAACAGCTTTATCCTGGTAAATCTGATGACATAACAGCATGACATAAAAAAAAGTCTTGGAACAGGTGGATAATTGCAAAATACCTAGTGACAAACAGGTATGCATCAAGTACAGTGTTTAGGAGATGGAGAATTCATTTTTTAGTCTTAAATTTCAGCAATAAATCTATATTATAATTCATAACATAATTATGATCCCATAGTTTCAGAGTTATGAATATTTCAGAATTATGATCACTCCAGTTTCCCAATGGGTTCGTAACTCTGAGGTTCTACTGTATATATATATATATATATATATATATATATATATATATATATTGGTCAGATAGCTTCAGTAAACATGCAGAGCCAACCCTGGAACTAAAAGAATTAATGGCTGTAGCATAAAACAACATAAAAGGAATTAAATTCTAATACATTACTTGTTAGAGACTCTCAGTGATAAATAGCACCTATTAGAGAGTGGAAGAAATGATGCCTCTTCTGAGAGCATAACACAACAAGGTTAGTGTCACTAAATACCATTTTTTCAAAATGCCGTAGTTTTTATTGCCTCCCCACCCTCCTTACTCCTGTGACTTGCTCCTCTGACATAATGCAGGTTAGAATGGAATGCTGAGATGTTGGATTCATTTCTTTAAAAGTAGCATCACACACACACACACACACACACACACACACACACACACACACACACACACACACACACACACACACTTACAGACTTCTTTTCTTTTTTTTTAGCTACAACACATCCACCGACTAATGGGTTCCACCCAGCCCTCATCCAGTCGTCCAGCCATGGCATACCACCATCCAGTCTTTCATCTCAAACTTCACTTTCAGTTGATTTTCTTACTCACTTCTTCTGATCCACTCATGCAGTGCTATATCATCTAATGCATGGAATAGAAATGGGTGGAGTTACAAATACCTAAAAATGTAGTTCATTAGGAATATAGATATTGATGGGAATTGAGACAGTAGTGGATAGTACCAGCATTATCGAAACAACCCAACATCACTATTAAGATATAGTTGCATCATTAATTAGGACGACTTGGCTTTCTTTTTCTGTCCCACCTAGGAGTCACACCACTAGGTTCTACAAGGTTGGTGGTAGATAGCAAGGTACCACTACTGGTGGTAGGTAGCAAGGTACCACTGCACACTGGGAAGAACTCTGCCCTTGGCTCAATCATGCATGCACACTCTGTGTATTGCTATGATTTTATTCTCTGTCATGTTATATTTCCTATTTCCTGTCCTCATAATAATCGAATCAGAGGATTCTGCTTGTGTAACAATATTTGGAAATCTGTGGATTACCCAGGTAAAGCCCTAAATAAGAGATATTTAAGGTCTTGTGGTTGGGCAAAACAAGGAAATGTTATGCTTCCATGGTTTTTGCTGATGTGGTAAGAAACCATAAATACTGTGCTCGATCATTCGTGGCTTCAATTAGAGCTCACCATAACCATAATCATTATGTGATATCAGTTGTACAGTACATAACTTTCTCAGAGATTCTAGCATAAGCTGTGGTCTTATTATTTACAGTATCATGATGACATTATGATGATGCAATATTACGATAGCCCCAGCAATTATCTGAGATATCTTGTGAACATATGTAGTTTCTAATCATTTCCACTGACAGACCAAAATGACCACCTTGGTCACTCCACTGTATAAACTCTGTTAGTGGCGCCCTCCACCGCTGTGTTGGTGTCCACTAGGTGGGTCTGTGAACCTCCCATACTTAAGATATGATCTAACCTTTTAGATGTATTTTAAAAACTCATTAAACATGTTTCTATCCGAACTATTCAAGTTAAAATCTCAAAAATTTGTGTCCTCTTGAACTCTGGCAATGCTGAATATGTTGCAGGACATTTCACTTTATGTCTAAATTAAACTAAAGATGCTTTTCTTATCTTTTATTATTCATTTTGTTCTTTCTCTTTCATCTCTACCTCTCTCTACCTATATTTTATTTTTTATTTTTCTATCTCTTTTTCTCTTCAATCTCTTCTCTATCTATTCATCATCTATCTCTGTATTTCTTTATCTCTGTCTATTTATCTTTCTCTCTGTCTATATCTCTGTGTGTGTGTCTCTATTTCTCTGTTTCTCCAGACGTCTCCCCCAATCATATCTCCTGGAAACATCACCAACGACATCCATATCTACTACACGTCCATGTTCTTCCCAACCAGATCACCAACTGCCTCAGATCTGTGGTTTGAGCTGGTGGATAGGCCTGGTGTTGTGGATTCCAGACTATCAAATCTCTTCAGTGTGTACACGGTAGGTCTAGTATGGTAGGAAATAAAGTGTTGGTGAGAGAGAGGAGATGGGTGCATGATGGAGTTATTCTGGTGTGAATGCTATAACAACTGTTTTATTTCTCTTGAGTATTAGTTGTTTGTTTTTCTTCATTATGGAAGTAATTTATGCAATACAGGATTGTCCCCAGAATGAAAAAGGTAGAGATGTGATTTCAACCACACCCAAAATACATCATTTATATTATAAAAAAAAAAAAGAAGATAATTTAATATATAATTATATTTTTACAGTGAAGTTAGTTTGTTAGTTTTCATCTTTAATCCAAGGTGGTGGTTTTTTTTTGTTTTTTTTTTTTTGGTTTTTTTTTTTTATTTAAAAATGTTTTTATTAAGTAGCTACTAGCACAGCAGCAGCACTCTGTGCTCACATGCTCTAGGAACAACCACGCAACACATGATGTGGACAACAATAGAAATGTTGAACATACATATAATATTTACATGGCCAGTTCACACATGAATATCAACCAGTATTCATCCTTAAATCAACATGAAGCTCTCTCCCTGTCAGTGTAAGCAAATTGCTGTGTGTACACGTGTGTGTGCTTTTATCATCACACTCATACACCAATCTGTGTCTTTGGTGCTCCTACTTACTAATGGGATCCCTCAAACCTCACATTGAGGCAGTATGTCCTAGTACAACTAAAGCCAAAACTAAATAGAAACAAGATGATATGAAAAAAGGGAATATTTAAGTGTACTGCGAACCTTTATGTATAAATAACAAGACAATATGCATACTTGATTGTATTCGTGTCATTTGAAGATATTTTGTTTAAAAAGATGCCTGAATGGACGTCAGCTTCATGATATTTTCCTTTGCTAGTAACAACTCTATGCCCAGGAAATTGTTATTACTCAATGAAATATTGAACACACAGACTTAATTATATCACTTGTTGGGGAGAACCGGAAATATCCAAACAGCATGAAACTAGAAGATTATTTTAGAATTTAGGTAATATAGGATCTTTCAAGAAATGCTTAGTCATGTCTTCCAGAAATAAGTGTGAGTTGACTTCCTGTGCAAGTGCGTAATGTTTGGCTGCAAAGAAGACATAGTTTATGGACTGGGGCAGCTGACACAACAGGTGTTCAGTAATTAAAACATTCCCCCACCACATAGCTGTGTAAGTACAGTATGGATGAACACAGCCCAGTTTAGATGATTAGTTAGGTTTAATTGCTGAAGAAGATGCATGAGTGACCATTAATTAAGTATAGAGTTTCATATTTGCACAATCTCCCAATGAGTATGATTGAAGTATTAAAAAAATTAGCTCTGCTTTAAGTGCATGTATTATCAAATGAGCAAGTATTGAGATATTTTTAACACTTCAATGGAGAGTGAAAATATATGGACTATATATTTCTAAGCTCCGACAATGGATGATGTCTTTATGTACACTGTCTGAAATCACAGCATAATAGCCACTCATGTAATTAACCTGCCTGAGGCCAAACAAACAAAGATATTATTGTGTAAACCTCAGCATATTCATTGAAACTCACCTAATTGGCAACACTTATTTAATTAATAAAGGATTTTAAATTTCAGGGATTCTCACACTTAAATGCACTCTGTTTTAATTAGTGAGACAAAGGAGCAGTAATGACCTCACCTGCCCACTATAGTGTAGCACAGACACCATGGTTCATTGACATGTAACATTACACAAGTTGGGTACAGATGAATGTTTAATTTGGTGGTCAATTATGAATGTGTAATTACATGAAACCACTAATTAAGTGTAAGGAAACATGTCTGTGCATGTTTCTTTGTACAAACTCTCTGTAAGGATGTAAACAGGAATTCAGACAATTTTTTCCATTTTTTTGTTTTTATTCTAATTAGAAAAGTATCCATCCTACGGACAGAGACAACAAAGACCTGTTAATTAAATGTTGTCTATTGTTTACTATCTCACCCAGATGCTTGGGCCTACAAAAAAAGAGGGGCTGGATATAGTTTGGGCACAGTTTTACAGATGTATATGTTTATACAATTGTAAGTGGGATGGTTTACTCAGGCCTAGAGTTATGACCACAACCAGGAAATTTGGGGGGGGGGGGAGGGAAATTGCCCCACAGGCAGGATTTTACTCTGATCTTCACCAAACCCTGAAAATGTTTGCCCTTTAGGCCCAATAATCTGTGGGAGTAGTTACCGGACAAACAAGAAAACAAACAAATTTAGAATTATATTAAAAATCTTTTTAGAGGAGCTCTTTGGATTAGAAATTTGACATAAATTTTTCTTAAAGGCTCCTGAACATGACATGAAAATCTTGGGTTATAATTATCTAGAAGCCTGGCGAAGTATGAATTAGTTTTGTATTATGCCAATGGTAATGGTTGGGTAAATCTCTAATATATGTATATATGTGTTTATATATATATATATATACATATATATTAACGCTCTATTGTGATTTAATCTTTTCATCTATAGACTCTTGAGTTGCCATTTGAATTTTTGTTTTACGGACATACTATCAACCTGATCACCATCACAACTGCAGGTGAGATAATGCAGTATGTATAGCATATTCAACATGTACTATGCATTGCACATGTTATGTGTGTGCATGTGTACCAGATGCCAATATGTATAAGTGTTGTGGTCATGTATTATGCACTTATAGTGTTGATGTGTATCATAGAGGAAAACCTTGGCGGGTGATATTAATGCAAGTGATATCCATTGGCAATCAATCATCGGGGTGGGGCAGCTCACTTAAAGTGGAATAGGTGTGGTATTAGGTATTATTTTCCCATAATTGGTGTTATTTATGTATATGTTATGTTTCCTGTGAGGATTTATTTACAAACAATTAATTAATTAAGTAATAATCATAACATGAATTTACATAGAATGCAAAAACAGGAAACATAAAAGTATAATGATAAGTATCCAAGTTGATAAATTATTCCACATATTTGGTGTTCAAAGAGGAAATATGGAAATAAATATAAAACACGGAGAAATTAGACTTGAAATATACTCTTGCTGATAAGTGTTATTTCTTCTATTAAATTGTTACATGAGTTCTACATCATCTCTTCGTGGTCGTGTCATGTGACACATGCTTGTCATTATAGGACGTAAGTATTTTGAACCTTACCAACACAATGGTTGCTCCTTCAGCATTTATTCTTGTGGTCGACATACCAGATTTATAATTTTAAAATTGGTTTACAGCATTTGTCATTAGCTACACTAGAATCAGGTTTGTAGATAGTTGAGAAGGCAGGCACTCATGAAAAAGCTACTGAAGATGTTGCAAGCTTTTTATCACCAACATTTTCTGCCATTTTATGTATTTTTTCCAGAAACTACTAAAATTCACTAAGTCCATGTACTTGTTCTTTCTATAAGAAATTGTCTTTCTAAACTGTCACAGATCAATTACATTTATTGCCACAGTTAATATGACACCCTTACTACAAATAACAATAAATTTAAAAAAATTTTAAATATATATATATTATTATTAATTATTAAAAATTTAAATACTATATATATATATTTATATATTGAGAGAGAGAAATATATATTTATAATTTAATAAATTATTTAATAAATTTTAAATTTGAAGGCTTGGAGCACACTCTTGTGATAACCTTCCATATTGTTTAAACTCGTTAATGCATAGGTTTTATTTGCATGAGCACTATGTGGTCTGATAAGAAGATCACTCCAATGCACAATACATTCACAAATGTGAAACAGCTTGGTACAAAGGTTGGACTAGAGGTAGTCTGTAGAGCCTAATTAGAATTGAGCATTTTATGCCTTCCATGAATAAAAGAATATATATATATTAGTTTCCTGTAGGCCTGCGCCCTTTCTATGCACTCAGCCAGTTCCTAGATTAAGACATTCTCATGGATTGGCAATTTCTATGCATGCATTGTAAATATAGATTTGTATACTGTACAAATGAATTAGTGTACTATACTGGTAAACTGATTAACTGTACTGGTTAATCTATTTACTGTTCTTGAACACAACACTCTCTCTCTCTCCTGTTGCAGGCTTCCTCTACACCAGCGACTTCCTTCACCCAAGGATCCATCGCACCCACTATATTGCACCTCTTCAGGCGAACTTCGACCCCAGCATCAATGACACTGCACAAGTGCTTGTCTACAATGGAAGTAAGACTACAGAATAACTATGATACCTGTCCTGCAATTATGATACTTGTCCTGCAATTATACTTGTCCTGCAATTATGATCCTTATCCTGCAATTAATGTCCTGCTATTTAATGCCTGCTCAATAGTTCAAATCTCCAACCACAAAGCCTTCATATCTCTCTCCATTTGTGCAGCATCATCTAAGTATTACCATTACCTAATATCTTAGTAAACTTAACTCCTTTCTTGCTCAATGTATTCTAGGTGGGGTGAAAGGTTAAACAATAACAGCTTTATGTGTGAATAGGGAGACTTGGCAATGTTATTATCACTCTGACTATTCTATTCAAATTTGTTTTCATGGTATTTATTTCTGTAATTACTATTTACAGCTGAAAGATTCACAGTTCAGTGGGAGGGAGTTCATGCTGTGAATCACACCATGGATGGAACTTTCACTTTTCAAGTGTCCCTCTTCAAGAATGGCACCATCCACTTTGTCTACAAAGAAGTTCGTGAGCTAAGACTAGTTAATCAGAGAAGAGGGTGTGGTATTGGGCAGCTGAACTGGAGGAGAGAGTCCACAGGGGCATGGGTGGGTGTGGCTTAAATTAGATAGTTATGAGTTGGTAAAAGACGTGAGAAGGCAGGAGGAAGTGTTAAAGGTTGATGGGTGTAATGGTTGGGTTGAGGTAAGAAGGAAGTTGATTTGTGGGCCATCTGAAAAGATTACTACCATTAATGTCAGCATGGGGGGGGGGGGGGGGGGGGAAACAGGAGCTCCTATAAAAGACAGGCAGGGTATATTTCTCCTGCTATCTTGGACTATGTCACCAAGCATAGCAACAAGCCCTTTGCTATAGATGCATGTGTACACTCAGACTGCACATGTACATGTTAAGCATGAAAATGCACCACAATCCACAAGTTCCAGGCATGTATCATGTAGACAGTCAACTGCCAGTTAACTGCAATTAATTTTATTACAATGCAATAAATTTATTCTACGTCTCTCCTAAATCTTCAGATTCCTCTGCTGGTGTCACAAATATCTGACACAAGTCTCCCTGTGAGAGTGGGACTGTCTGACTCCTACTTCATTGATACGCCCATACAGGGAAATGGTGAGTGAGTGTATGAGTGTAATCAATGAGCAAAATGAGAAATTCCCCTCTCCCATCTTTCCTCACTGTAGTCATACTTCGAAATACTGTTACGTACAGCCGTATTTTACTGGATCAAGACAACCTCACTTTCAGTGCATTTGTGTTGCAGCCAATACCTGGTAAGTGGATCACATCATACACATGCACTTAGTGAATAAGTAAAGGGAACTAGGCTCTCAAAGAAGTAGAGAGGTCATAGAGTCCAACTCTATACAGTAACACTACTGATGTGAGGATGTGTTATAAAGCACTGTTGGTATAGGCATGGATGTGAGTGGTTACCATGTATGGTACAGGGTCTCCCACACAAGCGTTCACAGGAATACTTATTTTCTAATTCTCTCCCTGTGAAAGATTCACTCTGCTGACCCTTTACCATACAGTATGTTCAATTATCATAGTATAAATATACCAAATGAAGTGATCTTCTAATTGTCTGATGTAGACTATAGTGTTAATTACCCTTTGCCTATTCATGTGCAAAATGCTGCTTATCATAATGCATAAAATCATTAAATTATTGGGTATATCATCTTCTTTGTGATTTTTTCCGATCACTTTGTTGCTCCAAAATGATTGACAATCCATACCACATAATGTGTCAGCTATAAAAACGATTGTGTAAATGATAATTCAATACATTTGTATTTATACTTATTTATATACTTAGCTGTATTTATACACCATAGGTTGTGTTCCAGCTGCTTCTTGTGAGGAATGTGCGGAAGCTTCAGCGGTGACCTCATTCGAGTGCGGATGGTGTGAGAAACTAAACCGGTCAGTAAAATCTATGAAAAGCTGCAATGCCATATTTAGAGTACATTGCAATACAGATGTACATGTCTGCCAGTGAGCAAGCATAGAGGTCCTCATTATCCAGTGTATGTATTTGACAGGGCTAACACTAGCTGAGGTTATCCAGCCTTTTCTATTCTGCCATGTGATATTTAGGTATTTTATTGTGCATTGTGGTGTAATCTGATCTCCTCGATGTGGATAGATTGAGCCTTGGGGACCATCCAAAGACTTCCTAATTATCAAATGTCCTAATGTCCTAATTCAAGGGGTTGGTCAATAAAAAAAGACCAGAATTACTTTGTGGTAGGAGGAAATTCTTCAGAGTAAAGATGTGTCCTAATTCCTCATTCATTTCTGAATAAAGAGGTGTCCTGTTTGATGGACAAGCATTCTGTACTTCGCATGTTTATTATATGCATTCTTGTTGCTATGGTGATAATAATTATTATTTTATGTTGTGCAGATGTTCTGATGGAATTGATAGGTTCAGGCAAGAGTGGGTAGAGTCTGGCTGCTCCACTTCTGTATGTGGTTTATTGCAATATTATTTTAATATTACTTTATATATTACTTTAATAATTACCACAAATGCTCCAATTGTGTGTCCTGGAATATTCACACCTTCAACTTTGGCAGCTTTCGTAGTCACAATGCAAAATAGCAAATAGTTCAATTTTCTTTTTACCGTGTGTGTTATTATTACATGTAGACTGTAGCTACACATGTGCATGGGCTATGCATCACATGACAGTGAAAAAACTCTTGGAAAGTGGAAAGTACGGTAGCTGTCAATAGATAGTTTTATACATGCACTAGAGCTTGTGGTGTAAAATGAACTTTTTACTGTTCTGCCAATAAGACTTGATTTTATTTAGAATCCTGATTTTATTTAGAATCCTGATTTTATTTAGAATCTTGATTTTATTTAGAATCAGTCAGAACCTTTATGACCAGAAAAGTCTCTCTACAACTCAGTAAGAGTCGTTCATAATTAATAGAATATGAGAGGGAAGGCATTCCCTAAACTGCGGCTGCTCTCCCTCACACTAAATCTTTCAGTGCATTGTCTGGAAGTGATAATAACCAACTCTGAACAGAACGCTGACAAATTAATTAGGCTTAGATGGTGACTCCCTACAACCCACATGAAGAGAATTAAGCATTTAATTATCTTTACTGTAATGGTATGAACGAGAGATTATTTCAGTCGAATGCTCAATTTGCAGTTTTAAAGGTATCAAGAAATGGATATTTAATTGTGTGTTTATTTTTAAACTAATAGTAAACTCTTTTTTTTTTTTGTTTTTGTTTTTTTTTTGTTTTTGTTTTTGTTTTTTTTTTTATTACTGTAATAATGAATTAATTAAGACAAAAGTTTACAGTTCAGAAGCCTGTTTGTTGTCAAGATGTATTAGGACTTATTACCTGACTGCTAAGTACTGGTGTTTTCTATTGGAGGGGAGAACAAATGCACTGGACTAATTAATGATAGGAAATTTCTTTATTTAATTATAATACCGTAAATAATGATATTGAGTACATAAATGTACCTCGTAAATGTAAATTTCAAAGTTATCCGAATAATAATACTGAATAATAGACTGAGAAGATTGAGTCGATGGACATTGTATACTCACACCTTTTTATTATTACATCTCTCTTTTCCTTCCCTTCCTTCACATGTCTTCCTCCTACCACCCTCTCGGTATTTGCCCTCTTCTTTTGCAGAGAATCAGTTCATGTAAGTTTCACCATTCCTTCTTGCAGCAAATTGATTTATATTTCTATTTTTATTCCCCCCCCCCCCCCAGTTACATAGCATGTTTTAATCTTAGCAGCCAAACTATACATTTCATCACTTGAAGTGTGTGCTATATATTTATTTTATCACTAATCACTGGTCCTGTCTTGCAGAACACGTTTTATATTTTACATTTAGTCCACACAAGAAAAGTCAATTAGATGGGTTTAGAGGAGAGGAGAGGGGGAAGAGTCTTATTTTGACCTAAAGTAACATTCATTAGAATCCTGGAACCAACAGAAAATTGGTAGTCATTTTTCCCTTTCCTTCTTTAGAATACTCTATTTTAATTCTATCTTCATGCATGTGTGTGTATACATTAAATGTGCCTAATGACCTTATTGGTATTTATTTGGTACGTTTATTTCTCGCTTCCCTTGTTCTCTACAAGTATAAATACTCATCTACTCATGGTCATGATGACACCTTACCTCTCAACGCTTGTCTTCTCTCCCTCCCTCCATGCATGCAGGTGGAGTGAGCTCTACTGTTATAATTGCTGCTGTTGTAGGAAGCGTTGCCTTCATCTTTCTCTTGTTGCTAGTCGTCTTGATAGCTTGTTTGATTGTCTTCTGCTATGGCTACAAGAGACCCACTTCCAAGATTGGTCTCTTTATGATTGAAGTATGTAAGAAGACATGATTTTAATTTAAATGTAGTAACTAATTTGAATATTACTGCATGGAATTCATCTACCTCCTTGGTGCATCAATCCGACCAAATACCACTGTTGCCAGGTTGTAAATAGAAATATACCAAACTGAGTTCAAAAATATGCCAAATTACTCTGAAATATGCTAGATCTCATTAATTCAACATTATTATTAATTTTTTATTGCCTTTTTTTTTCTGTACCAGAAAAAAAAAAAGGCGAGAATTCCCTTATTTCTAAATAATGACGTGCTGCAGTGCCATCCTGGGTCATTGATATATGTCACACCAGGATCTTTAATTAAAACTAAATCAGTGTACTCACTGGTACAATGATATTATTGATAAACTTTGAGTATTTAGTTCAGAGTTCATAATGATATCACTCAGATGGTCCACTGCCAGATGTAGCCATGACAACCAATCCTAATGGCTAACTCAAACTCAACCCTTTCGAGTTCTTCCAGTTTTAAGAGCTTAAGAGTAGAGGGAAAGTCCACTAAAGTTTAGGAAGATGAAACAGCTTTAGCCCATTGGCTGTTGTTTGGTGTTGCAAGATAGAGGAGTTCCTCCAAACAAGGCCCTTGTGGCCCGCCCAGTTTGAAGTAAAGCATTCCTGCATATCACAGATTTTTGTAGCTGATTCTGCCTCCCACTGTGGATTTTATTTTTGTGATTTAATGTGGGGGGGGGGGGGGGGGGGTTTCCTCCCAATTTTGACAATAATAGTGTTTAATTCATTTCTACCGTTAGTCTCTTTCACAGGACACCTCAAGTTTCACATCAGCATAGAATGTTACATACTTGGAAAGGATCATCACAAGCACCCACTTCAAAGTGGCACCTCTGTTAGATCATGAGGCATGAACCAACATGTTGACAAGCAATGAAATGTGCCAAAGTATAATTTTATGCTAACTGAGGCTAAAATATGCCAAAAATATGCCAATATGCCAAGCAGGAATAGGCCAACTGTCCTCCAAATATACCAAATTTCTAGAATTTGGCATATTATATGGCAACAGTGCCAAACACCTTTTAATGTAGGAAAGTGTTGATTAGTATGTATGTGTACTTGGCACGTGCATTTCTACAGAATTCAATCAGGCAAATATTTGATATAGTCTTCCAAGTGAACATGTTTTCAGAATGAACTATAAATATAGTTTAAATAGAAATAAAATATAGCTGGTTGCTTTAGTGCTAACTCATTTGTTCTCTCTAAATTTTTTTTTTTTTTTTTTTTTTTTTTTTTTTTTTTTTTTTTTGGCCATACCCAGGTTGAGAAAATGGTTGTATGAAGAGAGCATGTTGGTCTTGTAGTTGTTGTATGGGTACTTTGACTTCTAGAAAACGGCTCTAAAGGAACAATTCTGCTGCTTGATTGAGTGGGTGGGGAATTATTAACATTCAATTATCATGTTCTTGGGATCAGAGTAATTTCTGTAATAATAACCATCCCAGTTGTGTGACTGAGGGTCAATATGTGTCCACTGTGATTAGGTGTGAGATTATTGATTAAATTTCTGCTGTCTAATATATGTCTTTTCTTAATCTTTATTCTGCACTGTAGCATCGTCCCAAAGCACAGTCTCTGAACAAGGGGACAGAATCAAAGGGGACAGAATCATACAATGTTGCCATGGAGAAAGTTATAATGGAGTGAAGGAACACCGTCTTTATAATTATATAAATTAAATTGTTTGCCTCGTAGTATTGTATAACAGTTCATAATTCTATTATTGATGTGGGAAGATATAAATAAGAAAAGGAGTAAATAAAACATCTGTTGACAGACTATCAGATCATATCCACTCTTATTTAATACTACTTGATTTTAACCTATTTTCACAGTTCATTAAAAAATAATAATAATAATGAAATATAAATGGACTATTTGAAAGCTTTTTCTGTGCTCAACAAAATCTATGAAAGGTGGTTGTTTGTTGTTTTTCTTTTGCTTCAAGTGGTATGAAGTTGTGGTGGTTTTAAGTGATAACCCTTGGTGGTTAAGTAGTTGGTTTGTTTAAGTGCCACAAAACAAACCACAGCTGCCATATGATGTCATACAACTAAAGAGTTTTTAGGAAGTAGCAAACCAATTATGAACTTGGAAGTCCGGCTTGTGATGTACTAGAGTTCTGCTTCTGTGATTATTATTTTTGCACTGGCTCTATTTCTAAAGAAAATATGCCAAGAGAAAGAGCATATCATCTGAATGCAGAAAGAACAAGTAACAACATTGTATTAAAATGACTTGCACAGAAATTGGAGGAAAAGTTACAGCTTTTTGAAACATTGACTTCCTTTTATTTTTCTAGTGTGACTAGAACTCCTCCTTTAAATGCACATATCACTATCACTTTATCATCCATAGTTACTGCCTCTCCATAGTTGCTGCCTCTCCATAATTACTGCCTCTCCATAGTTACTGCCTCTCCACAGTGCACACAATAAGTTTCACCTATCTCTGGAAAGGCTTCACTCATCCACACTAGAACAGGTTCATCCAAATGGTCTCCTTGTGAAGCCTGTGAAGGGTAGACTTCATGTGGCTTCAGATTTATTTAACATTCTTGTTTCAATGTTGATGTGTGTCATTAGGAGCTTAGCTACTAACAGACCTCTCCCTCAGTTGTGGTCTTGACATTAAATTTGTGCAAAGGTATTTCAGACATAACAAAGACAGAATTAAGAAAACACACACAAGCACATAAAAACCTGTTTTGATACCAAGTAAGCCAATTAACCAGCTCAGATGATGTGGAGCAGGCTTAGCATTATGCTAGTGTGGATGCAACAACAACAACAACAACAAAAAAATAGTTGAAATTTGGTTTGGAAAGTGGTACAAACCAATTTAACATGTAAACTGTCTAGAAGCTTTTTCTCTGAGATAATTTTTTTTTATAAAGGAAAAAAAAAAGTTTTCAATTCTGAGTATTTCTGTTAATTTTTATTGTACAGCACACATCATGTTGCAAGGCTTTTTGTTATGCATGTTTTCTTGTAACTATTTAAAAGATGTGAGGGGATACTCTAAATATCATTCCTGCTGATGACTCAAAGTACAAGACTTATGGCAAAACAGCTACTTTACTTGTCCACAGAATGTTCACACAGGCTTAGATGATAATGTACACAGATTTGAAATTGCTGAATATTGCATGGAAAAACTGCACTATGTCACATACTGTCACAAAGTCATAGAATTTACCAATGCTAGCATTTAAATTAGTGAATATGAGAGTCAATGATGTTTTATCATAAATCCATCACATAAAAGCACTGTATATAGTCAATTTTTCCTGGATCATGTGAACGATCATAGGATATTCAACAGCTGTAATGTGCACTCCTTCCAGTGTGCATACCGATACAGTGTGTGCTTTTTATGTCAACTTTGGATTATGTTCAGCGAAGTTATTGGCAATGATTTTAATCAAACTATCTCCTTTTATAATAATACACAAAGTACAATCTAAGACAAATTGATCACTAACTATGCCTAGATAGTTGACACTACCAGTGAGATTAATGTGTACACAGTTTGTGGTTGTTTTGTGTTTTTATTCAACACTGGAGGAATAACTTCCTGTACAAAACATTTCCTATGACCACAAGCACAGGGATACATTTTTCTTACATAACTTCTGCGCCAGTGTTTTCTGTTTGTGTTCAAGTAAGAATTCTATAGTTAGAAAGGTCTGATAAAAGCATACTAAAATAACAGCTACTTAACTGATTTTTTTCCCTTTCTAATTGTAAAAAAGATGAGTGGTATTGTCCCTGAGGATTGTGAAGCTGTATATGCTGCTGTGGACAAGACCAACAAAAAGAAATGTCCAGAGATTGCTGTGAATTCTTCACTACCTGATTCCACAATTCCAATGTATGCTATTCTAAACAGAAAGAAGAAAACTACCACTCCTAATTATCTCACAGATAAGAACAAAGTCATGTATTCTAACACAGATAAATTAGAGAGTGCTGTGTACTCAAATATCAATGTTTATGATCTGCCCTCCATGGCGGATGAACCATATTCTGGAAGAACCAGCCCAGAGGGTTCACAACCTAAGGAACAGCTCCGTTTATTTGTAAGCAACAATGCTAATAAAGTTGATTGCAATGATGCTAATAAAGTTGAAAGCAACAAAAATAATTCTACACCATCGAAAAGCAATGTAATTACTTGCATCTGCCAAATAGCTTTATTTCTCATGGTTGCTATCTTCCTTGTGGCACTTGCACTAGCAATTTGGGCTGCATTCAGTGAAATATCTATTCTTCAATCTGACATGAAAAACAGTACAGAAGATGGAAACATCGTGCTAGAAAAGTTAAGCATTGCATTTATAGAAATTTCCAGGCTTCAATCCGAGATAATCCATGCTAGTATGACACTAGCAGAAATTTTACAACTTCAATCTCAGAAGTGTAATGTCACCAGAAATACCCTAAATTGCAGCCAAAATATTGAACCGGAATTCTTAAATGAAACCGGATTTGCATTCACTTCTTGTTCAGCAATACTAAACCTTTCTCCATCCTCTCCTTCAGGAAACTATGTCCTCAGGTCCTCCAATGGCTCTGTTATGACTGCATACTGTGATATGACCAGGTCATGTGGAGGTATAACTGGAGGCTGGACCAGAGTGGTTCAATTGGACATGACAGATGCCAATACTGTGTGCCCTTCTAGCCTCAAACGATTCATACATCGTCGACGCACATGTGTTATAGGAGAATATGGTTCACAATTTTGCACTTCGGATACATTTGCTGTGAAAGATGTTCCTTACTCCAAGGTGTGTGGGAGGATTATAGGCTACCAGGTTGGGGGTCCCGATGGGTTTGGAGCTTCTGATGACGTCTCTAACAGCAGCAATCACACCAATCAAAAGGACATAGATGACTTCTACATGGACGGTGTAAGCCTCACTCACGGTAACTCACCGAGACAACACATTTGGACGTTCGCTGCTGTACAGAATGAAGAAAGCATGAATTCTGGATGTCCATGCATCAATAGTTCTATAAATAGCACATCACCACCTCCCTTGTTTGTAGGGGACGATTATTTCTGTGATACAGCTGACTTTGATGGGAGTATAGACACATTCCAGGAAGATGACCCACTGTGGGATGGAGAGGGTTGTGGGCTGCAGAACACATGCTGCTCCTTCAACAACCCTCCATGGTTCTACAGGGAGCTGCCACAGTCCACCACTGATGATATAGAGATGAGGGTGTGTCGTGATGAAGAGAGGGATGATGAAGACATTGCTATTGAAGTTGTAGAGATTTATGTCCAATAGTATCTCCACATTTTCTTATCACAACACTTCAACTATTTGTGAACATCTTCTCTGAAGTATGATTAGAATAAAGGAAACATAAAAATAAAACAAAACATTTATAATGTTGTCATCAGCACTGGGTGTGGCTACCTTTTGAAGTTAATTTATCTCATTATAAACAATAAATGCTGCTTGTAAATTCCAGTTCATAAAAAAAAATATATATATATAATAATAATAATAATAATAATAATAATAATAATAATAATAATAATAATAATAATAATTAATTAATTAAAAAATCTTTAAAAAAAGTAAATAAAGTTTTCTATGGAAGTACATGGGCAGACCCAATGTAATGAAGTACAATGTGCATGTATCTAGCTATACTCTAGATCATGGCTATTTTAAAAGCTCTGGAGCAATATTACTTAGCCAGAAGATATATGGGACATCCCAGTATTGCAAACTACTTCTTTCTCTCTTTTTTTTTGTATTAGCTGAATATACTCTAATAACAAAACAAAAAATTTACCTGCACTGCTAATAGATGTCTGAAACCTAATAAGATACAATTAAGTTAAGATAACATTAATACAAATACAAGTGTTTATATAAACAAAGATGTTCACATAGGATAGAGAAACTAGGGATGCTCCGTGGGAAGAGGAGGGGTGGAGTTTGCTTGCAACTTGTGTACTTTGGACAATATGTAACTAATCCAGGAGTCATAAAGAATTTTTATGTGGCAGTTGCTGTAACATGGCTTCTCAGGGAGCATGACACCACATCCATTCACTCACCA
Organism: Lycopodina hypogea; assembly: GCA_963969325.1. Taxonomy (NCBI): domain Eukaryota; kingdom Metazoa; phylum Porifera; class Demospongiae; order Poecilosclerida; family Cladorhizidae; genus Lycopodina; species Lycopodina hypogea. The sequence continues at coordinate 4,754,121 of OZ017788.1, forward strand.
AATGTATTTAGAGATGTGAGCAGAAGTGTTCACATGAATTAGCTGCAGTGTAGATACAGGTTTCATGCTGGGTACACTTGGCTGCTACATTATGCAATGATTGTTAGATTGGAATGGTACAAGGCTATACCCAGGCTAGCCCGGGGAGGGCATGTAGACCACATGTTGGAAAACCCTTTACCTATTATGATTAAAACTGCATCATTTGCCTTTTGTTTTAGTCAATGAAAATGGTAAAGGGTCATCTAACTTGTGGGTCCTCTTTGATGGCCTTGTTTCTGGTATATATATATATTTAATAAATAAATCGATTAATGTCTTTATTTCTTAAAAGAAAATAATAATAATAATAATAATAATAATAATAATAATAATAATAATAATAATAATAATAAAGAGAGAGAGAGAAAAGAAGGAAAGTCTGGCCCATCCATTGGTAATACATCAATGTAGTTTGTGTTTAAAAATTCTGAATGTGTGTTAAAAATGGACCTAGAAAATAGATACTGATTAACAAAAATGAAACAAAATGTGTAATGTGTAATGTGTATGGGCAACCATCTTCCCTTTCACTATCTGCCAACATTAGACCTGCTTTCCCCTCATCCCTACCTCTCTGGAACTTCTCCATTTAAATCGGTTGTTCTTCAAGATATCTTGGTATCTTTGGTTGAACCATCCTAGCACCTGGGTCATTCCTTGGGACAACTGTACTCTACAACAATAGTGTGGCAGGGAAGACTGTTGGTTGCTTAGTGACCCAAGAAGCTGAATCAGCCAACTTCAGTGCCAGGAGTATAATTATGACAAAAGTAACATAACAAGACGAACCCCATAGAACATAATATCCAAAGCATTGGACCACTGTGAAGTTGTTACCACGCCCATTTAGTGTCCAAGGAATGTGGGTGTGGCTTGCATGTAAAGTTCTGTAAAATTTATGTTTGCATGTGTGTAGTATGTGGTGGAATACCATGATTCCATAAGGTCACAGTTACACAAAACTGTGGTTAAAAATAAAAAAATTCAATTAGTGAGCATGTTGCAATAATGCACAATAATTCAATTGTGAATGTGGAATATGTCGTTTTAATGTTGCTGTGTTGCCATGGTTATTCTTGTTGTTACTACGATAGGAAGTCGATAACAGTCTTCACCTGCTTCCTGGACGATCTCTCATAGGCCATTACTTGGATCTCTGTGTGACTGAAATCAAAAGTGAAATCTATCTCCTTCAAAGCTTGCTGAAATACTTGAAATCGTTTATCTTTCTCGGGCTCTCTATGAATATCCATGACTAGCTCCCCAATCTTCTCGACCTGTCTGCAACGCTCGCTGCCACTGACATACCACACATCCACCGGATGACATGGCGAACGAAATATCTCAATGCACATGTTCCTCTGTTCTCTGTGGCTGGGCACACTTGTGCAGGTATACACATGTGTTGAACTCACCACCTCCCCAACCTCGACTATTGTCTGAAAAAGATTGTCACAGTATGGAATGTTGTCATCGTCATAGAATCTATGCCTCTGGTCATGGATTGCTCTGTCAAATGGTCTGATCACTGATTTTCCATAAGTTGCATCAGCTCGACGAGAGTGGATGGTGGAAGGATCTGCTCGAAACATAACGGAACCTTCCACGACAGAAAATTCAGGGTTTGGAGGCACTATGCACTTATAACTGATGCCAAATTCCTCCAGCACCTGCCAATAGAGATAGGGACTCCCCCCAAACCCGCCCACCAGGTAGATGACGTCCACATAACCTCTCAGCGAGTCTACCATGTTGTGCATGCAGGAAAGGATCCCGGTCACAGCAGGACGGAAGAAAGTTGTCATTTGTTCCACAGAGATTCTCAGATTCTGCCTAACAAGCTTGACCTGAGATGGGCCGAAGCTCTTGATGCTGTCCAGCACGTCTTCCTTGTAGATTTCAAGCATGGATGTCGGGAGTCGTAACACGGCCTCTTTCCGCCTATCTTTTGGGAGCCTCCCAAATATCTGCTTCTGCTCCTCGAATACCACGTTGACAAGATGGTTGAGTTCACATCGGTTACGAATATTCACCTCTGTATCAGAAGTCCCTACAAATTTTGAGAAATCTGAATCCCTAAATAAAATTTCGAGAAATCGCATAAATTCGTGATTGACTCTTGTACCACCACAGTCATTTCCAGCTGGTGGATGAAGTTCTTCGACAATCGGGCTACTGCCGTTGTACCGCAGTACTTTGTGAGCAGAAATGTCTACTGTGCCTCCTCCAATGTCCACAAGTAGGTACGAGTGAGGTTTGTAGGCACCGCTGGGGTTGTCACAGAAGGGGGCCACCAGCCCTCTCCTTAGCATCTCGTGACAGTACAGAGAGGCTGATTCCGGTTCCAAAGCAAGACAAAGACGGTCTGGATCTGATTCCGTTGGAATGGTAGGGGTTTTACCCGAGGCGACTGAGAGACCTTGAAATGGTTGACTCGAACAAAGTCCAGCCTATAAGGTGTAATAATGAATCTATTCATAGGAAACACTTTGTATATAACAAAGCAACTATATGCATCAGAGCCGTATTTTTCTACATTTAGTGTATTGTTTTGAACAGTGAGGATGACAAGCGTGCATGCAGTCATAAATAAATACTGCTGCGTGAACATCATTGGGCTATGGGAAGTAGGTTAGAAAGGGGTGGGTGGGGGGGGGGGGGGTGAGGATTAAACTATAATGTCCAAAAAAAAAAGAAGATGTTATCCTTCAATCATTTGGTCAAAATAATGCATCTCGCCTTCTCCCTCCCTCCACCTCTCCAATCTCTCCAACATATCTGTCTGCTTGTGTAAGCAAAAGAGAGGGGAAAAAATTGTATCTTTACATCATAATGCATGCATAGGGATGGGGGTGTGGTTTGGAAGACAATTTCAATCCTCAAATAAAATCTCATTTTGATCATTACATGTTCGTTCTTTTTTCTTTACCTGTGGCACACCACACAGGTCTGGAACACTTGGAATGGGGGGGGGGGAGGCTGCATACATCCACAACTTTTGCTCAAGAATATATTTCTACTAATTGTTTACTGTATAGAAACACCAAAATTTTTAAAATTACAATTAAATGGTCACAGCTAAGTGATTTTACTGCATGGGAACACCATGGCTACAACTAAGTTCTTGGCACTGTATAGGAACCCAAATGTTGTAAATCTTACCACAATTTAACTTCATCTTAAGTATTCTAAAACAAAATACCTTGCCTGGTCTTAAACACTATGTTTAATAAATATTATAGCAATTATTTGTCACAGGTCTTAGTGTGGGACCACTCCTGTTTTAAATAATATACTTCGGGTGTGGGTTTTAGCATCGGACGTGCTACATAGGTTGCTACTCCTATCCATGTCTCTGTACCTTGTAGCCAGCCTCCCTCATCAACTGCTTGCCTCGAGCCTTCCAGATGGCAGGCACGGTGATGACCCAGTCCAAGCCAGACGCACACACTGAGTTCACGCTGCGCCTCAAGTGTTGCACGAGGAACTCCTGCTTGAGGTACCTCAGAATGTGTGAGATAATATCCAGCAGGTAGTACTTCTGGCCATTCATAGCTCTGACTGTGAGCTCTCTGCTCACCTCCTGCATGCAGAGGAGACATGGCAAGAGATAAAACATACAGTGTGATGTGTGGAAGTGTCACAAGGATATTTACCAAAATATCTAACATGTTCATTAGTCAGTTTAGGGATTTTTGTTGGAGTAGAAAGCCTAATCTATCATCTGTCCATATCAATTATAGGTAGGACTAGTTAGGAAAATGTAATTTAATCACAATTACTGTTAATTGTACTTAAGATTTGAAATTGTAATGAGAGTGGACAGATAGACAGACACAATCATATACACAAGGTTAAGACAAAACAGGTGCTCCTTAATGTGGCTTGTAATTAGGTACATCATAATATATGTATTCACAGTTGGTCAGTTACTGGTCAGTTTGCTATTTGCTAAATCACAGAAATCAATCAGTCACAACGCAATACAATTAGGAAACACAGATTAATACAGTCACACAAACACCAAATAATTCCTTAATATTGAGTAATAAGAGCCACAATTACACAATGAATTCCCAACATCAAACCATCATACATACTTGGTGGTCCCACAAACAATGTGCAAGTAAAAGCATTTCATAAGAACTACAATGCAATTCAATGTTGAAGATTTGGCATATATTCCAAGTCAGTGGTTATGGAGAGGCCAGAACAGCAGATATCTTTCCGTGAAGGAACAGAGAACTACAAACAAGCCAGTCTATTATTTCACCTGAAACTAGCACTGCATAGAAGGAGGAGTTATTTATCACTCTAAAATAAAACAAAGATTTTATCTCAACTGTTGAAAGAACTGGTGACCAAATAAATGCTCGCAACAATACTCCAGAACTTCATCATGTGGCTGACACATGTGTCCATCATTTCCTATTGTCCTTGCATCTTTTGGGTGAAGCTATTCCAAAATGTATACAGTTGAAACCAAATTGAAAAAGTTAGAGAAGCAAATCTCCCTCTATTTATTAGAATAGCTAATGAATCCAGAGGTATAATGTGAATAAAAAAAGAAGTTCAGCCTATAATTTCCTTTCCATACACCACTTGATTTGTCCAATGAGTTCCACCAAAATGCATAACTATAATGACAGAAATGCTTCAGGCCAAAAAAAAAAAAAATTGTGAAAGGGGGTGGGATACACCAAATGATACCAACAAGCATATAATAGTGGAAGAGGAGCATGTTCACACCATATCAATACCCCCACAACAAAGAGCCCATTACATACCCACCAGCACTGTCACTACTAATGCAGCTGTCAGGTTAGGCCAGTGGGCACTTCCATGTCATCTTCACAGCTAATTCAATAAGAGAAGAAAACCCTACCAAGCCATAGCAGGAAAGCAAACCAGCTTCAGCCAAACCATAACCATGACCACATTGAATAGTGCTAATGATTGTGCCAGTTTCACAAAGATGTGGTGAAAAAAAGCTTAACAAAAGTGATCCTGACAGGTAAAATGCACAAGCACACATGTGTACATATCAATTACTGTTAATTAAATAAATATAAGTTAAGTGCTGTATATAAATTAATTAGCCATTGTTTCCATTGAGATATTAATTGTACATGTTTTGATTGCTAATTTAGAATATACTTATTAGCAGCTGCTGCAGATGTTTTAAAGAAACAAATTTCTTTCTCAGGCATCGATTGCACATAACCACAATTAATACCTGCTAATAAGAGGACATGCAAAACAGGTCATGGACACAATTTTGTGTACAATCAAATTAAGTATTGGGGCAAGGTAGATCATGTTTCACTAGTTTGCTCTGGTGCACATTATTTGGATTCAAAGAGCAACTGCCTAAAGTAAGCACACCAAAATGTGTTGTCTCCGTGCTATTTCTCAATCCTGATGAGGTGCAAAGCATTTTGGTCCAACTCAATCTGCTTCTGACTTGATATCTGATGCAGATTATCAGAATTGAGTACAAAATGATAGTTGGTTTTTTTTTTTTTTAAAACATTTTTATTATAAACTTAATGGTACTTTTAGTCACACTCAAGTTGGGAGATGCTAGTTATACTATGTGCATTCAGGAAGCATGCATACACGCACGCATGCACACACACATACAGAGAGAGAGAGAGAAAGAAGGAAATAAGCAAGCATGGAAGGGAGGGAGGGGAGGAAGGAAGTAAGTAAGGGGAGAAAGGAAGTAAGTAAGGAAAGAGAAAAGAAAGAAAGATGAAGAGATTTTTATTGCTTTTTTGCAACATGCTAAACTCAATATACTTACCAGAAAATCATGGGAAATCTGAGAATAATTCCAGAGCTAAAAGACAACACCACTAAGCCAACCTGAACAGAGGCTATAGTATGGTAAAGATAAATGAGCATTTATGTCTTTGCCAACAAACAAAATTAATGAAGGAGCCTCATTAGTCGAGTAGGTCACCAATTTGTACAGATACTCCACAAGGATGGGGAAAATGAATTCCATGACATGACAGATTCTAATGATCTCTTTATCAGTACCTTTTACTAGGAGAGATACAATTTTATACTCTGTTTTAGAACTATAGAAATCATGGATTGTACGAAGCCATTTCTGTGGTGTCTGTAACATCGAACAGAAAGATAAAGAAAAGAGAAGTTACTAGACCACGCTCTATAAATTTGATATAGTCTAACCTTAATATTACATATTCAGGGGTTCAGTCATAGAAGGAATGATGTAAACAAACGTTAAAAATACATATAAAATTGCCTCAGGCTTCCCAAAGTAACACACATAGTCCACACTGGAAGTGAATATGATGTAGTAGTCAAGCAAATATTGGCATCTCACATGAATAACTGTACACAAACACTCATGACCATACATAATCACGAATAAAACATGTTTGAATGGGAATATTGGTCTTCAATAGTATTTCAGAGAGAAGTCAGACTTTCTACATTGGAATCAAATTTGCAAACTCGATCAATTATTCACAATGCAGTTCAACTAAACATCACTCTATTCCCCCCCCCCCTCGAGTCCACCCTCCTGAGTCCACCCCCCCCCCCCCCCCTACACACACACACTGTACCAACCCTTGATGTGGTCACCTGGTCTTTATGCAGATTCATTTTGATTTCCTCAAAATAGATGTACTGTCTCCTTTCACTGTCGTCCAAGTTTAAATAGATAGTCCTAGCATCATGGCCAAAAGACTCCACAACCCCCTCTGGGGTAAATAAAACTGCCATGGGCACTCTCACAAATGACCCATTGAGTGGGAGCTTGGGGATGCCCCTAGTAATCTCCAGCTGATCGTTCTCAGTGATGTAAGCAACAGAGCAGTTCTTGGTCCCAAAATCAATGGCTACTATGTTCTTTGAATTTTTCTGGAGTCTTGTTTTCTCCCTAGGCACTCTTCTTGCTCTGGTAGTGCCATTTGGGTCCTTGACAACCTTGGAGGGAAACATATCACTCTCCAAGAACTTGCTGGAAGGGTGGAATCAAGAGCAATTGTTATGTGGGGGGGGAAGTAATTATTATGTATGTTTGCATTACTGTTACAGCACATCCACAATTGGTGTGTACACACACACAAAAAAACATAAACATAAACAACTTCCACAAAGTAATACCCACTTCAGAATGAGCTGCTGCTAAGAAGCCACTAAATGGGGCAAACAATACCTTAAAACACTTACTTGAAATTCAGGTCAAATTGAAAAGACAGATTCCAATTTTAATGTTCAGACCTCCTCACCACTTGAGAACAGAAGAGGTAGTATCTGGTGATTATAGTTTGAGTGCAAACAATGCGGTCAATGTGAAGTGGTAAAGGGTCGGCTGGCTGGTGTGTCAGCTGTTCTAGATATCTGGTCTGCCTCGTAGCACTACGTTGAGAGTTACCACTGGTACCTTCACTTTAGGATTTTGCTGTAAATATGGCGAACAAATATGGCCGTAAAAATCGACATTCCGCACCCCACCGTCCTTGTAACAACCCCCACTGCCTTGAGAGAATCAGGGAGCTGGAAGGGGAATTGAGTAGGTGAGAATGCTAATGCCATAGCTAAATAGCTGGAATACAGTCATTCTGGAGAGTGGGGGAAATTGTGACCTTGTGCATGCCTGCTTGGGTGCCTGTGTGTGTGTGTGTGTGTGTGCATGCTGTGCTGTGCAGCTGTGCTGTGTGTGCATGCCCACGCAAGCATGTGGTGTGCCATAGCTAACCTGTTTCTACTATCCCCCAGATTCTTGGAGATGTTAATCAATAATAGACCTTTATTATAGTTGTAGGACACCCAGATTTAGGATTTTTTTGCCTTTGTAATTATCTTCAGTTCACGTGCCAAACAGATTTGATCTGCAAACTTTTGCAATTATTTATCTAGAGTAAAACTGCCAGTGATAAACACTTGGAGTATGTTTATAAGTTGCCCAAAATATAAGTGCTGACTGTGCACAAACAATTAGCTATTGGCGGTCTATCAGACCTTTATTCCAGCAAGGCAACAGGTAAAGGGTCTGTCTATGGGGGAGACTAGGAGAGAGATGAGCTAGTGTATGTGGGATGTGGCCCCACCCATAATATGATGCAATATCTCCTGATCTATGTACGTAATACACAGCTCACTAATGTGGGGATAGTGCATGAATTCAACACTCCAGAATCAGTGTTGCATCGACATTGCAAGGTGTGTGTCAACTTGTCGATGTTGGGTCATGAATTTAGCTTAGGTCAGTCACGGGTATTCTATTTGGGATTACTGCATTCATTCTATTATAGACTACACACACACACACACACACACACACACACACACACACACACACACACACACACACACACACACACACACACACACACACACACACACACACACACACAATTGCATTATTCTGAAATACTGTGTCTATATTATATCTACTTCCTTTGAAGTGGAGGCTCATGCCACATCATTGGGGAAGATCTCAGCACACCATTACCCTCCACTGTAGCTGGATCATGTTTGTAGTTTCCCTATTTATTGATGGCAGACTTGCTAGTTTAAGGAACAAAAAAAGGCAAAATGAAAGTGACAACACTTTGCAAGGAGGAATAGAGGATCTCTGTGTGCAAGTACAGCAAATATTTTGGCTAGTTCAACGTGTCATGAAGTGGTGGAGGGGGGGAGGAGTGGAGGGGGGAGGAGTGGGGTGGGGTGGGGAAATGTAATCTAGTCTGAAAGAAATGATGCTCTGCACAGGTTATGTTTGCTCACTTTGATGCCCATATAATTGAACACCTACACATTTAGCATTACAGTTGTGTGCATATTGTTTTATTTTCTTTTGCTGTTTTTTTCTGTAACAGGTCAATAAATTAGTTATGGTTTGGTAAGGGTCTCCATTCTTGTAACCATATCATTGACAGTTGATTTTAAATAATTCTGATTCATGACGAGTGTATGATTGTGTGGTAGAAATGAACTATCACATGATACACACACTCGTGTGTCTGAGCTTACACTGACATCACATGTCCATTCTCTCTCTTTTACAGTCATGTGACCAGTATTCAATATTTTTCTATGTGTATTTAGAGTGAGAAGTGTTGGTCTGGACATGATCAAGCAGAGAGGGAAATGGCAGGCCAGTGGACCTCAACCAGAGGAACTGGGGTTAGAGTTCGATAGTTTATTCACTCACGAGGTGGAAGAAGTGTCAGAGTCACTGGAAAAGGAGTTGTCCATGAGCAGCAGTGAAGCAAGGCAACTATTGAGTACCACTTTTCAAGTGATTTTTATTTAAAAAAATGGCTTGGGTAAATGGGTGTGGTATCATACAGAGGTAGTGTGTCCCAGAGATTTCTACCCTCCAGCCAGAGTTCCCCCCCCCCCCCCAGATTTTTCAAGAAATGTTGACATGAATGCATAATGGGTGTAGTTTGCTGATTCAAAAAAATAAAAATTTTAATGTCCAGTATTTACTGAAAGTGCACATATTGAAGCATTCAACCAGCATTAATCACAATTGAGGTTGTGTTGTTTTTAAAAAATGTGGGCATGATCATGACAAAATATCACCCCCCCCCCCCCCCTCCCCATCCTCACCAAAATATCCTGTATGACACACTGGTGGGTGTGGCTATAAGATTGCAATGGATCCATGGATGGACAAAGAAGGTGGTACAATGGCATGTTCTAATGTTGTTTTACTTACCATCACAGTTGCTTGCACTTGTTGATCCCCCCCCCCCCCCCCCCCCCCCCCCCCAAAAAAAAAACCCGGTTGCGTTAAGCGCATCATATTGGGTTGTGGTATTCTGAGAGATATTATGCCAACAATAACTCTGTGTTGGGACCAATCCGAGGCTTTTGTTATGAGGTTAATATTCTTCCTTGGGACATGCATGCATGGGTTATTGTATGTCAATAAGAACGGTAGTTTTGTTTTGTTCGATTATGACGGTCACTTTTATATTTGGTAAAGATTTTGTTGTTTGTTTTTTTAAATATTGGTATATTGAGTTATTTATTTCTGCAAATAATAAGTAAATTTATTTCTATAAAAAATTTATTTTACTTCAGCAGAGAGAGAGTTAATTGATTATTATTATAAATATTGTTTACTTTGTTGGGGAGAATTGTTGTGATGTATTTATGGATTACTGTGACATGTGTGTCCTCTCTGCACGTCTGGGACAACTCTCCTGCAAGACCATACACTCGTGCATACATATATGCATGAGGTTCAGCTGCCACCTTCACATGTGTGGCTCAGTGGAATGTAGAATGTGCACATAGCTACAAGAAAAACATTTACTATTACTATAGTGATCACCCTTTTATTGAATACCTGTAATACTCCATTGCTGCCATACTAATGCGTTAAAAACAAACAAACAGAATTCTTTCTCTTCTCTTCTGTCAAGTGTACCATCTCCCCCGAGAGAGAGAGAGAGAGAGAGAGAGAGAGAGAGAGAGAGAGAGAGAGAGAGAGAGAGAGAGAGAGAGAGAGAGAGAGAGAGAGTAGTATGTCTTGTGCAAGGATAAATTTCTGGCTGGGGCACACTGTAGTAACCTCATTACTACATATGATCTGTTATCTATTCCTTGCTGACTATGGTATGGATTATGACTTCCACAGAATGTCTACCAGTCGTGCAAGGAGTCCATCTTGGACCGCATGCGTGAAGCTTTGTCACGTGTAGTGGCCATTCCTGAGGAGCACGAGGAAGATGAAGAACTGTATGATATTTGCCGAGCATATGGACTTCTTACTAATGCAATTGGAATAGGCACCTCAGATGAATATGAAACCTGTTCTGAAAAGGCAAGTCCAGAGTTATTATCTGTACTAATATATGCACACATACATGCATTCAATTTAATAATTTCATCAGATGAAATGTCGAAAATATGTTGCATTTTGGAACGGTTACACTGTGTAAAGTTGTTTCTTGTAAGAGTTGGCAATTTAGTTTCAATTTCTTGTTAGAGTTGAGGTGAACATGCAACATTCTACATCCAGGTGTCTGTGTACACAGGATGTGTTCTTCCATTACACTAAGTGCTCCTTACAGATACAGCTGCTAGGTGTATGCATTAGAGGGTTTCGTTGTTTCTGGGAAAGGGGGGGGGGGGGGTGCGGGTCTTCTTCTGTGGGTGTTTGTTTCATAGGGTCTGTTCACAATATGTCAGAAATGTAACACTGTGTTAACTGAGTAAAGAACATCAATTTCTTCTTTTTTTAGGAGAGTGATTAGGCAGGAAATGTTCATGTTATATAAACTATTTGCCTTTCAAACTTGAAGGCATTTGGCATGTCATTTAAAATTTTTGATGTTTTGAAAAACTGAAAAGGAAAACAAAGCATTGTACTTTCACACATGGAAGGTATATCATTAGATTTCTCAAACTTTTTTTTATATTTAAAAGATGTATGTTCAACATGGAAAAATGACAGTTTTTATACTCATATTTAAAAAAAAGCTTATTCCATGTTCTGTGCTGTGATCAGATCATATTGTTGCACTGAGCTGTGCCTGTGAAATTGATCCATATGGTTTGGTTAAACTTTCTCAGTTGGGTTCATGTGGTTTCAACCACTTAGAGCCACTTGGAATCTATTTAAACTCTACCACAAGGCTTGTAGTTGCTTGTCCTAATCTGTCATCTGAAGATATAATTAAGTGGTTTAGGAATACAAATTTATCAGATTAGGATTTGTAGGCGGTACAGTGTTAACTTTATGATATATTGCTAACGGATGTTTCTTTGCTCTTAATTAACTTAAGTATGTGACAGGTACCTTCATAGTAATTAACCCAGATACTAGTAATGCCATTTAGTTTGTAGTAGTCCATCATCAAGATGGCATTGCCATTAATTATTGTACATTGCATTGGTTGGGTAACTGACCAACCTACCCCCACCCTAGCCATTGCCCTGATCCTAACCCTAGTCATTGCACTGGTCCTAACCCTAGCCATGCCCTGATCCTAACCCTAGCCATTGCCCTGGTCTTAATACTAGCCATTGCCCTGGTCTTAATACTAGCCATTGCCCTGGTCTTAATACTAGCCATTGCCCTGGTCCTAACCCTAGCCATTGCCCTGGTCCTAACCCTAGCTATTGCCCTGGTCTTAATACTAGCCATTGCCCTGGTCCTAACCCTAGCCATTGCTCTGGCTTTGGCTTAAGTGAGCCTTATTTGAATGATAAATATTTCCAAATTCGATGATATTATTTGTGATACTTCAGTTATAGGATTAATTACAGAACAAAATTACTGACCATCAGTTCATTAGTAACCATAGTTACATGCAGTGGTTGGAGCAAATCTACTCCCCATCTGCAAACCTCAGTTAGCATTTGATTTGCTTTCCCACAGGTACAGGCCATGGTTCCCCATTGTCTAGCTTCAAAATTCTTTAAGCTCTGTTATGCCTTGATAGCATGCTACCACACTACTTGATGATACTTTACAGATATTCACAAGACTGGAAACTTTGAACAATGCAACACGGAGTGAAGCAACACGGAGCGAAGCAACACGGAGCGAAGCAACACGGAGCGAAGCAACATGGAGCGAAGCAACACAGAGCAAAGCAACACAAGATCTAACAGGGAAGATGTCTCACCTCTCGTGGAAGATGCTTAGCAATGTGCCTCCCATGATCAGTGCTACCATCTCAGACACACCATTTTGCAAAGAATGGCATGACAAAGAAATTGAGCCAGATTGGAACAAAAGATTACTGGAATCTGACTATGATCTTGTGTATTATAGACCAACTCTCTTTTTCAGCTATGAAGGCAAAGTAACACAGAAGGCGTGGGTTGGCAACAAGGCAGTGGACGATGATGCTGATGGAGATGTGGGAGGAGCTCGTACGGCTGGCGTCCTCTCTCAGGAAGAAGCTAATTGCAATATGTGGAAACAAATTCCTGGGAATGGAAAAGACAGGAAACATAAACGTGCCAGAATGTACAAGTCTTACAGGATGCCCACTTTGAAGAGTGCAGCTGCTGATAATTTGGTTCCGGCATCGACTCACCCGATTCCTGATTCTGAATCCAGTCCAGTCAATGATCTCGAATCAACAGTAATGGTTGATTATCCTTTGGGAGAAGAAAAACATGTAAAAAATGAAGATAGCCCAGCAGTTCTCTATGGATTGAAGAAGTATCACTATTTCTAAACAAATTAAAAAAAAAAAAAAAAAATTTTATGAATCAAAATTGAAAATTTGTGTTTATATATATATACATATATATATATACATTTGATACACATGTCCTGTTGTTCTTTTTTTGTTGTTGTTGCAATAATATGATGCTGCAACAGAGAATAAATGAACATTATGTGAGGCAATGGCCAAGTAAAGTTGAACTGCTGTGGTAAATATTTACCTTTTTGCTTATATATGCACAGAAGCAGATGCAGCAGAGCACTGTTCAGTCCATCACACCTGAGCTTGGGTGTGGAATCTGTCAGACAGGACTATGCTGCTAATTGCAATTTATACATCTTCTTCCCCCCCCCCCCCCCCCCCCCCCTCCCCCCTGTAGGTTTTGTACATGGAACAATAGTAATACCCTTTGGAATCTTACAATGAAAACTCACAAAAGACTGTAGCATATTATATCATTTGTTTCCAGTTAGCAAGTATGAGAACTTTTTAGGGACACTTTAATTACGAAAACAAATGAACGCCGAAAAGGAAGTAATTCCATTTACGTGACCACTTTCTGTTGTAACACATAACAAGGTCATAGATCCACAAACGTAGCAATAAGCCGTGGAGGTGTGATTTGAGTACCAGCCACTTGAAGAGATCAACCTCGTGCATTATTAATGAAAACAGCAAGTGCAGGATATGAGTGATGAGGACTTGCCCACTATGGAATCACGCACTGACAAAATGAAATGTATTTTATGTGTATGTACTACATCAGAACATGAAATGTAGACCTCTGTATTGCATGGTCTGACTCTCAAAGTGGTTTGATGTGTTTTGTTGATAACTTAAAAATAATGAAAGCCTCTGATGACCAATGTTTAGGTTCTTCCCCTTTTCCCTCACCAGGAGTACCATTTTTTGGGACTTTTGGGGGACCCATTAATTATGTTGGCATGGTTTAATTATCCATGTCCAATTAAAAAAAAAATTCAATCAGTCCAAAATTGTGGAAGGTGTTAGAACAGACAGACAAATGGATATGCCTGAAACTCAGCATGGTAACCTCCAACTGCATTGGGAGTAATATCAACAAGAAAAAATTTTTTTTGCTAGTCTCTCTATATTTTTAATAGAAATGTATGGGCACTGTGTTTTATCAAGAGTTTTCTTTTCTAAGTTTATACAGTGGTAAATATGTGAGATGAAATGAACTGCATCAGTGACTTTAGGGAAATTCCCTTCTCAATTCCTTTTGCTTTTGAAATCCCCACCCACACACACAACAAGGTAAATATGAAAATGACCTAAACTTCAACTTTCTACAATCCAAGAAACATGCCACATCATTCCCATATGCCCATGCATGCACACACATACTGTTGGTGTATAATTATGTGAGGTTACTGTCTAGAACTGATTTCTTCTTCCTTCTCCTGTCTTTATGGAAATATTCCTTTGTCTTTCAAGGTCAATAAGACAACACTGAACAGGTGGTCTTGTTAGGGTATATAGCAAAGCTAAAAAATCTTTACTGAATAATGGCTTGCAATAATACCTTACTTTTTTTTCATTGACTAGATAATACCATCTATTTGGAAGGAATTAGGTGCAGAATTATAAACTACTGCTATATACCTCACACCAACACCAACAATCATATATGATGTAATGAAATCAATAATGAAAATGAAAAATACATCATGTAATACATAAACATTTGTATGGTGTGTATGTGTGTTTACTATAAACATGAGCAAACTGGCTAAATTGTCTTTGACGAAACATGGTATATACATATGATCCTTGCTTGTAAGGAAAGGTTTTTATTCTGGCTTGGGATTGAAAAAATCTCATTATTCAGGTCATATAGGTAGTTTAAATTTAAAAAAAAGAAGAAGTTATTGATCTCAATTAGTAAAACAATGCTTCTTGAGACTAACCATTAGTGCTGTGTTTGAGAAACTTCTATTTCATCACGCTGCCAAAGAGGAGGTAGGTGATTGGCCCAAGAGCATCTTTGTCACAAATATATTTCTTGCCCAGGAAAGTAGAAGAATATACCCACCATAGCAGCAATGCAAGGTATATCTTTTAATATCTATTATATATTTCGGTTTGTAAGTATGTTTGTATGTATGTGTGTTTAGGCATCACAGCCAAACCCTTTGACTAAAAAGGCCAGACTTTGGCATGTGGTTTCCAATGAACCAGGTGAGCATTATTAAGCATGCATGGGTGTGGCAATGGGTATGGTTTTATAATGGCCACATCCATATGAATTCATTTTGGCTACCAAAAGCTAATCAATGGACCATCTAGGCTGGAATTTGGCATGTGGTCTCCAAGTAACCAGGGGAGCGTAATTAACCACATTTAGATATGATAATAGAGGTTTTGTCATATCCACACCCACAGGAAGTTGTTTTGGCTGCAAAGAGCTGATCAAAACACCAATCAGGACAAAATTTTGGTGTGTGGTCTCCAAGTACACAGGTAAGCAGGATTAACCACAATGGGTGTGTTAGGCCATAGTCACACCCATAAGAAGTTGTTTTGGTAATCACAGGCTAGTAAAAGAACCTACCAGGTTGAAATTTGGCATGAGTTTCGAAGTAACCAGGTGAGCATTATTAATTACATGGATGTGGATTTTTTATAGCCACACCCACAGAATGTCATTCTAGGAATTAAAAGCTAATCAGAGGACTAACCAGGCAAAAAATTGGCATGTGGTTTCCAAGTAACAGGGTGAGCATTATTAACCATATGTGCGTGTTTTAATTGTTCATAGTCAAACCCACAGGAAGTGGTTTTGGCTGTCAAAAGCTAATCAAAAGACCAATCAGGCTAAAATTAAATTAGGTGTGTGGTCTTCAAGTAACTGGGGAAGTATTATTAACCACATTATAAAATACCCATCCTACAGATGGAGACAGCAAACCAACCCCCACCACACCCCTCCCCCCCAGAGACAACGAAGACCTTAATATATTTGTAGATCTGTTGTTTGCTATCTCATCCCAGATGGTTGGGCTACAGGGCTGAAAAAGAGGTGAAGAAAAAGAGCTGGAAGTGGTTTGGGCACAGATTAGCTGACAAATGTGTTTACACATTTGCAGTATATGGGGTAGTTTATTCAGGCCGAAATTTTTGGGTGAAAATAGCCCCATGGGCAGGGTTTACTCTGATCTTCAACAAACTTCCTTACAAATCTTAGGGTGATCCTCATTAAACTTTTGAGCCCTTTAGCCCCAATCCTCTGGGAGGAGTTAGTGAACCAACCAACCTACAACCCCAGGGTGACCCCATCAAACCCTGAAAATGTGAGCCCTTTAGGCCTAATAATCTGGGAGGTGTTACGGGGAATAATCACTGCTGCAAAACTTTTGGCCACAGAACCGAGTGAGCCAGTGTAGTGATGAAAGTAGTGCTAGGCTGACTGGAATCAGTACAGCCTCCTCACCAATGAAGCCACACAGAGCTTAACATCTTCTAGCACCACCAATGTTGAGGAGGCCTATCTAGACTTCTGCCATGCCTTTATCAAATCAGCCAAAAAGTCCATCCCATACAGTCGCAAAAACAATTACATACCCTGTTGGGATAAGGAGTGTGAGAGTCTTTATTGTGCCTTCCTGGACTTCCCCAATGGGGAAATCTGCTGGCCCAGATTCCATCTGTCCAGAGTTAATACTCCATGCTGGCCTTGAAGTGAAGTCCTGGTTGTGTGAATTATGTGGCAGTGCATTGAACTAAATTAATAAACATAAATGTTAATTGAAATATTTTAATGTGTGATTGATATTGTTGTTGGTTTTCCTGAGTAGAACATAAATATATAGATGTTAATGCATTAATGTAAATGTTGTATTTAATTATTTAATGTAATATATATATATTGTTGTTATCTGTCTGAATAGAACATTAATGCTGTTATTAGTTTGTCTTAGTTGAAAATTGTAATGTTATTTGTTTGTTTGATTAGTTCCATATTTCTAGATTGTTCACTTGTCATCTGCTTTCTATATAAATAGCCTTGATGATTTCTTGTAATAGTCATGCATATTTTGAAAGGGATGAATTGCACTTCTACCTAAACTCTCAAAGTTAAGTTTTCCACAATTCCTTTCTTCCAGCATAGTCAACCTCAACATTCCCATGATTTGGATAAGAGCACTAGCTGTCGCAATCCCTACGCCAAAAAAAGCCTTTAGGGGATCCAAAGAGCTATCGACCCATTTTTTTACTGTGTATCTCCTTCAAGTTCCTCGAGCATCTTATCTAAGCTCATATCAAGTCCACCATGAATCCGCTACTCCCTAGGGAGAAGCTGGTTTCCAACATGGGAGATCAACCACAGATCAAGTCACTTTGTTGACTCAGGATATCGAGGAGAACTTTTTGGTGAAAAAGAAGGCTGGTGCTGTGTTTGTTGATCTCAGAGCATCCTATGAAACTGTATGGCACCGCAGCCTCACCTGCAAACTTCTGCATTTGCTGCCAGACAGGCAGATTGAAAAAATAATTATGGAGCTTGTCACAAACTGCAGCTACACCCTCACCACTTGCATTTCACAGGGATCAGTCTTGGCCCCCTTTTTATATAACATCTACACCTACAACTACTGACATAAGTCTCACAGAAATATGCTTATGCAGACAATCTTGCATTTATGCATTTGGCTGGAGACTGAATACCTTGTGATACTAACAACATACCTCCAGACTTGGTGACTGAAGCTTAGTTGGTCCAAAACGGTGCCAGTTAGCTTCCATCAGAACAAAAGGGAGGCAGGTCATAAGCTCAACATTATACTTGACAAAAAGTGCCTGTCCTTCACCCAGATACATACCTGGGTGTGAATCTGGACAGGTCACTTACATTCCACCAACATCTTGAGTCACTTTGTGGAAAACAGACTTCATGTGTAGCACTTATAAGGATGCTTGCTGGATCGGAAAGGTGTATCAGTGCAACTGTTTAGAACAGCTGCCTTGGCCCTTATGTACTCATCAGCAGAGTACTGTGCACCTATTTGGTGTTGCAATATATACACCCACATCATCAACACAGCAATTAATGACACACTCTGTGTAGTGACTTGATGCCTGCATCCCATACCATTGGAAAACCTTCCCATTCGAGGAAGGCAGGACATGCAGTCTCTCAGTTGCCAGGGTCTGGTACTAGGCCATTTGCTTTACTACAAGCTAGCAGATCCTGCCAAGCAGCTGCTGGGACTGAGATCACCGCACCCATTTCTGCCACCTTTCTCCTATAATATAAATTAAACAAGGGAATCCCAGAAAATACGCAAGTAATTCCACAGCTGCAGCAATTCCTACCACTACTACTAACCAAAGAGCCAATTTTTCTTGCGCAGCTGAAGGGTCAGAAATAACTGATGAGGTAAAGTCTAAAACAGAGCATTTGCAAGTAAAGGAAACCTCAGCAAGCACTCTGTAGTACAAAGAGAATTTGTTACACAATAGTTGCTTGCAGTGGACATTTGAAAGAAGAAAAAAATTTATATAGAATTCTAAGCTAAACTTTTGAAAGCCTTATTGTTCAACAGAATATAATTAGCAAGGTGCTACCTCACTCTAGGCTCCCTGAGATTTTTTCAAAGCTACCACTCCTGCTACTCTGTGGATCCAACATGGTAATTCTTGCATGGTAATTGCTCCAAGATGGTATTCCAAGTTCCATGAAATGGTAAAATAGTTGTCTTCATAGTTTTTCCTTTACTCTACTTGGTGGTAAGTCACGAAACCCTTTTTTTTGTTTTTCTATTCAGCATTTAAAAACGGGGTGTTCTTATCCACTTTTTTACCATGAACACATGGACAGACAGCCGGACGTATGGACGGACTGACGGACCGACGGACAGACCGACTGATGGACGGACCGACCGACGGACGGACCGACCGACCGACCGACTGACCGACCGACCGACCGACCGACCGACCGACCGACCGACCGACCGACCGACCGACCGACCGACAGACCGACCGACCGACCGACCGACCGACCGACTGACCGACCGACCAACCGACCGACTGACCGACCGACCAATGGAGGGATAGACATACAAATGTAAAATAACAATCAGGTATTTAAAACCTGAGTCATACGTATGACAGTCAATGCTCATCTGCCATTAGGATTATATGGAGGGCACTGTAATACATTTATTAATCTATATTATAAAGAGGGAGTGGTCTGTCTATCTGTGTACCATCTGTCCATGTATCCTTAATTCATGCTTGAATGGTTGAATTTAGATCCATAAACCCATATATACACATATATATATATATATATATATATAATTTTTTAAAAGTTTCTTTCGCTAAACAAAAAAGAATAGAGCTACAGGCCTGAAACTTGGTATGCAAACAACTTGACTCTGGGAGTAACATGGGGTAGGTCTCACCTGGCCACACCTCTTCCTCTTGATGTGTAAGCTAAAATGCCAAAAATGGTATTAAAAAAAAACGAGCACTAGAATCTAGGTGGCTATAGCCACAAACCCATATATATTGGAATCAATGTCACTAGGGGAACATTTTAAAATGCCTATAAGGCCACATCCATTTCTTAATGTTTATGTCTGGCCAAAATAAGAGCTTGAAAATGGCACTTAGGCCAAATGAACCCTTGGAACTAAAGACCTAATACTTAGTATGTATACTCAACTTGACTCTGAAAGTAACAAAAGGCACAACTACAACAGGAAAAACCGCCAGAAGGAAAGTATTTTTCATTAGTATTCATAAAGTGGCAATTAAAATCATACACTTTCTGTGCTGGCAATCAGGTGGAGATGAACATAAAACATTCATTTGATTAGTACAATATATAAAAATATAATATCACTGGACATATATTTCGATTATCTCAATCAAAATATCTTCCTCGAACATTGATTCATCTCTGCATACCCTCATTTGTATATCAGCAATGGTGGGCTGTAACAGCTTCTTGTAGAACCATGGAGGGTTGTTGAAGGAGCAACATGAATTCTGTGGCCCACAACCAGCTCCATCCCACATTGGGTCATCTTCGTAGAGCATGTCAACTTTTCCATTTGTTGCAGCCGTATCACAGAAATAATCATCCCCCACAAACAAAGGTGGATTCCTGGCTTCCTCTGATGTAGAAATATTGATGCAGGGACAAACAGCTGTTGGTTCATTTGCATTTTCATTCTGTGCTGCTGCAAACGTCCAAATGTGCATTGTTTGGACTTCATTAGTATTCAGTACAATACCGTCCACATATTGTGTATTTATGCTACCACTTGTATCACCAAATGCATCAGGAGACCCAAACTGATAGGCTTTGATCATCCCACATACATGGGAATATTGCATAAGATTCACAGAGAAGAGATCTGAGAAACACAATGGATAATTGTTGGAGCTTAATCTGCAAGTACGAAATGGGACTGGCATTAACTCAAGACTGCTTGGACACATTGTATCTTCATCCCTCATGTCTACATGTGCCACTCTCATCCAGCCTCCAGTGACACCACCACATGATCTGGTCATGTCACAGTACACAAGGGCATTGGTCGAAGACAGTTCGGACCTGACCCAGTACTCTCCAGAGGAAGCAGCTGGAAACCACGAGTGAATATCTGCACAAGTAAGTGCAAGATGTGGATTCAATAAATTTTGAATTAGCAGATTTGTATCATTCTGTAGTTGCTCCACGTTTAGGACCATTTCCTCAGTTTTCTTAGTTTGTCTTTCAAGTGATAACTGCTGAAGGTTAAGTTGTGATTTAAACTTTGATAATTCAAAGAAGGCAAATATGAGTCCCCCACTAAGTGCAATCACTATCACAATTAAAATTATAACACTGATAGGGAATAACTTTGATACATACTTGTTGGTTTTTTTAGTTGGTTTTTCATCCATAGATTCACGACGATAACTTGCATAGCTTTGGTTGTCTCTTAATGCAAAGCCATCATATTGGCTGCTATCCATTTTAGGTGTAGTAACTTCATCGTATATTGAGTCGACTAGCTCTCCACCACTCATAATGATAGATAATTCACAGATAGATCAATAATCAATTTGGTCACATTCATAAGAGCATATTCTAGTGAAAACTACTTCTCTGATTTGACATGTTCAGGTTCAGCTCTTATTCTCTTAGTTGTGTGAAACTTATTTTATGATGTATAGCAAGCATCAATTTGACCAAAACCAGCTTCCAGGAAGCTGTAACAATTACATCTAATGTTTTGTTGGTGCAACATTTAACTGCTGAAAAGCAGTTGAGGATTCAGTTTCTCCAACTTGGTGTTGAGTCTTTGCACAGTAAAAGGTGTATAGCCTATTTATTTCTCAATCCCTAGTTTATAAAACACAACTAGTGGAGATGATTCCATTCTGATGTTGATGGTGTGTAATTGTCTAGTATTACATACGAAGCTGCTGCTCTTATTGCAGACTTGTAATGGTAGAGGATATTTACATTTGTAATTAGGCAGTAAATAGACACCACAAACCTAATTGAGTTGTTTATGAAACAAACTGTAGCTCCTTGAATAGCTTGCTAGGATTGGAGGGAAATGTTTATTAACTAAAGACTGATTGGCCCTAACCCTAGCCATTGCCCTGGTCCTAAACTTAGCCATTTCCCTGGCCCTAACTGTAGCCCTAGCCCCAGCTCTAATCACAGCCATTGCCCTGGCCCTAACCCTAGCCATTGCCCTGGTCCTTGCCATTGCCTTGGACAGACACCACAGAGAGCTTAATATAATTGTAGATCTGTTGTTTGCTATCTTATCCCAGATGGTTGGGCCTACAGGGCTAAAAAACAAGTAAAGAAAAAGAGCTGGAAGTGGTTTGGGCACAGTTTGCTGATGTATGTATTTACACAATTGTAGTAAGTGTGGCGGTTTACTCAGGTATAAAGTTGTAACCACAACCAGGAATTTTTTTTGGGAAAAATAGCCCCATGGGCAGGGTTTTACTCTGATCTTCACCAAACTTCCTTGTAAACACCCTAGGGCGATCCTCATTCTTCTTCTTTTCTCTGATCTCCTTCCTTCTATTCTTTTTTTTTTCATTCTTCATTGACTTTTGTTTCCCTTCTCCATCAAAATTATATTGAAGGTACTTACGAGCCACACCCACACCGTGTGAAGATAGTCAACATGTGGCCCAATCCACCACTAATAATTAAGTTGTTTTGGGGCACTAGTTACCAAGATAGAGTAAAATATGATCTAGCTTATCTTACTATAGTTCCCAATTCGTTTTTTTATTTGTTTGTATCTTTATCACGTAACTAAATTAGGCCTAAAGGACTCAAACTTTAGGGTGTGATGGGGGTCACCCTAGGGCTGTTATAATGAAGTTTGGTGAAGGTTAGTTTGTTCACTAACTCCTCCCAGACGATTAGGCCCAAAGGGCTCAGATATACAGGGTGTAATGAGGATCGCCCTAGGGTGTTTACAAGGAAGTTAGATCAGAGAAAAGAAGAAGAAGAGAAATCCATCCATCTGGGCTGGAGTTCAGCAGAGTTCACTGGAATGCAGGAAAATACCCTTTTCAGGGGTGTTTAGCAAAGTACCTGCAACCTGAGGTGCTCCAGCTGAACATTTAAGGGACCACTGCCAGCAATATCAGCATAGTTGAATGCCTGGCACATGAGACCAAGGCCTTTGTCATCCTCCTCCAGGAAACCCATTGCAGTTGTGTTGATAAGCTAATAATTCTAAACTTTGTACTAGCTGGGTCAGTCCCAAGCAGAAACAATGGTTTAGCTATATTTGTCCATTAGCACCGTCCTGGACCCTAGCTGGTTGGTTTCCCAAAGATTCTGAGATCAAATGGTTATGTGTGGGCATTGCTGGCCTAAAGATCATCAACGTCTACAAACCTCTATCCTTGCACCTTTTAATAACGTCCCTTCGGGTGTTCCCATCCCCATGTGTATATGCTGGTGATTTCAATTGCCAGCATGTACAGTGGGGATACAGAACCAATACATCCAACGTAGAGTGTTTGGTAGAGTGGGCTGCAAATAATAACTTAGTGCTGCTTTATAATCCAAAGGGTGCAGTTATTTTCACCTCCATGAGCTGGAACACTGGAACCAATCTGGAGCTGGCCTTCGCAAGTGCAGGACCAGAAAACAGGCTCCCTGACAGATGTATGCTTGAGAAGTTCACTCAGTCTCAACATCGACCCTCACTCATCACTGTTGCAAAACTCATGGCCACAGTACCGAGTTAGACAGTGAAGTGATGAACATTTCGCAAGGCTGACTGGAATCAATACAGCCTCCTCACCAATGAAGCCACATAGAGCTTAATATCTTCTAGCACCACCAATGTTGAGGAAGCCTATTTAGACTTCTGCAGTGCTCTTATCAAAACAGCTAAAAAAATCCATTCCATGTGGTTGAAGAAACAATTATATACAGTGTTGAGGAAAGGAGTGTGAGAGTCTTTATTGTGCCTTTGTTAACATCCCCAATGGGGAAATCCACTGATCCAGATTCCATCTGTCCAGAATTAATACTCCATGTTGGCTCTGAAGTGAAGTCATAGTTATGTGAATTCCTCTCTTCCTGCAGAGTCAACCTCAAGATCCCCAAGACCTGGATAAGAGCACTAGTTGTTGCAGTCCCTATGCCAAATAAACCCTCAGGGGATCCAAAGAGCTATCAACCCATCTCTTTGCTGTGTATTTCCTTCAAACTCCTTGTGCATCTTATCTAAGCCCATGTCAAGTCCACCATGGAGAAGCTGGTTTCTGACATGGGAGATTAACCATAGATCAGTTGTCTCAGGATATCAAGGAGAGCCTTTTGGTGAAAAAGAAGTCTGGTTTTGTGTTTGTTGATCTCAGAGCAACCTGTGATACTATATGGCACCACAGCCTCACTTGCAAGCTTTTGCCTTGCTGCCAGACAAGCACATTGTCAAAGTAATCATGGAGTTTATCACAAACCGCAACTTTACCATCACCACTGGTGTTTCACAGGATCAGTTTTGGCCTCCTTTTTATATAACATTTACACCTATGACCTACCGACATCAGTCTTGCAGAAATATGCTTATGCTGACAATCTTGCATTTATGCATTCGGCTGGAGACTGGTAGGCTATTGAAGGGGCTCTTAGCCAAGACCTAGTGACACTAGCAGCATACCTCCAGACTTGGCAGCTGAAGCTCAGTTGGTCAAAAATGGTGTTAGCTGGCTTCCATCAGAACAACAGGGAGGCAGGTCATAAGCTCAATGTCATACCTGATGGAAATGCCTGTCCTTCACCCAGATACCAATGTACCTGGGTGTGAATCTGGACAAGCCGCTTACATTCCACCAACATCTTGAGTCACTGCATGAAAAACAGACTTCATGTGTAGCACTTATGAGGATGCTTGCTGGATCGGGAAAGTGTACCAGTGCAGCTGTTTCAAACAGCTGCCTTGGCGTTTGTGTACTCAACAGCAGAATACTGTGCACCTATCTGGTGTTCAATGTATACATCCACATCATTGACACAGCAATTAATAACCCACTCTGTGTAGTGACTTGATGCCTGCGCCCCACACCATTGGGCTTCCCATCCTTGCAGGCATCCAACCTGCTGAGCTTCACTGAAGGCAGGACATGCTGGCTCTCAGTTGCTGGGGTCTAATGTTAGGCCATCTGTTATACCACAAGCTAGCAGCTCCTGCCAAGCTGCCTGGGCGACTGAGATCACGGCACTAATTTGTGCCACCTTTCTTCCATAATATAAAATGAACATGGAAATCCCAGAAAGCATGCAAGAAATTCCACAGTGGCAATAATTCCTATAACCACTACTTACCAGACAGCCAACTTTTATTTAAGCAGCCAAGGGTCAGAAATAACTGATGAGATAAGGTCTAAAACATAGCATTTACAAGTAAAGGAAACCTTAGCAATCACTCTCAAGTAGAAAGAGAATTTGTTACACATGGGCCTTAAACTTGGAATGCAGACAACTTGAATTTGGAAGTAATATGGGGTGGGTCCTACCTGCTACACCTATTCCTCTTGGTGTGTAAGCTAAAATTCCAAAAACTGTATATCTTAGAAAAGAAACAACACTTAAATTAGGTGGCTATATCCACAAACACATATATATTGGAATCAATGTTGCTAGGGGAACATTTTAAGAATGTCTATAAGGCCACATCCCTTTCTTAATGTTTGTGTAAGGTAAAAAAAAAAAAAAAAAAAAAAAGATTTAAAAAAATGACACATTGGCAAAAAAAAACCCTTGGAACTACAGACCTAATACTTAGTATATATATACAACTTGACCCTGGGTAAATATTAGACAATTCACAACTACATCAGGATAAAATCATATAAAGGATGGGTTGTTTTTTTTTACTAGTATTTAGAAAGTAACAATTAAAAATCATATACTCTCTGTGATGGCAATCAGGTAAAAATAAACATAAAATATTTATTCATTTAATTTGTACACCATATATAAATCTAATATCACTGGACATATATTTCTACTATCTCAATCAAAATATCTTCCTCAAACATTGTTTCATCTCTGCATAACCTCATTTGTATTTCAGCAGTGGTAGGCTGTAGCAGCTTCTTGTAGAACCATGGAGGTTTGTTGAAGGAGCAGCATGTGTTCTGTGGCCCACAACCAGCTCCATCCCACATAGGGTCATCTTCATAGAACATGCCAATATTTCCATTTGTTGCAGCTGTATCACAGAAATAATCATCCCCAACAAATGAAGGTGGATTCCTGGCTTCCTCTGATGTAGACATATTGATGCAGGGACAAACAGCTGTTGGTTCATTTGCATTTTCATTCTGTGCTGCTGCAAACGTCCAAATGTGCTTTGTTTGGACTTCATTAGTAATCAGTACAATACCATCCACATATTGTCTATTTACACTACTACTTGTATCACCAAATGCATCAGGAGACCCAAACTGATAGGCTTTGATCATCCCACATACATGGGAATATGGCATTAAATGGGCAGAGAACAGATCTGCTGAACATAATGGATAATTGTTGGAGCTTATTCTGCAAGTTTGAAATGGGATTGGCATTAACTCAAGACTGCCTGGACACATTGTATCTTCATCCCTCATGTCTACATGTGCAACTCTCATCCAGCCTCCAGTGACACCACCACATGACCTGGTCATGTCACAATACACAAGGTCATTGGTTGAAGACAGTTCGGACCTGACCCAGTACTCCCCAGAGGAAGCAGCTGGAAACCACGAGTGAATATCTTCGCAAGTAAGAGCAAGATGTGGATTCAATAAATTTTGAATTAGCAGATTTGTATCATTTTTTAGTTGCTCCACTTTGATAACCATTTCTTCAGTTTTCTTAGTTTGTTTGTCAAGTGATGACTGCTGAAGGTTGAACTTTGATTTAAACTTTGATAATTCAAAGAAGGCAAATATGAGTCCCCCACTAAGTGCAATCACTATCACAATTAAAATTATAACACTGATAGGGGATAACATTGATACGTACTTGTTAGTTTTTTGAGTCGGCCTCTCATCCATTGATTCACGATGATGACTTGCATGGCTCTGGTTGTCTCTTAAATCAAATCCTTTAAATGGGCTGCTATCCATTTTAGGTGCACAAACTTCATCGTATATAGAATTAACCAGCTCTCCACCACTCATAATGATAGATAATTCACAGACTGATCAATTATCAAGTTAGTCACATTCATGAGAGATCATTCCAGTGAGAACTACCTTTTTGCTTTGACACATTCAGGTTCAGCTCTTAGTTCTCTTAGTTGTATGAAACTTGGTTTATGATGTATAGCAAGCAGCAATTTGACTAAAACCAGCTTCCAGGAAGTTAAAACAATTACATCTAATGTTTTGTTGGTGTAACATTTCACTGCCTGAAGAGCTGCTGGGGATTCAGTTTCTCTAACTTGGTGTTGAGTCTTTGCACAGTAAAAGGTGTATAGCCTGTTTATTTCTCAATCCCTAGTTTATAAAACACAACTAGTGAAGATGTTTTTATCTTGATGTTGATAGTGTGTCATTGTCTAATATTGTATACAAAAGCTGCTATTTTTATTGCAGACTTGTAAGGTAGAGGATATTTGTACTTGTGGTTAGCCAATCAATAGACAACATAAACCTAATTGCATTGTTTATACAACAAACTGTATTTTCTTGAATAGCTAGCTAGGATTCAAGGGAAATTCTTATTAACCCTCACATAGTTGAAAATATAATACTACAATGGATACAGAATAAGATGCTTTTAAAATTTTTAATATATTTTTTAGCATCAGATTCAGTCAAGTATCATCATTCAAGTTTAAAAATAAACCAAAAAAAAATTATTCAAACTAGAAAAATACTCATACTATGAAGGAAGAAAATAGCCCCCTCCCCACCTCCCCTTCTTAAACGATATTTTAGCATAGCACCCATTCTATGGACAGAGACAACAAACATCTCTTAATATGATTGTAGTTTTGTTGTTTTCTATCTCATCCCAGATGCTTGGGCCTACAGGGCTAAAAAAGAAGTATAGAAAAAGAGCTGGAAGTGGTTTGGGAACGGTTCTGCTGAACTATAAGCGGAGTGGTTTACTCCGGCATAGAGTTGTGTCCACAACCGGGAAACTTTGAAGAAAGAAATAGCCACACGGGCAGGGTTTTACTCCGATCTCTACCAAACTTCATTATAACCACCCAAGGTGACCCCTATCAAACCCTGAAAATTTGAGCTCTTTATGCCCAATCGTATGGGAGGAGTTAGCAAACAAACTGATTATCACCAAGATTTGTTAGACCGTCCCCAGGGTAACCCTCATCAAACCCTGAAAATTGGAGCACTCTAGGCCCAATTGTCTGGGAGGAATTACCAAACAAACAACAAAAAAAAAGAGAATTATAGTAAAATAAGTGTGCTGGTCAATGTATCTAAAATTAACCTTATAAATTGATTAATTAAATAATGATTGGTGTATAATGTGAAATGACATTATTGTAACTGAGGTTGTGTTTTGGTCATAGCCACGCTTACAGGAAGTTGTTTTAGCTACCATAAGCTAATTGAAAGACCAACCAGGCTGGAATTTGGTATGTGGTCTCCAAGTAACTGTTAAGCATTATTAACCACACAAGGGTGTGATTAGGTCATAGCTACACCCACCAGAAGTTGTTTTGGCTGCCAACTGCTAATTAAAGGACCTGTTAGGCCAAAATTTGGCTTGTGGTCTGCAATTAACAGGGTGAGCATTATTAACCACATATGATTGTACCGATTGGTGTGGTTTGGCCAAAGACACACCCACAGGAAGTTGTTTTGGCTGTCTATAAACACAAATTGAAGGTTCAAAAGGCCAAAATTTGGCATGTGGTATCTAAGTAACCGTGTGAGCATTACTAACCACATGTCGGTGTGGTTTTCTCATAGCCACACCTACAGGTAGTCATTTTGGTTACCAATAGCTAATTGAAGGACCAACCACACTGGGAATTTGGCATGTGGTCTCCAAGTAACTGGTAAGCATTATTAACCAATGTGTGTGGCAATGTGTGTGGTTAGTGGGTAGCCACACCCACAGGAATATTTTTGGCTACCAAAAGCTAATCATGTTGAGATTGGCCGGGCAATGCCAGGTACATACTGCTAATATATATATATATATATACACACATTCCGTCCCAGATTGAAAATCAATATGTGGTGAGAAAAAATTTTCCCTCCCCTTCGTCAATTTGATTTAAGACAACTTCTCCCTCCCCCCCTCCCCCCACAAAAAAAATCCCTCACTATTCAGTCCCTCCCTTGTCACCCTCCAAAATAACAATAAAACAACAACATAAAAACACATATGATTCTTGATTCTGAACCAAGTCCAGTAATGATCTCGGATCAACAGTAACAGGTTAATTATTCTTTGAAAGAATATTAAAAACATGTGAAAAATGAAAGATAGCCCAAGACAAAAGAAAAACATAGACAAAAGAAATATCATTCTAAACAACTTCTATTCCTAATATTTTATGAATAGAAAATTCTGCCTGCCTGCCTGCCTGCCTGCCTGCCTGCCTGCCTGCCTGCCTGCCTGCCTGACTGCCTGTCTGTCTGTCTGTCTGTCTGTTTGGACAATGGACTTGTTGAACATTTCCACCACCTATTAAAAGCACTCCTAAAGGCATACTTCAATCCGGAACATCGGACAGAATCCCTACCCATGGTACACCTCAACATTCGCACAGCTCTCAAAGAAGACATACATTGCACAGCTACAGAGTTAGTGTATGGCACTACCTTGTGTCTTCCTGGTGATTTCTTTTCATCCCACCCAGCCAGTCAACTGGCTAATCCAGTAAACCATGTGGCACAGCTCAAGGCTGCTAAGTTGCAACTCTGAGCAATACCTGCATGCGCTCCACTTCAGAGAAAGGTTCATGCCAGTGATGCTTTGACTTCCTGTAGTAAAGCTTTTATTCGCCTTGATGCAGTCCAAAAGCCACTACAGCATCCAGGCAAAATTTTGGCAGGATTTCTCCAAGTAACCAGGTGAACATTATTGTGTGTGTGTGTGTGTGTGTGTGTGTGTGTGTGTGTGTGTGTGTGTGTGTGTGTGTGTGTGTGTGTGTGTGTGTGTGTGTGTGTGTGTGTGTGTGTGTGTGTGTGTGTGTGTGTGTGTGTGTGTGTGTGTGTGTGTGTGTGTGTGTGTGTGTGTGTGTGTGTGTGTGTGTGTGTGTGTGTGTGTGTGTGTGTGTGTGTGTGTGTGTGTGTGTGTGTGTGTGTGTGTGTGTGTGTGTGTGTGTGTGTGTGTGTGTGTGTGTGTGTTTTATCATAGCCAAACCCATGGGAAATCATTTTGGCTAGAAATACTAATTTAAGTACCAACCATGTCAAAATTTGGCATGTGGTCTCCAAGTAACAGAGTGAGCGTATTAACCACATTGAGGAGTGTCAATGGTGTGTTTAGGTGTAGCCACACCTACAGGTAGTTGCTTTGGCTACCAATAGCTAATTAAAGGTCCAACCAGGCTGAAATGTGAGTAGCTTCTATAATGGTTCAGGTTGACCCCTTCTGCTACTCTGTGGATCCACTACTGTAATTCTTCCAAGATGATATTTCATGGTAATTATTCAATAAAAATTATTCCACACTGGTGAAATAGTTGTCTTTATACTTCCTCCTTTATTCTTCTTGCTGGTAAGTCACGAAATCTCTTTTTCTTGTTTTTCTATTCGCCATCTTAAAATGGAGTGTTTACTAGTTGACCCTGTGCCATAAACACAGACAGACAGACAGACAGACAGACATACAAACATAGATTAAGAGCTATTTATAAGTAGATATGGCTCACATCAGCAACACCACCACCACCGACAATAGAAATGGACAATGGACATTGTGGCTTCAAGTACATGGGAAGACCACCACTATTGAAAGTTGCCCTCTTCTCCCAGCAAGCCTTGCCTCCATATTAAGCTTAACTAGATGTCCAATATCAACACCACCATTACCATCTACATCATGACGATTTAAACCTCTGGCAACTAGCAGAAGATTTCAACCTAATATTATCACTGACACAAGTGCCACCAAATTTCTGAACTTGCTACATGGCTCACTTCATTAACACCATAACCACTAGTGGTAGACATAGGAAGTGAACACACAAGTTTGAAGTACCTGAGAAAACTACCACTTCATGAAGCAATCATCTTGCTCCCAGCAAACCTTGCTTCCATTTAATTCCAAGGGAGTTGAGAGATTCCAGGGAAAGGGTAGAACATGCTAATTCACAGTTATACAAACTACAGCAGAGGATAGATACACTCCTGAACTAAATAGGGAAGGCTCCTGACTGGCTGACTCTTTGCAGTGTGTGGGTGTGGGTACTGGCATCCTACAGCATTAGAGCAAGGTTGTTTCACTTGGGGGCATGACTCAGTACTAAAATTAGTCTCCATCACTCTTAAAGATAATCTGCCACATGATGTCAAGATCTAAGCTGATCAAGATCATTGGAGGGCTGAGGACAATCCCCTTCCACAATCCCTCCTGAGATCTTATCCACATAATCCAGACCAGACATTGTCATGTTACACAGTACCAGAGATATCTAAATACTCAACTAACAATACCGGCCAATTCAATGATCTGGAGGATAGAAATTGGAATACCAAGTGCCAAAGAAACAATTATAACAATTATTCTTATGATCAATTCATTGAAGTTCTTTCATCCTGCTACAAGCTGCTAAAATGTCCATTACTTGCTCTCAAAAAATATTTATAGCACATAAGCAGATGGTTTCGTGCAACACCAGGTCATTAATTACCTAACTCATTCACTGTCTGAATTTATTAGCCCTGCCAAGCTCACAACATAAACTGAATATTTATCTGTGTTTGCTTGTGTCCAGAGGACTCTATTACTTACTGTACCTATTACCTATCATATCTGAATATTACATGTATGTATGTATTCATAATTTTATGAATGATTCTTTTCTCTCTTACTATTTATAATTTATTTATTATTTTATTTCTCTTTTTTTGGTTTGTTTTATTTCTTACTTCTTCTTTTCTTTTCTTCTTTTTTGGGATCTGGCTTGCTTAATATTTAAAATTTTAAAAAAATCCAAAAATGATACTTTTTCCAGAAGAAAGAATGAAGCTACATGCCTGAAATTTGGTATGCACACAACTTACTTGACTCTGGGAGTAACATGGGGTAGCTCCCACTTGGACACACCTCTTCCTTTTGGTGTGTAAGATTAAATGACAAAAATGGTATATCTAAAAAAGCACTAGAACCTAGGTAGCTATATCCATAAACCCATATATATTAGGAATCTGTGTCACCAGGAGAATGTTTTAAGAATGTCTGCAAGGCCACATCCCTTTCTTAGTGTTTGTGTCAAGTAAAAAAAGAGTCAAATATGATACTTTGGTCGGAAAAGGCTTGGAACTACAGACCTAAAGCACACAACTTAACTCTGGGAGTGACGTGGGCAGGGTAAAGCCATTTAGACAATTTCATAATTACATCAGGAAAAACTGCCCAAAGGATGTTTTTTTTTTCACTAGTATTTATAAAGTAGCAATTAAAATCATATACTTTCTGTGCTGGCAATCAGGTGGAAATGAACATAAAACATTCATTCAATTGATTAGTACACCATATCAAAATATAATATCACTGGACATATATTTCGACTATCTCAATCAAAATATCTTCCTCAAACATTGTTTCATCTCTGCATACCCTCATCTCTATATCAGCAATGGTGGGCTGTAACAGCTTCTTGTAGAACCATGGAGGGTTGTTGAAGGAGCAGCATGTGTTTTGTGGCCCACAACCAGCTCCATCCCACAATGGGTCATCTTCGTAGAGCATGTCAACTTTTCCATTTGTTGCAGCTGTATCACAAAAATAATCATTCCCCACAAATGAAGGTGGATTCCTGGCTTCCTCTGATGTAGACATATTGATGCAGGGACAAACAGCTGTTAGTTCATTTGCATTTTCATTCTGTGCTGCTGCAAACGTCCAAATGTGCTTTTTTTGGGCATCATTAGTATTCAGTACAATACCATCCACATATTGTGTATTTATGCTACCACTTGTATCACCAAATGCATCAGGAGACCCAAACTGATAGGCTTTGATCATCCCACATACATGGGAATATGGCATTAAATGGGCAGAGAACAGATCTGCTGAACATAATGGATAATTGTTAGAGCTTAATCTGCAAGTACGAAATGGGACTGGCATTAACTCAAGACTGCCTGGACACATTGTATCTTCATCCCTCATGTCTACATGTGCCACTCTCATCCAGCCTCCAGTGACACCACCACATGACCTGGTCATGTCACAATACACAAGGGCATTGGTCGAAGACAGTTCGGACCTGACCCAGTACTCCCCAGAGGAAGCAGCTGGAAACCACGAGTGAATATCTTCGCAAGTAAGAGCAAGATGTGGATTCAATATATTTTGAATCAGAAGATTTGTATCATTCTGTAGTTGCTCCACTCTGATAAACATTTCCTCAGTTTTCTTAGTTTTTTTTTCAAGTGATGACAGCTGAAGGTTAAGCTGTGATTTAAACTTTGATAATTCAAAGAAGGCAAATTGATGCCCCCACTAAGTGCAATCACTATTACAATTAAAGTTATAACACTGATAGGGAATAACTTTGATACATACTTGTTGGTTTTTTTAGTTGGTTTTTCATCCATTGATTCACGACGATAACTTGCATAGCTTTGGTTGTCTCTTAAAGGAAAGCCATCAAATTGGCTGCTACCCATTTTAGGTGCAGTAACTTCATCGTATATAGAGTTGACCAGCACTCCGCCACTCATAGTGATAGATAAATTAGCAAGTTAATCACATTCAAAAGAGCTCATTCAGTAATATCTACTTTTCTGCTTCAATATGTTCAGGTTCTCCTCTTGTTGCTCTTAGTTGTATGAAACTTGGTTTATGATGTATAGCAAGCAGCAATTTGACAAAACCAGCTTCCAGGAAGCTGTAACAATTACATCTAATGTTTTGTTGGTGCTACACTTCACAGCATGAAAAGCAGCTGGAGATTCAGTTTCTCCAACTTGGTGTGGAGTCTGCACAGTAAAGTATGTATAGCCTGTTTATTTCTTAACCCCTAGTTTATAAAACACAACTAGTGGAGATGTTTTCATCCTAATGTCGATGGTGTGTAATTGTCTAGTATTGTATATACGAAAGCTGCTGCTCTTATTGCAGAATTGTAAAGGTAGGGGATATTTATATTTGTGATTAGCATATCAATAGACATCAAAAACCTAATTGGGTTGTCTATACAACAAACTGTATTTACTTGAATAGCTAGCTACGATCTTATGTGAATCGCCTTACAACCTTTGAATAGCTGAAAATATAATACTATAAGGGACCAAGAATAAGATGCTTATAAAATTTCAAACATATTAGTCCAGCTTGGGAACACTGTATTTGGGTGAAACCTTGTTTTGGAGTATATACAACTTTTTTTCTTTTTTTTTTGGGGGGGTGCATAATCTCTACCTTAAACCTTAAATTTATGGAATTTGCTGGGTAACATTATGTAACTGTCGAGCATTTTGATATTTTTAGATTTAAAGTCTGGTATTATAGAGGAAAAATATGTTTGGACTAAAATATAACTAAATGGTTTTAAGTATGCCATATTGCATATCAATATCACCAGAAAGCTTTATAGAACAAAGATATGCAGCAAAGTATTTGATAAAGCTATACATGAACAGCTCCAAGTAAGGCTTAATCCAGATATTAGTTTGCAGGGGTGGCTCAAGCATCAAAATATTGGGGAGGGGGGTCATACTTTACCTAATATAAGTGGGCAAGGGGGTTGGCAAGATTTATTCCCTACATATTTAATTTTCAAATGGGAGGGGGGGGGGGGGGGAGAGAGAGAGAGAGAGAGAGAGGATGTAAGCACTACCAAGAGTATTAGTGGGGGAATTCATAATCATGAGAATTTGATAAATCAAATGTGAGGAACAGCATTATAATATTTAAATGCACCAAAATGCTTCCTTCATCCATCTGACACAGCAGAAAATTGTCTGGCAACTTCAATAAGATCACAGTTACCTGTTAACTACTTGTGTAGAACTGCAGATCCAGATGCTGGAAAGAAATCATTCAAGCAGTCCATTTAAGAGCGAAATGAGCAGAGGGCTAATGAAGTATGCATACATGTGTAAGGGTCTATCATTGACCTGCATGTTGCAGATGCTGGGTACCATGCTAACTCTGTGTCTCAATTTATGGGATCAAGAGCAGTGAGAGCAGCACAAAATGTTAAAGAAGTCTCAAAGCTACACAGCACTCACAGCACTGCTTAGCAAAGTTGCTCTGGATGTTTCACACATCCAGAATACAGTAGAGTTCTTCCAGTTTATCCAACATTGTTTTTGTATAATATTTTATAATTTACATACATTTTGCATTAAGTACATCAGGGGTGTAGCCAGGAAATCCAGCAGGGGGATGATGAATATGTGATTGCTATTGGATTGAAATTCGACAGTGTAAACATGAACAGCTATATTGAGGTTAAAGGATTATAATCAAGGTAGAAGTCTGCTGTGACATTATATGGTTGAATAATATTTTAAGTTAGTCCATGCCGATTTTAAGAGACAACATTAAATAAAGTATAAGAATCCAAATGGTACTCTTTGTGGTCTCTCTAAATCAGTTGGACTGTCAAGATAGCCTCAAATGAGAATATTTAGCCTACCACATAAAACTATTGTGTTATCAATGGAGTTGAGTCTCTTCCGATTGATCTGAATAGCTTGGTCTAAATGTTGATAGATGTTCTCCTGTTGACCATTCATGACCTGGAGAAACTCCTCTGCCTTACCACTGCTATTTTGTGGTACTCATAGCTGTCTGTTTTTCCAGTAACTCCAATGCTTTACTAAACTGTATCAATGGATGTTTCACAAGCATACCTGGGTCGGACCAATGATGCCATACTTTGGGGGGAAAAACCTGTATGGAAGACATATCCCACCATTTTCTAGTTTACTGTGAACAATCCAAAGATATTGCTTCAATGTGCAGATATTGAAATGAACATCCTTTTGCATTTTTTAGGAATTTGAATTCAGCTACAATGGTGGCTTTAATGATGGCTGGTTTGTGGCTAGATGGTAGCCGGTAGCTGCAAGGTGGCTGGGATGGAGGTTGGGATGGTTGCTAGGATGGTTGCCTGATTGTGGATTTGGTGGTTCCAGGTGATGGCTGGACCTTCTTTTAAAGAATTGTTGTAGCATGCTGGGCGGCTGCACAAAATGGGTTATTTAAACAAATATATTTTGCACTGCCATTCATGATAAAAATGCTCATAATTTTAATGATAGTTACATTGTTTATCTTCAAAACAAGACTGGAAATTTCCACCCAAAAACCTGCTCACTTATGATAATAATAACTTAATTTCGGTTTTAAAAAAGGGGGTTGGAGGGAAGAAAATAAAAAAGGGAAAAAAAACTCAAGCATGACCAGGAGTTGAACCTGGCACTTGGCACTGGTGGTTAGAGGAGTTTCATAACAAGAACAGGGTTCCCAAGAAAGTAACCTTTAGATCTCGAGAACACAAGTTCTAGTGTAAAACAATGCCAAATTTATGATTTCTATTAATGCAATACCAGTCTTTCATGCTGATAATCTTGTCTCCTGCTTGACAAGAAATTGATTTATAGTTTAGTTTGCAGGGGTCTGCTGGAGCACCCTGATTAATCTTGTTCCATTTGACTGCTCTTCCTGACCAATCTAACTGTCTCCATTAATATTTTATGGGTGTGACTAGAAACACTCCCAGGTTTTTAATACTCTTGTGGTTGCATGGAGTACACATACCAAGTTTCAATGTGATTGGTTCTTGTCAATAAAAAAAAAGAAGTGTGGGTGTGATCATGACAATACCACACCCACATGTAGTTGATAATGCTCACCCATGTACTTGGTGACCGCATGCCAAATTTCAGCTGATTGGTCCTTCAATTATTTTTTGGCACCCAAAATTGTTTCTATGGGTGTGGCTATCATCAAACCACACTCATTGTCACATACATGTGGTTAATAATGCACACCCAGTTACTTGGAGAACATATACCGAATTTTAACCTACTTCATTGGTTGTTTAATTAGTTTTTGGCAGACCAAATAATTTTTGTGGGTGTGGCTATGATAAAGCGACATCCACATGTGGTTAATAATTAATGTTCACCTGGTTACCTGAAGACCAGATACAAAATTTTACCCTGATAGGTCCTTTAGTTAGCTTTGGGCAGCCAAATAACATGAGTCCGCTATTATAAAACCACACCCACATGTAGTTAATAACGCACACCTGGATACTTGGAGAACATACCAATTTTCAGCTTGATTCATAGGTCCTTTAATTAGCTTTTGGCAGACCAAATAATTTTTGTTGGTGTGGCTATGACAAAACCACACACAGGTGGTGAAATGCTCACCCTGTTACTTGGAGACTACACGCCAGATTTCAACCTGATTGGTCCTTTAATTAGCTGTTAGCAGCCCAAATATCATTAGTGGGTGTGGCTATGATAAAACCGCACACATGTGGTTAATATAACTCACCTGATTACTTGGAGACCACATACCAAATTTAAATTTCAGCCTGATTGGTCCATCGGTTAGGCTGTGAAAATAATCACACATACATACACACAGACATGGAGCTCCTATTTATAAGTAGATGGATATATATTCCTTCCCATATTGAAAAACACTATGTGGTGAGAATTTCCCTCCCCTTCCTCAATTTGATTCAAAACACCGTCCCCCCCCCCCCCCCCCCCCCACACAAAACACCCTTCGATTTCTCCTTCCTCACTCTCCAAAATAACTATAAACAACATAAAAACAACATTGAACAAGTGTGATTTGGAGGTATCAACTCATCCTCCACATATATCATCTTGTTTCTGATATGTTGTGAAGTCCATACATGTGGACAAGTACCACAAGATAAATGAAAGAAAAAGAAGGAAAAAAGAAGAATAAACAGACAAATACAATCCCATATTTCTATATAAATATATATTGAGTCGGCAGATGATGAAATTTATTGATCTTGTATTAATATGTTGTAAGTGGAGTTCTTTGGACATAAACAAGCACTTGGAGCGTTTGTATGCAATTCAGGTGCAAGTGTCAGCAATTTCCTGGAGTTCTATTGCATTGGCCTCACTGTGATCTGCTGACACCATCAACTTGCCGTGTTCTTCAGTGGTATCTCTCCATCGTCTCCCAGGAGCAAACCCAGATCTCCCTCTCCTCCTCCTGTACATCTTCTTGAAGATGCTCCTGTTCCCAGCAAGCAGAGAGAGCAACATCCACAGCAGGAGATTGCCGATGGCAATGAAGACCAAGTGCCAGGTAAAAGAGGCCACCACAAACATACGGTGCTTGTGCGTGAAAGATTCGTCCTCCCGAAGAAACCCGCCGAAGAGAAAATAACTAAGTTGAATGAACCATGTTCCCTGGAACAAAATGCCACTGCCTAATCCTACGTTGATGAGGATATTTGTGGCCGAGTAAAGTCTCAGCAGGGAGAACACAACACAAACTATGATGACATACACCAACAGGGAATGCACAGTGGTGTTAAGACCGTCTCCATTCATTATATGAAATGAAAAGAGGAGAGCTTCAATGAAGAAAGAAAGACTGAGAAAAAGCATGCTCGTGGGCCAAGGTAGTCTCAGGAAGATAGACAAGAGATCAATCACCCCTGAAAGGAAAAAGCTGCTGTAGAGTGTGATATGGTGGAGTTTTTCTTGGTCGTTGAGATCCCCTTGGTCATTCCTGACATGGTACATGACCAGTACCAGATGCTTCTGCTGATTCTCATACTCGTAGTTCAAGAAAGCCTCCACAAATAAGCCCACTGACGAAAAAAAAATTTTCAGAATTGGCTCAAGAGGAAAATGAGGAAAGCACA
Organism: Lycopodina hypogea; assembly: GCA_963969325.1. Lineage (NCBI taxonomy): Eukaryota > Metazoa > Porifera > Demospongiae > Poecilosclerida > Cladorhizidae > Lycopodina > Lycopodina hypogea. The sequence continues at coordinate 4,792,894 of OZ017788.1, forward strand.
ACAGCGGGAGCCATGACTTTCTGCTGAGGTTGTGGTCGCGTTTAAGCTCAAAAAATGACGAAGATGAGGAAGGGTGGATGTTGTTTCGTTTCTTATGGCTTGCGTTGCTTGAGCTGTTGTTAGTGCTTGTCTTGAGGTGGAGCCATATTGACCTGAAGCACCACCAGCTGCCGTAGAGCAGAAATATTATTCCCGGGATGATGTGGCCAGCAAAGTTTCCCATGTACAACATACACCTGGAGAAACAGTGAGACACATGGAATAGTCAACTTATTGACAGTACTGAAAATAAGGAAGGAAATACATTCTTAAATAGCGTTGATATTTGTTAGTGTTTCAACTTTTAACTAAGGGCCACCATGATAGTATATATTACGTGCTCTATAGCAGAGTCATGAAAGAGAACGTAGTGGGGTACTCCTGTGACTTTCTGATGAACTTTAGGGTTAGGGCTAAAGTTAGGGCTAAAGTTAGGACTTGTGTCTGAAGTATGGGTTACAGTTCGTGAACTTCTGACTCTGCCATACATTGGAGAACTAAAAAATAGGACACCAAAGCTCTCAGGTTGCTTCAGAAGGAAACACATCCCCTGATATACCTTCCTGACCACGCAGGTAGCCAGCACACATCACCATCAAACATTATTGAATGAAGTTATTTTACTACTAAGTGCTCAACGTGATTCTTCATTATGAGATCATTAATGTTATCCAAGGAAATCTTTATGATAACCAGGAGTGGCCAGGAAGTCATGTCCCCACCCCCTCCCCACAGTAGTGATCCAAAATACTGTACTACCAAGTTCAGCCGTTGACTCAGGTTTAAAATACCTGACCATTATTTTTAAGCTTGTATTTTTATCTCTATTGGTCTGTCCCTGTGTTCATGGTAAAGGGTCAACAACAAACACCTCATTTTTGAAAATGCTATGTTTTACAATCTCACCCCATAAGTTATTTCTGAGTTTTCAGCAGCACAAGAAAAGTTGGCTGTTTGGTTAGTAGTGGTAGTAGGAATTGCTGTGGCTATGGATTTTTTTGGCCTGCTTTAGTATTTTCTGGGATTTGCTTGTTTAACTTTTAGTTTGGGAGAAGGTGGAGGGAGCACTTGCCTGAACTCCTGCTCCCCCAAGAGCCAGAAAAATGGTACACATTTGACTATTTGATTTTCCTCAATTTTTGAGACTTTATTTCATTGAAATTTTTCGTACCACAATGATCCAAGTACAACTGAATAGAATTGACCAGACCTGATCATAATGATGATTAAACCCGAGTCATCATCAACAATGTTGCCTTAGTTTACCCTTTTATGGAGCGTTAAGTGACCTAAACACATATGCTGTGTATATCACACAAAAGGACTATAATTAGTTTTGTGTTCTGAGACATTCTCTGAAATTAATTACTTCACAGCTCTTGGGGCATAAGGAGGATTGTAATGGCACCTGTTTTAAATTTTTTGTGGTCTGATCATCGGGAAAGACAACTGACATACATCGGCAAACAGGATGCATTGTAGAAACCGACATGAGACCAGACTATACCCCCACTTCACTATGTCTGACAGGACTCTCTATGGTTCTTATGCTCTAGTAGTAAGCTATTCTGTATATATCTATCTATCTATCTATCTATCTATCTATCTATATCTATATATCTATATATATATATATAAAATAACAGGGAGTCAAAGAAGAATAGAAAAAAATCAATGCAATAAACTATCAAGCCTTCAGATGAAAAAAAATACAATAACAAAACTAACAGAACCTACTGCTTCTATATCTCAACGTGTTTTATGAATATCAATTGTTTAAATTTTCTGGAGTTGATAGCAAATTTTATCGAAGCAAAATGGCCGTACTAGCCTGCTTCCATGCTGACATGGCCTTTACAAAAGCCATATCAGCTTTGAGACGGGCAGAGGGAGTGCATAGAACGGTTAGAGCTGTAACACTTTTGGCCTGCTCCTTCAACAAGAAAGGAGAGTGGTGAGCAGACGTCCTGTGGCACATGTCTCCTCATCAGCCCCACAGTTTCCTCATGTGACCACTGGAGACCTTTACCAAAACATAATACCTCTACCAAACACCAGAGGATAGGCTGTAACTGGTCATCCACTGATACAAATAGGAGGGATGAGGTTTAGTTCTTTGCCAAGGCATAGCAAGGATCATGGTTGGGTCAGGTGATTAGGTCATCAGCCTGGATATTCACACAGAAGGGGGTGGGGCTGGGGTCCACGTTGTAGTAGATGGTCCATTTGAGTAATGCATTAACTTGGTCATCTTCACAAGACAAGGGATTGGACCACACTGGTCACATGACAGGGCAGGTGACAGTAGGTGTGTCACATGATATAGCAGGTGATGCTCAGTGTGTCACATGACATAGCAGGTGACATTTGGTGTCCTCTGAATGCCAACTAGTAGTTGCCCTGCTGTACAGCTACAGCCGACTTGCTCACCCAAATGAGAAGTTCCACCTTCTACTGTTCCTTTCAGCCTACTTGCAGGTGCTGGTTATCCTAGTCACTCACTGCTAAAGACTCCCTATTTCTTGTGCTCATTTGCACATATAATATCACTTGCAGTTAGTTTCACTGTCCACTGGATTCAGTTGTAGCACAACTACAACATCTAATGCAACAATACAGATTTTCTTGCTCCTCCACTCGTGCCTCAATAATAAACAAGTAAATTAGCATTAACTTACCCTGGGAAGTGTCTAGTTGTCTATAAAGTGTCTGAAAGTTCAAATTGTACCAGAGAGATTCACTGTAGCCTAGTCAAGTATGGAACTGTATCATTTTGATATTGTGTCTCATTCAAACATATCACTATTTTATTTTTAATTTGCAGGAGGAAAAAAATAAATAAACAAAAAATAAAATAAATACTAGAAACCATCTGAGGATGGAATTCCACTAGCCCTTGCTGTACATTAATAATACTTCTGCTAAGTACAAAAGTGCTTAACCAGCAATTTCCGCGGGAGGGAGGGAGGGAGTGAAGGAGGGGGAAGCTGTTTCCTATTCTCAATCACTGCAAAACATTTCCAAGTGTGAAAAGTGATGAGTATACAATAACTACTACTCAGATTTTTGAAGTATAAAACTACATAGTCAGCTATTTCCAGTAAATGGATAGACTGAATCGTACACAAAATTTACCACAAACACCGCTAGGAGGCTAGGAGTATTGTAGCTACCTCAAACCAACTTAATGAGACTTAATATGCATCCTACACCAAAATTTTGACACACACACACACGCAAGGTGAAAACAGAACAAGTTTTCGTTAACACAGCTTGTAAAGAGTAGAGAATTGTTTATTTACATTTGTGTGTGGCTTATATTAATAGTGCTCCATTCCAGGTCCATCAGTACTTCCTGAAGAGGTGCAGCACTCTCAGTTCATCTTCTGTGGTCCTTGTTCCTTTAGATACCTGTCTGGTCACTCTCATAACTCAGATGCTGCAAGCATTTTCAGATATTACAAGCTCAACTGATAATAAAGCACTCTGTGACTTTGTTCTCAAGTTCAGGAAGGCATTTGATTTGACATTCCACCCCGAGCTTCTCCATAAGTTATGGTCACATGGTATAATTGGTCCACTGTAATTTTGGTTCAGGGATTATCTGTCAGGCAGATTTCATCTGGTATCCACTGATGGATACATGTCTGACAAACCTCCAATCAGATCAGGTGTATTACAAGGAATGTTCTTGGACCGCTACTCCTCAATTCATTGAAACCCTCAATACCACATCACACTAAGCTGTTTCTCCTGTTGCTGATGACATCAAGCTTCAATATCAATATCCTGTCAAACTAATTCCCTCCAATTTCAGGTTTTGGCCTCACTTTTGTCCTTGTGCTCGACATAGAAACTTATGCCTGGTTCACAGTGTGTGCACCGCATAGACATACGGACATGTACTGCGTGTTGCGTAAAAATAGAACTTCGTTCCATTCTCATGTTGCGGATGTCGTCATTACAAAAAGAACACTCTGTGTAGTGCATTCTGAAAAAGTTTGTGTCCACAGTGTATGCAACTAGCAGTATGTGTTATGTCTATGCGGTGCACACGCTGTGAACTAGGCTTGAGGTATAACTACAAGAGTAGCGTGATGGGATTCTCCCTGCCATCACCATCCCTAAACACTTACATCAAAGAGCGCCTTAACAAGTCCTGGAGCTCTCACAGAGATCTAGGACCTATCTTGAGTAGTAATCTATCCTAGTCAGAGCATGCAAATTCAGTTTGTTAAAAAAAATTTTTTTCCACTTTATTCATCACACTATCTTGTCCACCTCAAAATCCATAGACTTGCCCCCTACGTGGCACTATTTTCTGTCAACTATGCTATTATTCCAAACTCATTGGATTCATTGCATCACCAGCATGCAAATAAAGTGGGTGTGGTAAATTGCTTGTGCATTCTATGTTCCTCCGGATTGTTGGCGCAGCTAATTATAGATCAAAATAATTTTATGAGATTTAAAACCAATCACATGTAAAGGTACTATAAGGCAGTAAATTTTATCAAATGCCAGATTTTTCAGAAGCCATATGGGTTCCATCAGGTTCAGTGGAAATATGTATTTACATTCACAAAAAAAAACAAACAAACCTCATGAATATGCAGTTAGGGTAAAGCTAAATGAGTGGAAGCTGTGGAACACTGGCAAGTCATCAGACCCAGCTAGAGACTATACCAATAAATGGTGGAAGACCCTCAACAACCTCCACTGCTTTCTACTTAAATGTCACGTCTTATCAACATTATCAATCCTTGTAAAATTTCAAACAATAATAATAAATATAGTTTGTGAAGAGCAAGCTTTCTAGCTACATCCCTAAAATAGCTCTGTAAGTTAGCATGATAATACATCCGCAGCACTCCAGTTTACGCTATAGCTGAGATTTACTTCCTGCTTAGCTACCAACTATCTGGTTGGATAGGACTCACCAGTAGGAAGACGCTGGGAAACTCTACAGGTCGATCTGTTTATCAGAGGTCAGATGTAAACAAATCACTGGGATCCTGGTAAGGTGTCGTGGACTTCAAAATTCAAAAGTACTGGACTACCATTTTTTTGCACCACCCGATGATGTCATGTGTGTAATTGGATGGTGCATTTTATAAAAATTCACTTGCAAAAAAAAAAAGTTTTCGGTATAATTGATAAGAAAAAAAAGGAGAAGAAAGGAGCCCATTGCAGTGATTTCATTAGGAAGTTCAGATTTTTATCATATATTTAGCTTAAAATTCTTCCCTCACTGACCAATATTCCTACTGCAAGCTAAGCCTCTTCTGTCCACCATTCAATGGGATAATGACGATAGTGAATGTAAGGCTAATTAAATTTAAAACCGAAAAAGAATAGAACAGGTGCTATCGCAGAGTCATTGTTCTTTTTTTTAAAATTATTTCAGAAGGTGGGTGGGGCAGAGGGGAAACTGACTTTAAGTCCGAGGGTATCTGGAGAATTGATCCTTTACCTTCCCACTTCGAATGGTTGGAAGGTAAATGTTGACAATGCCAGGTTCCCGGGTATCACGTAAACACGCGTAATAGACCATTTACCAAACTCTACATTTTTCAGCATAGCGTTTGGTAAAGCGTTTGGTAAAGCGTTTGGTAAAGCGTTTGGTAAAGGGTCTGGTTAGGCGAGATTAGGGCCTAGGGAGGAGCGTGGTCTATCAAGCCAACTGCCAGCTGATCAGATTTAATTATTAGAGTAAGAATGACCACGTTATAACCGGTTTGTTAGCAGTTCCTTAGCACTGGCAATTTCTTGAGGGCTCTAAGTCATGAACACCCCTACCGTGAACAATTTGTTCCCAGCTATTGCCCAGTCATTTGCAATTATCATTATTGGCTACTTATTCGGATTCTTCAAGATCACTCCAGTAAATGAAGCCAGGACTGTAGGAATACTGGTGGGGAAATTAGCCCTCCCTGCTCTGCTTTTCAAAAATCTGAGCATCCTGACCATAACTGCTATCTCCTGGCCTTTTCTGGGTGGATTACTCCTGGCCAAGTTTAGTGTCTTTGCTGGGGTGGCTCTGATCACAGTGATTGTGTCCAGGCCCTTCAATATTGGCAGAGCAGGGATATTCGGCATCTTTGCAACACAGTCCAATGATTTTGCACTTGGCTTACCAATAGGTATGTGTCTGAAACAATACAGCTTGGTGTAATTATGGCATGCTACTACATCCAATTATAATTTCTTTTTCAGAAGCACTTAATTAAAGTGTTTTGTATTTATGGGCACTTAAGAAAACCAAACTTCCAGAAAACTCAAGGGTTTCTCACTTAAAACTACCACAATTGCACACACTGGCAGACAAAATTTAATCTGCTTCAATCATTATGTTGAACAAAAAACTTCCAAATGATATGGTCATTTATACAATTGTAATGTACGCCATCATCCATACATTCAGGATTATTACCAAACACAAAATACATTTTCGTCTCAGAGTTTTAAAATATTTTAATGAGTTCTTGAACTTTTGCTATCATTGTGCAGAGGTTAGTGTTAGTACCTGTTATAAAAGCTCAAGGGAAACACCTAGCTGACTAGACCAATAATGATAATAAAAATTTTAAAAAATTAAAGAATGAAAAATGATTTTAAAACAAAGAAGTAAAATCATATACATGCACAAAAATTCTTGTGTGTGAAACAAAATATATTTTGATAAAGAATAATTTGTGAGTGTACTAGTGACTGATGGCCACGGCTACTGTAGGGCGTGTAGTAGTGGACTTGCTCGTTAATTAATAATCTAATATGTGACTGCTGTGTATGTTTATATCACACAGTGCAGGCCATATATGGAGGTAGCTGTGTATGTTTTATATCAAACAGTGCAGGCCATATATGGAGGGTGTGCGACATGTAAGGGTGACTTTGATTACGTCAGCTACATCTACCTCATTGCTCCCATCTCCCTGGCCATCGTGAATCCCATCGGCTTCACCTTCATGGAGTTCCAGAATCAGATCTTGAAGAAAAGCTTGACCATAAAACAGGTGCAAATACAATGGTCGTGTACCTAAAAGGGATCCACAGCATGGGTGGGTGCCTGATTTGTTTAGGAGGGTATATTAGATGCGCCTTACTTTACCAAATGCCACTGCTAAGTGGAAGCTCAGTTAGAAGTGAGGAGCAGTGCAGATGGTATGTAGTGTCAGAAATTACATGTACACATGTACTAATTCTTTTAAAGCGTATAAGTTTGAATTATTGAAGTTGGAGATACTTAAGAAAACTCCACTTTAAAAAAACCAACACATTAATAATTATACTTTTCTACTTAATGTTATGATGTATATAGTTCTGTTGGAGTGATAAGGTATACTATAGAATAGAAGCACGGGCCATAGACTGCAGGGATTCATGCAGTATGGTGGAAGCCACGCAAAGTCCCACTCCCAAGCTCTACCACCCTTACCTATTCCTGGGATTCTCACCGTGGTCACCTCAAACACCTCTAGAAAAGCCCTAAATAAATCAATTTCAGAGCATCCAGTTTAGTGTATTAAAATAAACGAGAATCTGTTGTCATTCACAATATTTTTGATCCATTATATTCCAGGGTTCCATGTGATGAAACCTCATAGCTCTAACCCCCTCCCCCCCCCCCCCCCCCCCCCCAACAATTTTAGACGTCTTGACTAGTTAATTTCTAATACAGCTAACAGATGTAATGACTAATCCATCTGATAATAGTCATTGCACATGAGACATTACAATGTTTCTTTATAATAATTCACTTTGTGGAGTAATTTACATCCAAGATATCCCAAGACAGAAAATGGGTGTGTCCAGATCAAGTAGTGTTTTTCCTCTCTTACAGTAAAACTGTGTACTTGATACAGTAGCCCTTTCTTTTTAAAATTATTTCTTTTCTCTCTCTCTCATGCACATCTTCAGGATGTATTAGATAATGAATTTGCTTGCATTAACCCGTTAGATCCCAGCTATCCTTCTGCGCACTGTGGTGGGTGTGGTTATGAACCCGGTTGTCTTCATGTCTGTCCTCGGAATCATTGTTAATGTCATCCTGACTTATGGTTTGCACAGAGAGGGTCCAGATAAATTGCCAAGTAAGCATCCGGTAACGTAATTGTTGTTTGTGTTGCTGCTTTTCACTTTTATACTCATTTCAAAATTGTCTATCTCAATGGAATGTTATATATGCACTAAAGTACATTTAACATACATGATGTGGTACAATATACTAGAGATGAGTGCATGGCTATGTTGAGGGTGGAGCATCATACCAACTGACCATGCAACCAGTTCTCTCTCCTCCACTGACTATGCAGCCAGTTCTCTCTCCTCCACTGACTATGCAGTCAGTTCTCTCTCCTCCACTGACTGTGCAGCCAGTTCTCTCTCCTCCACTGACTATGCAGCCAGTTCTCTCTCCTCCACTGACTGTGCAGCCAGTTCTCTCTCCTCCACTGACTGTGCAGCCAGTTCTCTCTCCTCCACTGACTGTGCAGCCAGTTCTCTCTCCTCCACTGACTGTGCAGCCAGTTCTCTCTCCTCCACTGACCATGCAGCCAGTTCTCTCTCCTCCACTGACTGTGCAGCCAGTTCTCTCTCCTCCACTGACCATGCAGCCAGTTCTCTCTCCTCCACTGACTGTGCAGCCAGTTCTCTCTCCTCCACTGACTATGCAGCCAGTTCTCTCTCCTCCACTGACTGTGCAGCCAGTTCTCTCTCCTCCACTGACTATGCAGCCAGTTCTCTCTCCTCCACTGACTGTGCAGCCAGTTCTCTCTCCTCCACTGACTGTGCAGCCAGTTCTCTCTCCTCCACTGACTATGCAGCCAGTTCTCTCTCCTCCACTGACTATGCAGCCAGTTCTCTCTCCTCCACTGACCATGCAGCCAGTTCTCTCTCCTCCACTGACTGTGCAACTAGTTTCCTCTCTTGTACTGACTATAACCAGTTTACCCACTGTGATTAACTTGTTAAAATATGTTGGCATTTTTTCCCATCCATATTTCATATTTCATATTCCTACTAAGGACTGAATATGTTTCCTGTTTCTATTTATAGCAAACAAAACAATATCAGCTAACACAGAGTATGGAACCTTGTAAACTATATATCTGCTATTTTATGAAGTGTACCTAAAACATGGATTTAATGTACTAACTTGTATTCTCTGTGATTATATTTCCTTCACATGCAATTCTGTGGTAGGTTGGTTGACTGGTTTCCTGGACACGTTGGGTGCTGCCTATGCTGCCTGTGCTCTCTTCAGCATCGGCATTTTTATGGTCGGGAAGTTGAAGAAAGTCACTCTCACACTTTTGCTTGTGTCAATCTTTCTCATACTTGCCAAGACGTAAGTTAGGTGTTCATTTCCCTTGTATTATTTAAAATTGGCTTTGTTATTTTGTTGTTGTTTTGTTGTGTATTGATCGAATGCTGATTGATTTTTTAGAAAATGTATTTCCATGATATATAGTGTTTGATTACAGTGCAATTCCATTTGGAAATAAGATGTGGAGTTATATTTTGTATATGATGTTTGTGCTTTATGTATGTGTGTATATGTATGATTGTGTGCATACATATATAAAGTTCTTGCATATGTGCATTTATACATATACACATGTATGTACATGCACACGCATGCACGCACACACACAGACCACAGTATTAAACTGCATTATATCTCTAGCAAAGAGATGATTCTTGCTCCACTGATGTAGCCATGGCTCTTCAGAGTGTGGCAATAGTGTCAGGAAATTGCACAAGTTTAGCTTATGAAAATTGTCATGGCAATTTCTCATCCCCTGTTGTGTACATTGGTTGGTAGATTGCCCCCCTAAAGTTCAGTTTATAAGTATTTAGGGATAGGGTTACAAAAAAAAATTGTTCAATAAATTAGGCACCAAATTATAAAGAAAGTGAAAAAAAAGAGAAAAACCCCAAGAAATATATATATATACTGATAATAAAAAAAAACAAAAAAAAAGCTCATTTAGGGGTTTCCCCAAAATGTACAGAAACAAGAATAAACCTACCCAAGGAGTATTGGAACAATGGGGCATGAACATTCCATTATTATGTGCTTAATTCTACACCCCTAAATCACTGACTCCAGACTTTACAATTTGATATTTTTTGTACTCCTATTAGCATGATGAGGGAGTCACCTATTTTTCTTTCCATAATATTTATATATCCTTTAGGAGAGGGGAGGAGTTCAGGGGGTTCTTTGCAATATTACAAAGAAAATATTTATTCTGTTATATACCCATGATAATAGCTTCTTAAGAAAAAACAACTAGATAAAATAGAGTTGGAATCAGTGATTTAGGGAAGTAGAATTAGGCACATAATAATGGAGTGTTCATGCCTTATTTCAATATTTCTTGGGTAGGTCTTTTCTTGTTTTTATACTTTTTGGGGAAACTCTCAATGTTTTTTTTTCTTTCCTTTATTTATTTATTTATAAATGTTTTTAATACTAATTTATGTCTTTTTTCGAAGTAACCATTTTGAGGGGGGGGGGGGTTCTTTGCAATATTGTAGAAAGAAATATTCATTGTATTATTTATCCATGATAGTAACAATTTTTGACACTAGATGAAATAGAGTTTGTAGTCAGTTATATAAAGATTTAGAATTAGATATATATAATTGGCACAGGTTTTCAATAATGATTTCAAGAATCAGAAGTCACAGCTGTCAGGTAACGCTCAGTCAAACAAGCACTCAGTTAACTGGTCAATTTATTAATATCTGCAATCTGAAACTTGGTAGTACTTGGGCATGCATTTGTGAGATAGAACTACTCATGACTTCCATAACAGAGGGTGTCATAGTTTCATGGGATATACATACCTTCATTGCAGGAGTTATGTGGCATAAATTGATGCATGCAATTATTTGTGCTGTATTGAACTGAATGTATGAAATCTTTCCTGAATAGAATTCACTTCACTATAAGATTGCAGTGAAAAAAGATTCACTCTTCTCTGTCAAGAAGAAATGAAATAAAGATCCACACTATGTAATTAGCAAGAATAATAATGGAAACAGCTATAGTATTTCTGAACAAATTGTATTTTTATATTTAACAAATACCTGAATACTTTTGGTAGTGGCTAAGTGGTTAGTTTAGCATAGTCTCGCTTTCCAGACTGTTAGGCTGAATGCTCCAGCGGAGTGTTTTGGTAAAGGGTCTGGCAAGTGAGACTAGGTTTAGAGAACAGTTTTCATGTGCATACTCAGCAATTAGAATGAAATTAAAATGGAGTCCATGTTAGTGGGTGCCATTGGTCCATCCTGATATACCTTCATACTTTTGTAAGCTAATGAAGTAAATTGATGGGTCATGGACGTATACCAGTTGAAACTCTGTCAGATCATGGTATTAGTACAAATGTTAATGTTTCCAAATAGTCTGTAGCCTGGCTCATAAGGAAGATGATGGAGAATTAGGAGAAATCAATTTTTTGTTTTTATTCTACCTCTTTTTGGGGGAGCTCTTCAGATTAGAGATTTGACATAGCCCTTTCTTAGAGGCTCCTGAACACAACATGAAAATCTTGGTTTGTAATTATCTAGAAGCTTGGCAAATGTAAATTAGGTTGTATTATGCCAATGGTAATGGTCGGGTCAATCCTAAATAGAGAGTGCTAGTGCACTCACTAATATATATATATATATATTGACACCTTTGCATTATCTGATAAAGTGACTATCATGCAATGTATGTAAACATGTACATATATTAGTGCATCATCCTGTATTGGACTGAGCATGAATTTGTTTGTTTATCTGAACATGTCAGTATTCTTCCTTTGTTTTCCTCAGGATTCTCCTGCCTATAATATCCTACCATGTGTTGTACACGGTCATGCCACATGGGGCCTTCAACTCCACACGTCAGGACATTGCCACCTTTGGCTTTCTCCTGGGGACCTTCCCTACCGCCCCCACAGTGTTTGTGTTTGCTTGTCAGTATAACATGGCCATGGATGTGGTGAGTTAAGAGTTATCATCTTAACTTACTAGGTGGCTGCATGTCAGGGTGATGCTTTAGCTCTGCAAATCTCTGCCCATAAGACATTTCTCTTTACCTCTCTTGTCCTCCTCTTCCTTCCCCCACGTACCACCTCCTATCTCCTCTTACTCCTCCTCTTACTTGCATGTGTTCACCGTCAACTCTCTCTCAATCTTTACCAAATTTTTCCCCCTGAAAAAATGAACGAAAAGTTTCTCATTCAAGTCTCACTTTTCTCTGTCCAGGACCTACTTGTGATATTGACAGAGAGTAGGAAAATGTGTTATTTTAAGGAGGGAAATAATGAAGCAAAACTACACTGCATATAATAATAGTTCTTTTAAGCTAGCCTATATTTTACTATCACAGAAAACAATTGCAATTCTCTACTCTGCCAAGAGTATGGTACAGACCATGCATCCAGCACAGTACAGCAGAGTCACTGCACATGCTCAGTGTGGAAAGTTGATCCCTTTATAGGCACTCATGGTAGGGTGACAAAAGACAGCTTACTGTTCCATCTAAACAGAAAACTAACTAACGTGTAAAAGAAGGTTCAATATTGTGTTTGTAATCAAGCCCACCAAGCCTCTAACATAGTTAATTTAGTCAAGGTCTGACATACATTTTAGTATTTTACCCTAAATGAAGAAAAACTAAAAAGTGTCCAGCAATATTAGTGGTCAATCAATGCTATCATCAATTTCACGATACACAGTACAGAGAGTACTAATTTTGTTAACCCTCCCCCTCAAATCAGTGCAACATAAATGTTGATATATTTTTTTTCAGCCAAAAAAATTCCTTTAAGCAGTGAAATTTCAATTTTATCTGCACTGCTAGTTTGGGAGAAAGGATGTATTTTCCTTAATAGAAGGTCTGAAGGAATAAGTGTTATGACTTGTGAGGATGAAGAGGTTGGGAGAATATTCAAGGAATGATTTCTACCACAAATAGGAATCAACACTAAAATGTTTAAAAACTAGTACTACCTAAAAAAATGATAATAATTTAGAATAATTCTTAAAGATGCGCACCAGGCAACATGCAATATGTTCCTAATCTTTATGTATGTGATTTTATTTAAAACAACTCCTGCTGGTTCAGGTTGCCGCCTCCCTTGTACTCTGCACTTTCCTGTCTGCCCCCATCATGTACGTGGTGGCCAGGATGGCTCTCATCACCTACGCCTCCATTAGCCAGTACTCCAGCATCATCTTGGCTGCTCAGAAAGACGTCTCCATTATCTCTGGCATCAGTTTGGTAAGCCTGAAGATGTGCATGCCACAATTATTGTTTCCATATAAGGGCAAAATCATGACAGTGTAATTAACAACAGTATTTTTTTTATGGGTGTGGCTTTGTATATGGCGATGCGTTCTATTGTCTTGTGCAAGCATGAATAGAATAAAAAAAAGAAAAATAATAATGTTGTAGAATAGAATATACAGATTATACATATTCATGAGACAAAAAAAGAGAGACCGTTGGATGATGTAGACCATAAGTTAAATGACCCTTTACCAATCCAAATGAGATAAAACCATTTACTGAGTGTATACAGTGTATAATTAGTGTATTCAATTAGTTAGGCTTACCATATAATCCAGCTTTACCCGGACATGTCCTCCTTTTTGGTCATTATATATCATTCCAGGAGGATTTTTGAAGTATCTGAAAATGTTTGGGATTCTGGTCTTCTTTTTGTTGAAAAATATTTGTTGCTGAAAAAGCTGCACTTTCCCCCCCCCTCCCCCCAAATACTCCAGCTTAGCAACACTTGCGCAGGAAGTGGTCTGTTTATTTCTCTGTCCCCATGCCCTGCCGTAGGTGGTGGGGGGATTGTGGTGGGTATTAAAAATTATTTTTCTATTCTGATTAATTATCCCAGACTGATTGCAGTGTGCTATCATATTATAAATCCTACCGACTTTCCTTCCCAAGGCTGACTTCTTGATTTGATGATTCTATTTTAAAGTTCAAATGCCCAAACATAAGTGCAAGTCCACTCCAATACTGAAGACCAAATTTTTCATGTTTTGGTAGAACAGGAAAGGAATGAGAATCCCAGTGTTTAGACTGAGTATTTTGTGAAATTGGTAGTAATGCAATTAGTGCAGTAGAGTAAACTTTTCATTTCACACAGTGAAGTATCATCAGGACTGCACATCTGCCATGTTGACTAAAGATCTTTAACTAGAGTGAGTGAAGGTGGGATCTTTTCAATTCAAATTATTGATTTTCTTGCATTAATTGATGATATGAATATTTTATACTTTTACTGTAGTCGGGGTAGAGGGTTAAAGATTGAGCTAGGGCTAGGGCTAGGGCCTGTTTCTCTGCTATGGTGAATAAAAATGAGGAGCCTGAGATTAGAAATGCTATTTCTTTTTTCCCCATTAAATTTTATTAATGGCCCTCACCACACACAAAAAATTCATTAGTAAAATGTGATACCCCCCCCCCCCCCTCCCAAAATGTCCTCTTTTTTGAATCTGCAAATATGGTAGCCCTAAATTAGTAAAGTGTCATCAAATGTGTGGTCAGCATGTCTTCTTCTTTTTCTTTTTTTTAAAACAGGTTTACTGTTTGTCTGTTTTCCTGATTATCTGTCTGTCTGCCTGATTGTCTGCTTGCTCGTCTGTCTGTCTGTCTGTCTATATCTTTACTTATCTACCTATCTATCTATCTGTCTGACACCATTTTAAATCCTGGGTCTTTACAGTATGGGGAGATCACCATACTCCCTAATACCCTGCACATATGCATGTGTGGGTACATGTACACATGGAGAGGGAGTATTTGATAAGAAGCTTCCCAATGTGGAAGCCATCACATGCCCTGCTCCTGACCTCTGACCTTTCCTCTGTTGTGTGCGACTTGTCCAGGTTGACCTCACATGAATTAATGATGACATCACTTGACAACAGTCCATGTGTCCAATATAGAAACAATATATATTGTTGTTGACCTCATATTATTCCCTATAGCAAGCTGGTAAGTTATACACCACCATCACCAAATATGGAATCCTTTAGACAATGATGTTAGGAGTTTGTTTAAGAACTTTCAACTCTTTTCTCTTTCTGTTGGTATTACGTTCCATTTTGATAGTTCATTGCATCAATTGATTAGGTTTGTTTTTTTTTAATGTCAAGGATAAAGTGACTTTATAACGGGCATTAATTACGCTTGAATACCTTTTTTGGGTTATCCATTAAAATTGTAAATTTTATCTTGTTTTTGTTTTGTTTCTATTTGCTGTTCTATATTATGGTGTGTAGAGGCAGAGAGATTAGTTATGATGGGGCAAAATCGCTGTTTATTTGTATTAGATAATTCTGTTGAGTCAATTTCTGTTCTGGTTAGCAGAACCCTAGCCACAGCCATGTTGGTTCTTCTCTCTACTCTAATTATTTAAGATGTTCCATTTTAAAATATCTATTTCAAATATCCAAGTAATTTCGACCCATATACCTTAGGGGATAGTCCTTCCAAGTAGAAAGTTGGAGTTGGTGTTTGTATTGTTATTTTGTTGTTGTTAGTGATTGTGTTATTATTGTTGTTGGTGTTGGGGTTTTAAGAACTGCTTAATCCCCAGGTATGGTAGGTTGCTGCCACCAGAGTCAATACCCAGCTAACAAGGTCCTTGATTCTTAAATACCAGAGTAATTTAGGTCATAAATTAAGAAGAACTTTATTAGCAATTTAGCAAAAGACTCCCGACAGTGGCCTTTCCAGGGTCTTTTATACCCCTAGCCACACATTAGCATTACATGATACAATCTTACATACATACCTAGAATTTAAACACATTAGCTACCTATAGGGTTCCATAAACTAATATAATACCTAAGACTCAATAACAGCACAAGTACAGACACATAACTTGGTTGTTTATCTTGTTCAAATATATGTTTACAATTAACTAATAAATGTGCTGGGCCTGGCTTGGCCATGTTGAGGGTTGACCCTCGACAGTTGGTATTATTGGTGTTTGCATTATTGTTTTTATTTGTGTTATTATTGTTGTTGCTGTTACAACTTATTGTTGTTTTCATTATTAATTTAATAACAACTGTATAACTGCAAGGGAATTCTTGTGTGCCTTCTTATAATTTGGCTGTGCGTGTGCGTGTGTGTGTGCGTGCGTGTGTGTGCGTGCATGTGCGCGCATGTGTGTGTGTGTGTGCATGCGCGTGCGTGCATGTGTGTGTGCATGGGTGTGTGTGTGCATATGTATGATAGTGTGTTGGCTGAGAGTGCACACTCGTGATGACATGCAATGACATGCACTTATATTGGTCGTCTGTCTCATCCTCACAGGCGTGGGTATTCCTCATGTTCATGCTGGCCAGAAGATATCGCTCATACCTTCATGTCTTTGTCCTCCATCTAATGGCTGCCATGGTAATAAAATAATTCATAAATATTGTCACTAACTACAGAAAGTATAATTGAAGTAAACTATTTTTTCTACTACCACCACTACTACAACAAGAACAAACAACAACATAAAAGTAACAACAACATAACAGCAACAACAACATAACAGCAACAACAACATAACAGCAACAACAACATAACAGCAACAACAACAATGTGGTTGCTAGTGGACTATCTGAGATATTGTGTTGCAGAATGGTACAAGCTATTCTTTTTTTCTATTTTGGCTGTCCACAGTTGCTAGAGATCATAGGCATTGAGATATTGCAGGTCATATCTGACACACCGTATCTCTACTGGAAGTTCTTCTGGTTCAGTATCTTCTTTATCGGTATGCGAAATCATTGTTGATCATTACTGTGTGTTAGTCACTATTGCTGGTTAGTGTTTGCTCATGTGGTGTTCATACTGAAATTTCCATCATTCATAAGTGATAAATCTCAGGGAATTAATCAAAATTTTGTGATCCCCTTAATAGTTTGAGCTCAATAACTCCAGTCGACAAAATGTACTTTGTATTCAATCCTTTTTTGTTTTTTTTGCAGTGCAAAATATTTTTAAAAATGAAGCCCTAGTAATCTAGTATGTACAATGTTTGGAGTGTTTTAATATGTAGGGAAATTTCAAGCTTGACCTACTCTGGTGTTAGACAGAAGACAGCCATAGTATGCTGGTGGGTGTTTAAACACAAAGTTTTCTCACCAGTAACATTCCATTCTTATGAGTGTACCATAGCTATTTTAAACTCTATGGCCATATAAACGACAGGAGTTGGTTAGTTTGTATCTTCAACTCAACAGCTGATAAATATTACACAGCCCAAAGCCCCCCACCCTTTCCTGCAGTACCTCACAACATATAGCCATTAGGGTGGCCCTCACAGCACGATATGTTGGACAGTAAGATTTGAAGAAAAAACTTTTTTTTTTTGTTTTCTTTTTTTTCTATTAAATTTAAAAAAAAAATTTTTAAAGAATAAAAATTAAAAAAAGCAAATAAAAATTTTTTTTTAATTAAAAAAAAAAAAAAAAAAAAAAAATGCTTATTTGAACATTCCAGTGTCCAAGTTTTACCTTCAGACAACTACCCCAATACAAGTAGAGATCCATGGATGTCTGAAGTCATTCTTGAAACTGTCAGCTTTACTGAACCTGATTGAACTGGTCTAAGGCATGCCACACTACCTTCCAAATTATTTTTTTTGTTTTTTTTTGGTTTTTGTGAAGGTCCTGACACACAAACTGTGATGATGATAAGTCATATTTTGTAGATACTGTGTGGTCTTCATTCTGTTGGTCTTTTGTGAGCAGTTATTGTGTGTGTGGTTCACAGTAGAGAGATGGGGGCAATGACCTCAGGGTCAAGTAACCCAGAGTGAGGGGAAAAAAACCAGTTAACTGAAGGTACAGGGAAACAATAAACGACCTAGGGGTATCTGACATTTATATAATTTTTCTAAACTCGAGTGATTACCTATAGAAATGCAGCTGCTGCAGTGTTCTTCCCCCCCCCCCCTCTCCATCTCTCTCTCTCTCTCTCTCTCCCCCCCCCTTCCTCTCTTTATCTCTCTCTCTTTCTTTCTCTCTCTCTACCTTTCCACACTTCTCAAAGTACAGCAATCTTCGCACAAAGGAGGTGGAGGCAGAAAACAGCTGCAGTAGCCCCAATTCTGGGTTGTGGGCATGTATAAATTAAAGTAAAATTATAAAGTTGGCAGAATATATTTGAAAAATTGAAGGAAAAAAAGTCATATTTAAAAAATGGAAGATAAAAAAAAATAAGATTTGAAAATGTCTTCTTCCACCAATTCATAGAATGTTGACCAGAATAATATTAGATCAGAACAACCAATAAATAAATTTTAAACCTGAAATAGTATTTATAAAAATAAAATAATAAATAAATAGAAGAAAAAAGAATGACGCTGACTCCAAATAAAATAAATTTTAAAAAAAATTTAAAAAAAAGAAAAATATTGAAAGTAACAATGTTAAGGATCTAATTACACCCGTTTATGGCTGTCCAGAAATTAGGTCAAAGTACACTGGAGACCACACAAGACAAATTTCAGCCTCTTTTTGCCACCAGCTATGCAACTACTCAAGGGTGAGGGTGAAGGGGGGTGGGGTGGGGTGAGGAGCAGTGTGGACAGTGACCCCTCCCATGAATGAATTCATGGGGGTAATATTGAAGAAAATGTCCCTTCCTACACACTAATTAGACCAGAAATTTGAAAATATTTTGAAAAAACAAAAAACAAAAAAACCCCCCCTGCACCATCATTAGCAGTGTCTATGGCTGGAGACATTAAGAAATTAATAATTGAAACAAAGCAAACTGGAGACATTCACAATTGCTGAGGAAGTCATTTATCCAACAAATGCAAACACTGCCAAGCAGAAGAATTAACTTGAAACTCTTCCAATGCCCTTTTCAATAATGTCTAGGATAATGTTTGTTGTAAATGTGCTTTAACCATTGCAAGCGAAGCTGCAAATGGGCCTCTGGTTAGTTATTTTTAATACAAAAAAAAATTAATGCCATAATCTTTGGAATCTTTGGATTATAAATTTACTGGGGTCATTCATTTTGTGGGCATCACATGCATATCACATGCATATCACATGCATATCACATGATGTGTGTGTGCAGGTGTACTGGCCACACGCATGTGGATGGCAGCACTTGGAATAGGACTGCTGACCCTGCTTCACAATGGGCACATTGCAGCTGAGAAGGTGTGGTGTCCTCTCATGTTAGTGTCCTGGGGGTAAGTGCATCACACAAATGTTTTAAGCTAGAGCCATGGGGGAGGAAGGGAGGAGGGGTGGGGGGGGGGGGGGGGGGGGGAGGGGGAAAGAGTGAGAGAGAGAAAGAAGGAGAGGATAGACCAGCTAAGGGAAGGTGGTGGATTGACTTAAACCTTCATGTGGTCTCTCTACATGAATGCTTGTTAGTCCACCACTGCTCCAGTTGGACAGAGATCATGCTTATAGACGTCATATCAGTTGAATGACATGTTTGGTGAGGGATTCTGGATTGAAGCTTTGTGTGAGTGTGCGTGTGTGCGTGCGTGTGGAGTGTCACTCCAGTCTATTGATTAATGAGTTTATTACTGTTGCCAACAATAATTCATTTATGAGAGAAAACTATGCGGTAGAGGTTGGTTGTGTTGCTCAGGATGGGTGTGGTCAGGTCAGTTAAGGACACTCTTACAGGTCTTCTCACCATTTAGTTGGATACTCTAGCAAATAATTTCTTGAAAGGCAGCATGGAGTGTTTTTTTTTTTAAAGAAAGCACAGATGTGAGTTTGAACTCGGATAATAAAATAAGCATTGAATGTTCAATTTTTCTTGCAGACATTTTAAAACCTGTGAAATTAATATTCACCCTAGGATGAAATTCTGGTGTTTTTTATTGTATATTATTGCAGTAAATCTTTTTTTAAATTATTGATGATTAATGTTGTTGTTTTTGTCATTGTTGTTTTCATTGTTGTTGTCATTGTTGTTGTTTACTCTATACTCACGTTGAGGTATGTGTTGTTGCTATTGGTTACTGTAGTGTGCCTGTGGCTATCACTGTCTTATTGGTGTCCACATGTGCCGTTGACCAGCCACTAATACACAAGGCAGTGGTGGACATCTCCTTCAGTTTTGGTGAAGCTCAGGTAGGATGTGATGAATGAGTACATGTATACATGAATGCTCATGTCAATGAGAAGGATTGCTGGAACATATGATGAAGGCACTGAAACTCAAATTAAAATATGTTCAAATTGAATCATTCTATGAGCCTTTTCCTGTGGTTACACATAACTATGGAGACACTAACATTTTTTCACCTAGTGCATAGCAGTGGTTGTTATTGTGTGCAGGTAAGTGCTGTTTGCTCAGGTGATTGTCCTGGCCTATATAGGACGAGAGCTTCCCTTGCAGTGATATCAGCTATCTGAGAGGAGTTGTGCCATTTAGGCATCCCATTGCAATGATTTACCTTATCCTATGATGAACCAGTGAAGTTTTTATATAGCTATCACTGCAGTAGTTAGCAAGTATTGTGAGATAAGATTATCACTACGAGTGTTATTTAGCACATGATATCTTCACAAGTGGCTTTAGTCCATCCATCAGTTGCTTGTAGTACCTTTACCAGTTTCCTGGAGTACCTTTAACAGGTGTGTGGATGACCCTTTACCAGTAGCTTGCAGTTCCTTTACCAGTGGCTTGTAGTTCCTTCACTAGTTGCTTATAGACGCTTTACCAGGTGCTTGTAGACCCTTTACCAGTTTATTATGGTCCCTTTGCCTGTGGCTGGTAGTTTTTTTACCAGTTTCTTGTAGACCCTTTTCCACTCTATCAGTTTGTTGTGGACTCTTTACCAGTTTCTTGTAGTTACTGTACCAATATATTGTAGACCCTTTACCAGTTTCTTGTAGTACCTTTACCAGTTTATTGTGGTCCCTTTATATGTGGCTAGTAGTAGTTCCTTTACCAATTGCTTGTAGTTTCCTCACATGTGGTTTGTGGTCCCTTCATGCATGTCCAGTTTTGTCGTTGCCAATTCCATATTATCTGTGAATGACAGAGTTACTCTGGATATTTGTGGATCATCTGGAGAATTCAATGGCTACTCAGACATCTATCCGATATACGAGACCCCTCATCAGACTATACCAGACTCCTCTATCAGTGTATTCACAGATGGCGAAGTTACTCGTGGATATCAATCTGTGTGTCTTCCCAGAAAGTTCACAGATATTCCAAACCATTCTGTCAAAATATTAAAGAAAACAATTTTTTAAATGGTAGGGCATACTCTTGATATCTGCAAACTTTACCTGGATGTCGATAGCTACCCAGGACCCCTAAATCAGGGTATCCAAAGGGATTGCTTTGTTGCAGATCTTCCAATGCCAAATTTAATCTAGGCATTCTCAAATATTACAGAGATGATATCTAGATACTATGACAATGGGGTGTGGGGTGCCTGTGGACATCCTGGGATGATCCAGGGATGTCCTGAATAATTCCACCATCCATGGGTTGCGTGGGGTTAGGGTTGAGGGTGATGATACCATCTGGAGCATCATAGAACTCTTTTTACCAATGGTTTTTGGACTCCTTACCAGTGGTTTATGTAAGGCTACCATATTTACAGATTCAAAAAAGAGGCCACTTTGGGAGGGGGAAAGGGGGGGGGGGGGGTAGCATATTTTACTAGTGAATTTTAAGTGTGTGAAGGAGCACCATTTAATAAAATGTAATGGGGAAAGAAAATAGCATCTCTTATCTCAGGCTCCCTCATTTTCATTTACCATAACAGAGAACCGGGCTCAATCTTTAACCCTCTACCTCACTACAGTAAAAGTATTTAATATTCATATCATCAATTCAATGCAAGAAAATCAATTATTTAGAATTGGAAAGATCCCACCTTCACTCACTCTGGATAAAGATTTTTAGTCAACATAGCATGCACTCCTGATGATGTTTCACTGTGTAAAATGAAAAATTCGCTCTAATGCACTGATTACATTGTTACCTAATTTCACAAAAATACTCAGTCTAAACACTGGGATTCTCATTCCTCTCCTGTTCTACCAAAACATGAAAAATGTGGTCTTCAGTTTTTGAGTGGATTTGCACTTATGTTTGGGCATTATGAGCTTTAAAATAGAATCATCAAATTAAGAAATCAGCCTTCATAGGAAAGGTGGTAGGATTTATGATAACACACTGCACACAGTGACGATAATTTATCAGAATAGAAACCTATTCCAAAAAATACCCACCTCAATCCCCCCACCACTTACCATAGTAGTGGGTGGGTAATGGGGACAGAAAAAATATGCTAACTTCAGTTTCTGCTTTTCCAGACCACCTCACTGCGCAACTGTTGCTAAGCTGGAGTATTGGGGGGGGGGGGGGGGGGGGGGAAGTGCGGATTTTTCAGTAACAAATATTTTTCAACAAAAAGAAGACCAGAATCCCAGACATTTTCAGATATTTAAAAAATCCTCCCAGACTGAAATATAATGACCAAAAAGGAGGACATGTCTGGTAGCCTAGTTTATGGACTCCTTACCAGTGGTTTGTGGACTCCTTATCAGTGGTTTGTAGACTCCTTACCAGTGTTTTATGGACTCCTTACCAGTGGTTTATAATTAGTTCTCCAGTGGTAAGTACTATCTTTACCATTAGTTAATAACCCTTTACCAGTATCATGCAGTCCTTCCACCAGTAGCACATGGTCCACTTAGCTATAGTTTGTCTCCTTAGATGTCTTCTATTAACTTTATCAGTCAGTGGATTGTAGTCTTCTTATAAGGCAATTTGATTCCTCTTACCAGGTAGTAGTTGGTTCCTTACTAGAGGCTGGTGGTCCCTTTACCATTGGCTTAGCCCCCTGTACTTATGGCTGGCAGTTCTTTACTAATGGCCTGAAGCCAACACCACTTTGCTAGCTGTTTTTGTGCATCAGTGACATGAAGCTTTCATGTACACTATTTACAATCAGGGTTTTTTTAGGGGCAGGGGGGGCATTCCCTCCTTGAGGATTTGTGCCCCCCTTGAGCATTATCATTTTGCACTATCACAGTGCAAACATTTATATGCATATACACTGACACATGCATGCCCCCCTCGCAGATGGCTATCTCTATTTTGCCCCCCCCCCCTTAGCAATTTTTCAGAAAAATGCCAGCCAATGATGTTATTGTTTGTGATAAAATGATTGTTTATATTGAAATTAATGACCATTACAATATACTTCATTATATGGACAATACAATAACATGTAACTAAAGTAAAAACATAATAGCTTTTTTTTAAAAATTTATCTATGCTCAATGTATTCTGAATACAGCTGTACATTGCTCTGGGCATTCTGCTGCTCTGTTTCGTAGTGACTTCTCTCTCTGTGTTCCTCATCATCATCCTAATCACTAAGTTGCAGCGAAAAACTGTGAAGAAAAATTGCAAAGATATTATCACACCTGAAACCTCCACCTCTTCCTCCTCAAACAGACTCGACGTAATGGCATCAGATGATCATACACCATCAAAAAGATGGAAAATTGGAAAACAAACTTCTCCAAGTGCTGGACGAAATATTTCTCGGCTTGATATGCCGTTGAATTTGAATGATGAAATTATTGAAGATTTGACCAGTGAAAGCTTTCTAGAACCAGTAGGTAACAGGGGGGTGATTACATTTCTGGGCAGCACTCAAAATGGCTATCGTTCTTCTCCCAATGACGAAGTTTGTGAAAGGACTCCACTTTTGAAGAAAGTGGAAAATGAAGCAGAAATCGAACTACCAACTCCAAATTTTCAGTTTGGAATCCTCACAGGAAATATTGGTCTGTGGCATAGAGATGTATCAGGAAAAAATCTGATAAGATTCGTTGTTCTGTTGTTGTTTCTAGTATTTTCATCATTTGTGGTGAGTATAATATAAAGTAATGTGGAGTTACAATGAGTAAGAAACAGAAACTATGCGTAGAATAAGTACATGCACCTTGTGCTCAGCCAGCCATGAAGCCTTACTGAAATCAGTGAAATGATGATCTTATGAGGTTACTTTGGACTGCTAAAGTTTTTCCAGTTAGACAAGCATTGATTTACTTCCTTTCATTGGCCGGTGCAATAGGAATAGGTGCTATATACTTAGTAAAGTTGTCTGTTTGCAGATGCTCTGTATCAATTGTAAATGAGACAATATTGTTGTTGTTTATTGTATTGTATAAACATGCCATGTGGTTGTTTTCACTTCCTGTTTGATTGTAACTTATTGCCAAAGAATGAATCAATAATACACTAATTAGTTGGGACATGTGCATGCATTGTTTAGTGCTGTGGATTCTTCAAGTTTAAGACATAATTTATACTTCTATTCTAAAGTGGAATGTGACAACATCGCAATGTAAAACTTTACATACAGCAATATAAGAGGAGTGGAATTTTTATGCTTCAGTAGAAAACAATAATAATTTTTTTTTTTTTTTTTTTTTTTTTTTTTTTTTTTTTTTTTTTTTTTTTTTTTATTATTGGTAAAATGAAGTTTCAATTTCTTCCTTCAGTTTCTTTCTTGTATATGGGGTAGGTGTTACCTGGAATGGTGAGTTTACCTTTCTTTATTGGGGAGTGTATTTAATAGATTTAAGTTAATTTGTTGATCTCTTAGCCATAAGGGGTGGTTAAAGCTTAGGAATATTTTCTTCTGGCATTTCTGGCTTCCAAGTCAAGGTTCAGAACTGAGATGATGGGTAGGTTATTCCAAAGCAACATCAAAAGGGTATTATATATGTGTATATGTTGTGAAATACAGGTATGTATAAAATAATCATACTGATCAATGTGTATTACTGGTTCAATCAATAACAAGCTTACTGAAAGAATGCATAGATTAGAAAGTTAACATATATGTATTCCTAGTTGTAGCTACAGAGGATGCTCGAAAGGCCTTGTAGAGATTGTGAGTGATCATGCAAAGGGCGGGGAGGAAGGGAGAGGCATGCATGTGTGCATGCATGTGTGCATGCCTACATCACTCATTCCTACAAATATGTCCAGTGAACACAAGGAACAAAAAAAGTTCCATGGGATTGCAATTAGCCTATATAGAAATGCTAGTACTGGCTAGGAGTATGATTCGTGGGACTAACTGACATGATACATAAACAGAGCCACTGAAGATGTTTTCATTGTTTTCATTAAGTAAATGTTTTTGGGTTGAAACAGTGAGTGACGTATGGTTTCCATTTCAATATGCCACTTATCACAACTATCACACAGAATGCAGTATTGTAAGTTATGGCCAAGAATTAGTGCTAGTGTGTGCGTAAACTGTATATCAACTTGTAGGCACAGTTTGTTATTGTTAGAGAGAGAGAGAGAGAGAGAGGGAGAGGGAGAATGAGAGAGTTATTCACAACATCCATTTTTATTTTTTATCCTTCAGCATTTTTACAGTACAGTGTACAGTTTACTTTAACATTTGTTTTCCATTTCCTATAGGGAATTCTCATTGTTTTTTGGAAGCTGGTGTCACCCAACATCAATGGGATATTAATTGCTATTAATGTCTTGGACACCATAACCAACTTCGGCCAGGTATGGGAAGTGTATTCTTCATGGTGGAATTAAATGAAATATTTAAGTCTGTGTGCAACTGTGTGTTAGCATTGAAAGTAGCTCATGCATGCTGATAGCTAAGATAGTCATGAATCATGATGTGTAGGGAGACCTGTTTACAGTGTTGACTTCCATTACCTTTAACTGCAATGCCAACATCACAGTCTCAACAGTGATACACAACCACATGGTCCTGGGAAGCGCCATATCTTCTGGGAACTGTTGTGTGTAGACATTCATCTGTTATGTATTGTATAATTTAATTTTTTGATGGACCATGTACATTAATTACAAGCCATGTAGCGAATTGTTTGTTTTCACATATTTGTGTGTGTGTGTGTGTGTGTGCGTGCATGTCTGTGTGTGTGTGTGTGTGCATGTCTGTGTGTGTGTGCACATGCGTGCATGCGTGCGTGTGTGCATGCGTGCGTGCGTGCGTGCGTGCGTGCGTGCGTGTCAGCATTTCAATTTCTGTCTGGACACTTTTTTAAATTTCAATTGTCATTACATATTGAAGTTAAGCACAGTTGGGCCTGCTCAGTACTGGGATGGGTGACCACCTGGGAACAGCAGGTGTTGTAGGCTTTTCCCTTCTTTACAAGCCATGTATCATTTTCTTCTTTCATTTCCCACTGTTCAGGTTTTGAAAGTATGTTTTGTTTTCACCTTGTGTGTGTTTCCATTTAGTGTCTGTATGTCCACTCTCTATAATTTATCCACTAGGATTGAGAGAACCCGTTGGGCCAATTAGGATAAAATTTGGTGTGAGCACTTGAGGAGGGTGGGAGGTGGCTTTTAAATAATAGAATTTTGAATTGTATTTTTAGTTATAACTATCATAGGTCTACTATCAGTTTTCTTATAACGCTTGTGATTGTGATATTGTTTCACATTCTTATTAAATTTAAAACTGTGAAGCACACATAACAGCCAAAAAAGGAGGAATACACATAGCTCTTTTGGGGATTTCATCCTTGGATGGCTTTTAATTAATTTTATAAATAGCATGTACATGTAATTTTCATTTTATTATGAGCATGTATATGTGATTAATTTTATAATGTGCATGCACATGCAATTAATTTTATAATGAGCATTTACATGTAATTAATTTTATAATAATCATGTGCATGTAATTAATTTTATGAGCATGTACATGTAAATAATTTTATAATAGCATATAAATGTAACATCACATTAATGATATCATAGCCACTGATTGTATCTCTCAATACACTAAATAATGAATACACATTATAGTCTCTGCTACAAGAGTGTTTGCCAGGATTTCTCTTACAAATACAATCAGTACACATCTCTAACATCCAGACGAGGATATCACCCCCAACATAGGATCAAAGTGACTACCCCCACCATTCCTTGAGCCTGCTTTTCAGAAATTTCAACACCGGTACTGATTTGAATGCACATTCTATGATGAAACGAGGAGTAACATAGATTAGTTATCTCACAGTATTAATAGTTTTAAGTTAGTAAGGTCAGGCGTTTAGTTCAGTATTGAAAGATTTTCCTGTGAGTGAGCAAGCAGTCAACCCAGCATCCAATGGTCAACATGTTTGGTGTGCAGTGGCATTCATGTTGAGGTAGTGAATTGTGATTACACAATGCCAGTGCAGTATGGAGTAGTCAGTGTGGATGATGTCATTGTGTTTCTCAGGAAAATGTTGTAATATTTGGAATGCTGTGCATGACCTATAGGAATTGTTGTAACATGTACTAAAAAGGTCAATCCACAATATAACATTCGGAAGTTGCCCCAGGCAATGGATCAATGGAAAATAAAATTTTAAAAAAAATTTTTAATTGAATTCAATACCTTCTGGATAGGGATGCCACTATCACTCAGCCGTAATGTAGAGTTCAAAGAGTGGGAGAATACATCATAAGAGTTCAAAAATACCCCACCCCCCCCCCCCCCCAAACAAGAAATAACAGTTGATTGTAGTTAGAGCTGCTGAAGAGAGACTGTCCCTGTGGAGATGGCAATTTCAAATATCTTTATACTGTCAATCATCTGGAGTGCCCTCTGTGAGTATGTCATGAGAGACCTTGAGATCCAACCCAGTCAACTGGGTGCAATTCCTACTCCCAGGAAAAGTGGAAGAATAGGTTATGTATAAAACAATACAGACTGATGAGAAGGCCAAAGATTGGAAACTATAATGGCTGGCTGTGGGAAGGAAAGCAGAGAAGACATGCATAGCAAGAAAGGATAGAACATGTGTGGCTGGGATTGGTTGAGGAAGGAGTTGTACAAACCTGTTACTGCTTAAAAATGGTTCAATCATATAATTTACTTGTATATTTTCTAATTGCCTTGCTTTAATAGACTAGTGAGCTTCATCACCTGCTTTTGATGGGTTTTTTTTTTCTCTCCATCAATACTTGTCTTAATTTTTAATGAATAAAGTAGTAGCTGATGATTTCATTAAGTTGTGTATGAAGGGATTATATACTAATAGTTTCCTTATCCAGTAAAGATTATTCATCTAAACTATTTTCTGAGGTTTGTGGAATTGTAAACCAATTGTCTATTGTGTGGTCTAGATAATGGTTCATGAGAAAAAAATACCTGAAGGTGGGTGGACAAAATCTTAATGCCTTATTGGTTGAGTTCACGATTTAAAAAAAGAGCTTAAAATGTAGCAAGCTTAACCTGCTTGCTGTGTATCCTGGATATATGGCTGTGTATCCTGGATATATGACGTGCATGTTAAGGATACTAAATGTACGTACTAAATGTACGAGATGTACGAACTAAATATACGAGATGTACGAGTGGGGCGTGCACATAGACCCACGAGATATACATTAGGGGTTTATTATTATTAGGGTTTTAAAATACGTACAAAATGTAATTCCTATTATTTTGCGAATTTCCCATATTTTGCGAATTTCTCTTATTTTGCGTATCTGAGGAAATGTCACAAGAGCAATGAAGTAACTTTTAGACCCTGTGGAGCTTGCGGGTAAAAATTAAAAATATAAGGAACATTTTGCAATTAAATTAACTTTGTAGGGTAAAGTATTTATACTTCAGAATTTTTCATAAAATGGTATTTTACACCCAAACTGAAGAATGAGATGATATGCTGTGTCAGCAACTATCATGGATGTGTTCATGGAATGTTTGGATACAATAAAGAGACCATTTTTCTTTTATCATAAGTTTTCTATAAAACACAGGAGTGGTTCCTTCCACAGTTCATTTTACATTTCTAACTATTTTCCTCCTTCAAAAACTTGGTTTAAATACAATCGTGAATGTATTCAATACTATAATTAATTGAAGTGCTTATATATATATATATTTTTTTTTTTATTTATTTATTTTTTATTTATTTATTTTTTAAAAATTTTTTTATTATTTTTTTTTTATTTATTTTTTTTAATGTATGTAGGTGGGTGATGAGTAACTATTGATCATATTTATGTGGCTTTATGTGACATTTTATTGGCACTTCCTGATAACACACAATGTTAGAGTGTATCACAAACATATTCTGAGTCTGTTCATTGTTCTGGTAATTCCATTTACTCAACAAACAATACATACTGTATTGTCCCTGGCTTGGGGTGTGGTTTGGCTTGGGCTATCATGAGAGTCTGATACCAAACTGGACAATTCCACAGAACATACCCACTCCTGTGTCCTGTCTGAATTATGAAAAAACCAAGTAGACAAAATCAAAGAGGAAAAGGTTTACTGCGATGTATTCCTGAAACAGTTGGTATGTAATGAAAATATTATTTTTCTTTTTTTCCTCCCATTTTATTTGCCTACAGGGCTTCTTTATCTTCATAGTGTTTGGTTTGGAGAAACATTGGTTCTGGACGGACATGTATAGCAAGTACGTGAATCCCTCTCAAATATGATTATGTCCTCTACCTTTATGATTGTACAGCATCACACTATTAGTACAGACACTACTGTAGAGATAGTCTAACTCAGTGTGTGGACAAGTCAAGCGGGGTTAAGTGAAAGGTATACTGAATCTATAATTGTGATGGTAATTTTTTATAATCCACAGATTCCGCAGTTTATTCTTCAAGATAGAAACTGTTATTTTGCCACCAGAAAAGGACCTTGATATCAATGTCTTAACACTGTGTGCTGTCTTTAGGGCAAAGCACCTTCTTTGCTGTCAGGATGAAATTGCAATAGATAGAAGGTAAGCATACCTCTATTAGTGAACATAAATTGATTTATATGATAATTCAGTTCAACAGACCATTCTTTCCTCTTTCCTCCCCTATTTTGTCCTTCCTTGTTTTTCTTTCCACCTTTTTCTCTGAGTCATTAATTAGGGGACGCAGTTTTTCTCCTCTGGGTAGTTTAACTGTTGGTACTTGAACAAAAAATGCACATTACTTAATTATTTTTAGTTTCACATTGCTAAGTTTACTGTTAATGGTCAATAAAAGGAATTGTTGAACAAATATCCAATTATTGTTTATTTATTTAGGTTCTGATAGTCAGTGTTTATTCTGCTATTCCTAAATTGTTGGTTAATGGTCGATAAAAGGCATTGTTGAACAAATATCTTATTATTGTTTTTTTTTTGTTCTCATAGAGTTGAAATGTTCATTCTGCTATTCCTAAATTGTTGGTCCATGTACTGCTCAGCTGGCATGCTCAGTGATCCCAGACTTACAGGATGACACTTGTTAAAACTACCTTATAAGGATATATCCATTTATGCACATTCTTATTTTTAAGCTTACCGGGAAGATCTCGGTGAGCAATATTGGGGGGTCACCAGGTGACTATTTGCTAAAGCAGAGAACAGACTCTGAAACTAGTAGTGAAAATAAAGCTGGAACTACTTCTTTATATAAGAAAAAAAAAATAAATAAAGAAAGAAAAAAATTAAGTTACTCCATATGAACAAAGTCCTGACTAAGTATAGATTCTGAAAATCTTGATTGCAAGGCAGTCTTTGTTGCATTCTCTTCAGAAAGTTGTGAGTGCTATCTACCATCTCAGAAGAATTAAGTTTGCATTAGTAGTTTCCCAAAGAAATTGATTTATAAAAGTAATAGAGCTGCATTTAATCCATGTAACAGAGCACAGTCTACTCAGCTCCAGCTCAGTATAGATATCTTGGTATCCCTCAAATAGAAATCTGAAATATAGTAAGCATGTCTTTTTTAATTAATATATAATTTAAAATATAAAAATATCATTATTATTTATTTACTTGTTAGGTTTCACTTGCGAATATACCAATCTGTCTTCTCGGGTTCTCAGTTTGTGGATTGGCTACTAAAGAGAAGACTGGTTACCAGTAGGGAAGAAGGAATTCAATATGGACACTCGCTGATGCTTGGCCGAGTGTTGGCACATGTACAAGAAGACCACTACTTTCATGACCTATCATACTTATACAAATTCATAAAAAATTGAATTGACATCAGAAAGGTGCAAGAAAGATTGACCAAGAATACATGTGAAATAGAAATGGAAATATATATGAAATAACCATTTCGGTGTGTGTTTCTTTGTTATTTTGCCCTTGGCTTTATATTTTCTTCTATTTTTTATGAATAAGAATGTACAAATGGAAAACTGATTCTATTGTATTCATTCCCATCATTGTTCAATATCCTCTCCTGTAACACGGACTATGTGTCGAAGGTGTCATGCTTCAAGAGTTATTTCACCTCCTAAGCATTTATTGTAAGTAACCACAGCTCATAAAAGTTCTTCAGATGAGATCACTTCAGAAAAAAGTAACAAATGTTGACCATCAAACAAGTATAACATAACTCCGAACATTTAAATTTACTTTTTGTGCTCTATGAATTAAATTTATTTATGGTACTGTGCCATGGGGAGGAAAGTGTAGACAACTTTGATTCTTAGCAGTAATTTATTCCTACTGTAAATATTGTTCATTCTGCAAGTGCTGTGCTTATGGGTTCTTGGATTAAGGGGATTGCACCAAACAACGACCTCAAGCATTGGTGACTTCTATGATTCACTGTTGATCCAAAGATTAAAAAACAAGCCAAGTTCCAGTTGCTGTGTTTATAATAAACCTACCACTACTTATGGATTGCTTGACATATTAATGCAGTACTATGTGTCTGTGAACAGACCACAGGTGAACAAACCATGCAAGAAAATTAAAATGAATTGGATCCATTAGCCATTGACGCAAATCAATTTTTTTTTAAATTTCTTTAAATATTTTTATGTTGATATAATTATATGTAATGCAATCTTTTGATAAAAAATATTAAAAAATGTATATATATATATATATATATATATATATATATATATATATATATATATAATTTTAAAAAGTATCAATAGAAAAATTTTTAATTGTGTAATTTAGGGTTTGCAAGGATTATGGCTCTAACCATTTTTGTAAATCCCTATTTTTCCAAATTCAATAATTTAACTTGTTAATGCTAGTTTGTCTCTTTTTTTTTTATGTGCAGTCATTTTAGTTTAATGAATGATTACCTTTTGGTTGGGAAAAGAAGGTGCATTTATAACTAGAATTATATAAGAAAGTTTATTGCAAGAAAAAAATTAAATCAAAGATAAAGGTAAAATAATTTAGAAGAAAACCAAAAAAAGAACAAAATTAGGTAAATTTTTAAAAAGCCTGCTCCAACATTTTAGTGTGCAAGATTTAAACATTAATTAAAAAAAAAAATTTTTAATATATCTATATATATTTTTTAGTCTAGCCTTTGGCCTTCTGTAGTTATAAACTTGATTAGTTAAGGATTTATGTGGGGGTGGGGGGGGGGGGGTTGTGTGGCATTGCCCCATCTTACTATAATTCTCAATTTGTTTGTTTGTTTGCTTGTTTTTTTGATAACTACTCCCAGATGATTGGACCTAAAGGGTTTAAATTTTCAGGGTTTAGTGGGGGTCACCCTGGGATGGTTATGACGAAGTTAGGTGAAGATCAGTTTGTTCAAAAACTCCTCCCAGACGATTTGGCCTATGTGGCTCAATTTTTTAAGGTTTGATGGGAATTATCCTGGGGTGGTCATAAGGAAGTTTGGAGAAGATCCATTTTTTTCGAAATTCCTCCCAGACTATTAAGTCTAAAGGGCTCAAATTTTCGGGGTTAGATGGGGGTCACACTTGAGTGGTTATAGAGAAGTTTGGTGAAGATTGGAGTAAAACCCTGCTGTGGGGCTATTTAAAAAATTAATTAATCATTATTATTATTATTATTATTATTATTATTATTATTATTATTATTATTATTATTATTATTATTATTATTTTTTTATTATTTTTTTTTAATTCCTGGTTGGAGTCAACTCAATGCCTGAATAAACCACCCCACTTACTACAAACCATTACTATGTAAACACATACGTCAGCAAAACTGTGCACAAACCACCTCCTGCTCTTTTTCTTTCCTTTTTTTTTCTTCCTGTGGCACAGATCTAGGAACACTTAAAATGGTGAGGCAGGGTCAGCATGCATCCACAACTTTTGCTCATGAATGGATTTTAAACTAATTATTTAATGTTTGGAAACACCAACATTTTTTGTTAAAATTAATTGGTTAGAACTAAATGCTTGTACTGTATGGACACTAGTTTCAACTAAATACTTCTTACCATATAGAAACCCAAAAGTTGTAAACTTTTTGCTGCATTTACTTCACCTAAGTGTTTTAAACAGTTATTTGACTGGTCTAACACACTGTTTTTAATAAATATAGAAATTATTTGCCACAAGTTGTGCAGAATCACTTCTTTTAACACAAATTTTTATAGCCTTGTTGGCTCAAGCATCTGTTGTGGACAGGAAACAAACAAACAAACCAATATAAAAAAAAGTCTCAAATTGTAGTACAATATTTTTGTTGTGTCCATCCCTAGGATGGGTACTTTTCTAGTGTGCATAATTATGCAAATATGGTATAATTCAACATATCAAATTTTACACTTGTGATTTCACTTTGTGTTAACCCATTATCTGCTCCTGCAATCAGGTTTACTGCAGGGATATCTTAAAACTGGGACCCAAGGGCATACCTAATCCAATTTAACAATCACATACCTGGCCATTTTTGCAAATACTGCATGCCTGCTAAAGTTTAACAGCAAGGAGAATACCTGAAGATCCCTCTCTAATAAAGCCTCCAGTTATTCAATAAATTAACTAGCATAGTTTAAATTCAAGAGTTTTGCCATGAAGATGCACTCACTGGATTTTTTTGCAGCCCAATGTTCCGTTATATGAATCTTTTGGTTGACATTTACTGTTTTTCTTATTCCTATAGGTTTGAATCTTGCTGGATGTTAAATGTTTTATCCTCTGCTTCACATTCAGGAAAATTTTATTTTAAGCAAATCCATTTCCCCCTTCATTTCTTGATTGAATTAGCTGCTCTTTGTTGCTCTGTCATTTAAAAACCAGGGTCATCATCTTTGTTCTATTCATCCTTAATCCATACCTCCCTAAAAATTAACCAAAGTCCCAATTGTATTTTTTTTTGTTGGCTCTAAATTTTTTGGCATAACTTTTTTTTTTTTGTTCAATCAATTTTTTTTCCTGGCAGGCAGGCAGGGACATAGCACAAATTATAATATAAAGTATTTATCTACTAATAAATAGGAGCTCAGTGTGTGTGTGTATGCACCTAGTTGTTTTCATTGCCAAACCACTAGACCAATCAGGCAAAAATTTGGATGTGTTCTCTAAGTACCCGGGTGAGTGTTACAAATTTCATAATTGGATATCAAAGTTTCCAACAAACTAAATATAGGATGATAATATAAAAAAAAATAGTAGTCATTAAACATTTCCTTAAAGGGAAACTGCAGTCTAAAACTATAATTAATGAAATTACATTTATTGACTTTGCTACAAAGAGCTAGCATGTTTTTTCCACAGTTTTAATTTGCACTAGGAGGGAAATGATTCATCACATTATCTGCCTCCATGACCTCATCCTCATCATTAGTGTCATTTGGATTATCATAGCCATGAAGTAGGTCCACACTCTGTATATCACAGGAGTTGCATCTTCTTATCCTCCTTCTTATGAGTGCCTGCACCCGCTGGTACTTTGTGCATTTCAAGTATACATGGTAAACCAAAATGCAGAGGAATGTAATGAGTGCTATTAAAACAGAGCCAAAGTTCATAGCTAGTACGACAACAGTTTGAACTGTTGAGGGTTTTTCAAAATTAAAAAATGTCATGTAGGAAGAGACGACAGCAATATTAAAAATAAAGGAGCACTCAATTATGTTCAAACTTTGTTTCCAGTAAACACCCTTTTGTTCAACCATAATTGCTAACAATATTAGACAAACTAGAACTGTGAACAAGCTAGCCCATTGATAATTTTTTGCATTCAGCTGAACTATAAGAATTAGTGCCCTGAATAGAAGCAGTAAACCTGGCCAATAATGTGTACCAAGTCTGAATGGTCCTGTGTACGTATCAAAGAATGGCTTCAGTTTATTGATGAAAGATAAACACTTGAAGAAGTTAGAGAGAGAAAAGATATACTTTATGCACAAGAGAGACATTGTGAATGGAAAGGAAACAAAGAAAAATAGCAATGTGATTGTGATTATCAAGATGTTTTTAAAGCTTTTGTAACCCCAAACACTATCAGAAATGAATATTATTTCATGTGTAACAAATCCACTCACAGAATTGTACATTCTGATATTGCTGTAGTGCAAGGAGTCCATGGTTACCCTTAGCATTTTAGTGTAGGAAAGGAGAATTAGAGTGGCAAGAACTTTCACTGCATTCTCACCCACTAGATGAGTGACTCTTATGGACCTTTTGCAGAGAAATATTATAATTATCACTATGAGCCATAAATATACTGGAAAAACTCCCTGAAGAAGTGTCTTACCCAATACTCCCATCCCTCTGTAGAAGCAACAAGGTATTCCGAGATCTAGGTTAAACCAAGCCACCAAGACTCCTACTGTGGTGTTCACTATTGGCACTGGATAGTTCATCAATATGACACTGAAGTTATCTTGCATAATGTTCATGTAGAATATGAGGCCATTGATAGTTCCAACTGTCACTGTCAAGTCCAAGAAACTGATGGTAAAAACTAGAAGTAGACCAGCTAAAGCAAAAGGAATAATTAGAAACAAGGATATGTTGTTACAGCGATTGCTGCACTTGGAGTTCCCCAACATCATACTCCATCCTTCCTGACAAGAGCCACACCTGATGCCAGTTCTATTATACAGACACTGTGTATCTTGCAACAGTTCATTTTCATCAGAAATAGGTACTTCAGTTAGTTTTGAATTGCAATAATCTACACGACAAAATGTAGTACTGATGAAATAGGTGACACCTTTATCTACTCGAACTCCAATCCAGGAATACAGATCCTTGGTTATTGTATTGCTCTGCATTTGGTCAGATTTCATGCTGCAATCAATTGTGGAGAAAAAGTAGTCAAAGTTGCATCTGCAAACGTAGCCAGGTTTCTTGATATCATAACTCTGTTGCAATTCAAAACCAATAGGACATTCCATGAAGTGAATGAGAACAACGGCTTCAGGAAATGACTGTGTGTATTCACTTCCACTAGAATCACCCACTCCATCTACCTTTAGATGTAGAGAAACTGATTGTTTTGAAAGTTTATGAGAGCCAGATATGATGGTATAGCTGATGTTGTCTCCACTTGAGTTTCTTATGTACTTGTTCAAGTCTGAGGAGTACAAGACAATGTTGTCACTGTGGAATACTCCTATCAATCCAGGCACTGATCCATTCAACTGGCCAACAACTCTAACTTGGAGGTTTATTACTTGTCCAGGATAAATATACCTCTCTGTCTTCTTTGCACAGTCATATCCATTTTCACTCACAAAACACACCTGCTGCGGATTAGAAGATATGGACGAAAGTTGATTTTTGGAGTTATTTGGAATATTTAGACCATTTTTGAAATATTTATTACTGTGATTCACATGTAGCCAGTAACAGTAGTCAATTGAACCTCCAAATAAATTACTTCCAGCTATTATTGCTCTGTTGTCTTTCACAGTCACATTAACTGTATGTACTAGTTTCTGGTCAACATCATGTGTATGCTGGTAAAAACACATGGGCTGGTTCCCATAACACTTGGAATTTACAAAAATTCCACCACCTGTAGTTGTAGCAGAATTGTTGACAATGCTAAGGTTTGTGTGAGGGCTCAGATATATTAGTGATCTACAACAAAGCTCGATCCCAGCTCCTCTCAATGCAATATTATTAGAGATGACCGAAGATCCTTTGAAAAGAAGTATTGTGTCAACAGCATTTACTGCAGTAAAATCATTATTCATCACTTTAATCCCATCCAGTTTCAAATATGGGATGGAGGTAGCCAGAATAACACTGCTTCTTGATTCACCCAATTTATTAGACTCCCCCAAGATATGGCCGAAAAATTTGCTGTCTAAAATATAGAGATTAATGCATAGTGTAGCAAGTTGATGTAGCTTCACTTGTGATTCCACAATAGTCTTAAAATGAATTGCCAAACCACCATTTCTACTGACTTCGATTTTATTTCCAACAAATTTTGAATTGATGATGTAAGAGTTGTATATTTTCTGTAAGTTATATGAATCTTCCAACTGCAAATATATTCCACCACCATCCATTATTGCATAATTATTCCTGAATGTGCAATTAGATATATTGAATGCAATCTCAACTGGAAATGATCCTATTCCATCATAGTTCAATGGACGATATAATTTTGACAAGGATTTTTTAAAAGATATGAAAAGTCCACCACCAAGTATAGCACTGCCATTCTCAAGAGTGACATTATTCATAGTCAAAACTGGATGTTTGGATGTACCTATTATTTTATCCAAAAGTAGCAACATGTTGCCGCCATTACACCCATAGTTGTTTTGAAAGTAGGTGTCCAGAATATGAACTCTTACTCTGGCTGCATAAAGAAACAGTGCTAAACCTGATGAGTAGGAAAAGCTATCCTGGGATAGGCATGATGCACTCTCTCTATAACCACTGTAAGCGAAGGATGACCTTTTAATGGTCAAGACTGTATCAATCATTTCGTTTTCCAAATTGTATGCAATAACATTCCCACTCTGAATCTTCTTTTCATTTGAAAATGCATCTCTTACATGTACTGAGTACACATCTACAATTCCAGCAACATCATACATAAACAATGCTATTGTTGAATTGCTTATATTCACATCCACAACCCTGACATTTTCTCCAAATAAGAAAACTAAAGTGGCCCAAATCTTGTCCATTTTGGGTACTGCAATATTACCTGAAAAATTTGTCTGGGAGTTGCAGTTCTTAAACGCAAGTCCTTCAAGGATAAGGTTGAATATATTTTGAAACACAATACCACTTGAGTTGCTACAATGAATGTCCACATCGTGGCTTGGATTAGCTTTAGTTATTGTGATGTTCCTTAAGTTTGAAAAAATCCACTGGAAATGAAGTTTGTGGATGCCACTAAGAAATTTAACAGCAGTATCTGTCTTGATGAGTTGTTCTGACTCTGTTTGGGAAAAGTTGCTCAACTTGACAGTATTTGTACAATATCCTGGAATCAATTCTTCAGCACCTTTAACCTTATATTTCTCAACACTTTCAGATAAAACACAAATGGTTGCCTGTTTGAAGGTGTACCCAGACCAGAACAAAAGAGAAAATGCCAGTAGGAGAGTAGTCAACACAACCAGCCTGTTCATGATGCAACAGAGATAGCTTGTTGATGATACTTTACATATGAATCCTATGTTTTTCAACTAGCTAAATGATCTATTTTATAGACAGTGAAATACCTGTTGAACCTTTTTGATGATATATTTTATGCTTTAATATTCAAAAATTATTATTCACATATAAATATGAAGTATTAATGTTAGTTATCTTCAAAGAAAATTGAAAGTATCAAATAACGGTTTTTATTCCATGTCTAGTAATAAACTAACACAGTATGTTTGGTTTCGTTTTGCCAAAACAATTATATATATATGTATAAATATGTATATATATGTATGTATATGTATGTATATATACATGTATGTTTGTATATATTTATATTTACATGTATATATACATGTATATATACATACATATATTTGTAAATATATGTATATATGTATATATATGTATGTATATATATATATATATATATATATATATATATATATATATATATATATATATATATATATATATATATATATACACACATACTGGCAGATATATCTGTTGTTGGCCAGCATTTAATGGATAGATGGAACACATGGATTTTGTGTGTTGCTATACAAAGTGCTTTTTGAGTGCTTTCGGTTATCACAATCATACGCATCATAAGCTTTGTTATCACTGTTAAAGGAGCACTCTCTTCACACTGTAGAAGTCATCTGTATGTGGTTAGTCATGATTGGCTGCAATTTGATGTGTAGGTTTGAATAGTAGCTCCAGTAAATGGTAGACAGGTTTTCAGTTGATAGATTTTCTGTTGATTGGTTTACCTATTTGGGATACCCATTTTTTTTTTAAACTGTGTACTGAAGTACTGGCTTCAGAACTGGCTCCCTCAAATGGTCTGTCAGTCTTCAGCCCTATTATGATAATGAACTAAGTATAACAACAGTGCACTATATTTACATGTAGCTAGTTACTTAAGATCACAAATATTACTAATATTAACTAACCTATGATTCACTGTTGAGCCAGAGATTATAAAATTGCCAAGTTTCAGTTGCTGTGTTTACAATGAATCTACCACTATTTTGGATTGCTTGACATCACAGGTGAACGAACCATGCAAGAAAATAAAAATGAATTGAATTTAATAGTCATTGACACAGATTAATTTTTATAATTTATTTAAACATTTTTTATGTTGATATAATTATACTTAATGCAAGCTTTTGATGATAAAAATATAATTAAAACAAAAATTTATTAATAATATTTAAAAAATAATAATTTAGGGTTTTCGAGGATTATTCACAAGAACAACAGCAAGAACCTGAATAAGATTCCTGAGAGAGTAACAATTAAATTCCTCAAAATAGTTAAAGTTTGTGGGTAAAAATTTGGTTGTTAATGCCTGTTTTTTATTTTTATATATGCAGTGATTTTGGTTCAATGAACAGTTACTTTTTTTGGGGAAAAGGCGTGTGCATTGAATTTATAAGAAAGTTTATTAAAAGAACAAAATTAAAGATGATTGTAAAAATAATTTTAAAACCATCAACAAAAAATATTTTTGGTAAATTATCAAAAAACCTGCCCCAACATTTTAATATGCAAGGATTTAAACATTTATTATTATTATTTTTTCAGTTATTCATTTATAAAGAAAATTTAGTTTAGCCTTTGGCCTCCTGTGGTTACAAACTTGTTTGGTTTACTTATAGTTTTATATGGGGGATGTTATGTGGCATCTTACTATAATTCTCAATTTGTCTGTTTGTTTGTTTGTTTGTTTTTTGTTAGCTCATTTGTCTGTGGTGATGGGGCTATTAATTTTTTTTTCTTTTTAATTCTAGTTGTAGTCACAACTCAATGCCTGAGTAAATCACCCCACTTACTACAAACTGCAATTGTGTAAACGCATAGATCAGAAAAACTCTACCCAAACCACCTACTGCTCTTTTTCTTTCCTTTTTACATGTGAAACACAGGTCCAGAAACACTTAAAATGGTGGGGTAGGGTTAGCATACATCCTCAAATTTTTCTCAAGAATGGATTTTTAACTAATCATTTACTGTTTGGAAACACCAAAGTTTGTTGTTGCAACTAATTGGTTAAAACAAAGTGCTTTTAGTGTATGGATGCCCTATTGTTAAACTAAGTACTTTTTACTGTATAGAAACCCAAAAATTGTAAACTTATCACAACTTTATCTTAACCTTAAGTGTTTTAAACAATTATTTGACTGGTCTAAAACACTATGCTTTAATAAATATTATAGCAATTATTTACTGCAGGTCTTAGTTCGGGATCACTTTTGCTTTTGTGCTTTGTTTTTAGCCCTGTTGGCTCTGTTGAGGACCACCTGTGACAAGACCAACCAGAGCAATTTAGGTTTTGGTACTAGTTTTGAATGTCTTCAGATCAGCATAAATAGAGTATAGCATAGCATTGCATAACAGAACCTTTCTCAAAATGGCTCTGGCTGAGCTTTTAAAGGCTCAGCCAGACCTCACAAAAATGACACAATAGATTATTAAACAGAATGTTCAACATGGTTTTCTGTTACATACACACAAACCTTCCATCTTGTTTTCTGTTACCCACACACATAATTCTGCCTTATTAGACTTAAAATGTTGGAGGCTGACCCCAACAGGCTCTAGCATCTGATATGTGACAGGGAACAAACAAACCAATAAAAAATCTCAAATTATAGTAAGATATTTTTGTTGTCTCCATCCCTAGGACAGGTACTTTTCTAGTGGGCATAATTATGCAAATATGGAATAATTCTATATATCAAATTTTACATTTGTGACTTAATTTTTTTTAGGTATTAAACCATTACTAGCTCCTGCCATCAGGTTCACCACAGGGATATCTTAAAAGTAGGTCCCAAGGGCATACCTAATCAAATTTAATAATCACCAAGCCTTTTTTTTTGGCAAATACTGCATGCTGGCTAAATTTTAACAGCAAAGAGACTGAAACCACCAGTTGTCCATGAAATATGCAATTGTAATTTAAAATGCAAGGGTTTTGCTATTAAGATAATCTCACAGGATTTTTTTGTGCTGCCCCATGTTCCATTATATGAAGCTTTTGGTTGGGAGAGAAGAAGACAGCCTGTAGTGGCCACTTCTACAAGTAGCTTTAAGAGGAACTAATGTCTTCACCATGTCTACTGCTGTCGAAAGTCCAGGTTTAGTATTGCTGCAGCTCAATGTTAAGGGCCTCACCACTGCCAAGCTCAACATTGTCCAACAGATCATCATAAAAAACAACCTGACTATTGTTGTCCTACAAGAAACACACACAGATAACAAGAAGTTTTTTAAGCTTCCTGGGTTTTTGCTGACCTCACACACTGCCAACAAACATCATGGCATAGCCACCTATGTCCAATCTGATATCCCTTGGACAGCTATAGCACACAATCAGCAGATGATGCTGAGATTGAGTGGACAAGAACTAAAGTGCAAGACACCACCATTGTCAACATCTACAAGCCACCTCCAAGCAAGCTGGTTCATACTTCACTACCAGATGTTCCTTTCCCTGCTCTGTATGTTGGTGAATTTAACTGCCAACACACAGACTGGGCATGCAAGAACTCCAATGCTGATGGTGACTCCTTGATGGAATGGGCTTCTTCCATTGATGCTACACTTCTCTATGTCCTGAAGGAAATTTGCACCTTCTACTCAGCACGCTGGGATACTTAAACAAATCTGGACCTGGCCTTTGTAAATGTCGAAATGGCAAGCCACGCCCAATAAGATGCATCCTGGACAGATTTCCTCAATCACACCATCCTTGCTAATAACTATCCCATTGCTAGTTCAACCTGTTAATGGAAAAAAAAAATAAAGAGGTGGAACTTTCAGAAAGCGAACTGGGAAGCTTCACACAATATACCAACAATGCTTCTGCTGGCCTCCCACTCCCACTTCC
The DNA here is from genome assembly GCA_963969325.1 of Lycopodina hypogea. Lineage (NCBI taxonomy): Eukaryota > Metazoa > Porifera > Demospongiae > Poecilosclerida > Cladorhizidae > Lycopodina > Lycopodina hypogea. The sequence goes on from OZ017788.1 coordinate 4,835,197, forward strand.
ACTCTCCATAACCTGAACAGTACCTATAACTCTGACTCATACTGCAAGATGCTGTTAACTTACGCCAAGAAAAACATACTTTGCGGTGTACGCAAATGCTACATTCCATGCTGGGATGGCGAAGGCAAATGTGAAGATCTACTACGCTCCAACAAAGATGCAGATACCAACAAAGCGAGGGAAGATGCAGCAAACAACCTCTTCACTAGGCTCAATGACAAATGCTGGGACAGATGAAGAGAGACCGTTAAATCCATTGACTTTACGCATTTGAGCTGCCATGCCTGACAAACCATCAAAAAGCTGATGGGCAAATCGACAAACTTAACACAATGCCCAATCACTGCAAACTCCATCGCCTCACAGCTGCTGAACAACAGACGGTTTCTCAGTAAGTACAAGTACTTTGCCAGAGCTACTTTAGCAAGAGCCCATGAACTGCGCAGTGCCCAGGGGTGTGACTCTAACTTAACTTGTGACTTCACTGTGTGCGAAACTGAGTTGGCCATCAAATGGCTGAGGGTAGGCAAGGCTCCAGGTGTTGACAACATCCACCCAGAGTATGTCAAATATCAAGGCACTACAGGAAGGCCACTGAATGGCTGAGCAAGTTCTTCTCTACTTGCATGTGATGCTTGAAGCTGCCAAAGATCTGGCGCCATGCTAAGGTAATTACCATTATTAAACCTAACAATCCCAGTGATGACCCCAAAGGATATCAACCAATCTCACTGCTCTGTGTACCATGCAAGATCATGGAACGCCTCCTACATGCATGCCTGGAACCAGTCATTAATCCTCAACTTCCCAAAGAACAAGCTGGCTTTTGTAAAGGTAAATCAACAGCAGATTAAGGTGACTCTCCTGTGCCAAGATGTATGAGATAGCTTCCAAGCAGGGCAGAAGGCTGGTGCTGTCTTTCTTGATCTTACAGCTGCGTATAACACAGTGTAGCTGCATATAACACAATATGGCTGTGCAGCCACCACATGAAGCTTCTGGAGACCATCCCAGACAAGCGCATGGTGGAGTTAGTAATAGAGATGTTGTCTAACCACAGTCTCTAGCTACACACCAGCAAGGTCAACAGAGAAAATTAAGATATTTCAAGAATGGTGTAACACAGGGCTCTGTGCTGGCACCACTACTGTTTAACATCTATATTTATGATCTTCCCTCAACCCAGTCGAGGAAGTATGGGTATGCGGACGTCCTGGCTATCCTACTGAGCAAGCCATTGTAGAAAGCAGCATAAGAGGGCCTTAATGAAGACATGGCAACCCTGTCAACATACTTAAGAAAGGGCACCTCAAGCTTAGCCTGTGCAAGACAACATCTTTAATGTTCCACCTTAACAACAGGCAAATGGTCTTCAAGTTGAATATCTTAGTGGATAAAGCCAGACTACAGTTTCAGTCAATCCCACAATACTGGGCGTAAAGCTGGACAGAACGCTGACATTCAAACAACATCTGGAAAGTGTCAAAGCAAAGACCACTAGTTGTGTTTCTCTGATACATTGCCTTGCTGGAACCACATGGGGAGCTGCTACAAAGATGCTGCATACCTCTACCCAGGCCTTGGTGTTCTCGGCTGTGGAGTACTGTGCCCCAGTTTGGAGTCATAGTCACCATGTCCAAAACTGGATTTCACCCTCAAAAGTGCCCTGCAAACTATCTCTGGTACTCTACATGTCACCCCAGTAAACCAGCTCCCCATCCTTGCTGGTATCATCCCAGCCTCCATCAGAAGAGAAGCTGCCATGCTGGCACTCTCCAGAAAGGCACAAAAGAGTGAATTACATCTCCTCCACAAGACTGTCACAGAGGACTACAGTTTGCACACCTCAAATCCCGATATCCCTTACCACATATGCTCATAAGCTCCTTGCAACATCGGCAGATGTCTCCAAGGAGGCCAACTGGATCAAGATCAATTTGAGCAACCAATGGACCTCTGTAAAATCATCCAGCCTGCACCATTTCATCAAAGATCCGGAATACATCCCTGGACAGAATCTATCACAGAAGCAGTGGACAACCCTCAATCGCTTGAGGATGGGTGTTGGATGATATGGTGCAGCAATGAAGAACTGGGGTCTGGTGGACAGTGCATCCTCTGACTGTGGGGAACCAAGCCAGACGATAGAGCATATCACCTACAACTGCCCCATACATCGGCCACCACATGGAGAACAAAGACTGATAGACATGGACAATGAGACACTGAGCTGGCTTGCATCAACAGAGCTGCAACTCTAAATACATATGACAGAAGATGAAGAAGATTTTGGTTGACCTTAATGTTTTTTTCCTCATAAGTTTAACTTTTGCTGGATAACAAATGTTTTATCATCAGCTGCACATTCAGGAATATTTCATTTTATGCAAATCCTCCCCCCCCCCTCACTTCATTTCTTGGCTGAATTGGTGGCTCTTTGTTCCTCTGTCATTTAAAAAAAAAAGAGAGGGGGTCATAGTTATAGTCAACCTTTACCCATATCTCCCCAAAAATTGTTCAAGGTCCCAGTTTTTTTTTTCTCATTGTATGGTGGACAGTGCATCCTGTTTGAATGGTGATTGTGGATCCAAGGTTCAATTTTTTTATTTCTTTTTCCTGGCAAGCAGGCAGGGACGTAGGACAAATAATAATATAAAGTATCTATCTACTAATAAATAGGAGTCAGTGTGTGTGCATGCACAAAGTTGTTTTCACTGCCAGCAGCTGGATTAATTAGGCTATAATTTGGAATGTGGTCTCCAAGTACCTGGATGAGTGTTATTAAATGCAGTGGGTGTGGCAATAAGCCCAGTTTAGTCATAGCCACACCCACATGGAGTTGTTTGGGCTGCCAAAAGCTGATTAAATGATCAATCAGGCTGAAATTTGGCAGATGGTTACCAAGTAACTTGGGTAAGCATTATTAACCACCTGTGGGTGTTGCAAAGGGTGTGGTTTTGTCATAGTCACACCTACAATAAGTTGTTTTGGCCACCAAAAGCTAATCATAGGACCAATCAGGCTGAAATTTGGCATATGGACTCCAAGTAAGTGTAAGCGTTTTGACCATGTGTGGGTGTGATTTTTTCATAGCCACACCTACAGGAAGTTGTTTTTGCTGCCAAAAGTGAATTAATGGACCAATCCGGCTGAAATTTGGAAAGTGGTATCCAAGTACTCAGGTGAACATAATGAACCACATGTGGCTATGGTGATGGGTGTGGTTTAGCCATAGCCTCACTTACACAAGTTGTTTTTACTGACAAGAACCAATCACACTGAAACTTGATTATGTGGTCTCCATGCAGCCACAAGAGTATTAATAACCTCCCGTAACTGTGAGTGTGTCTAGCCACATCCATAAAATATTAATGGAAAAAGTTTGATTGGTCTAGAAGAGCAATCAAATAGAACAAGATATAATTGAACCACTGAAGCACACACATAGCCACACCCACAGTAGAGTAACACCCTTCCGTGACATGCTGGATTAATCACACAAAATTTGGTGTGTGATCTTCATGTGACCATGAGTGTTATTACCCCCACCCAGCTGTGTGTGTAGTTCTGGGTGTAGTTTGGCAAACAAACATTAGTGTAAAAGTATGAATGCCAGCACCTACATATTTCATTCAAGCTGCTACCAGCAAATTTTGCTTCAGTTTGTTATATCACTTCCCTACTTCGCTGCACCAATACCATGCTGCAACAGGCCCACTGGTAGTATAAAGTGAGGATTGTCTGTCTGTCCATGTATCCTTGATTTACGCTTAGAGTTAGACCACAAACCCATATATTTTGAATCGGTATCACTAGGGACCATTTCAATTATGTCTATATGGCCACACCCCTTTCTGTAAAAAGAGCCAAATTGTACTTTGTCCAGAAAAAAGATTGGAGCTACAAAGCCAAAACCTGGTATGCACACACAACTTAACTCTGGGAGTGACATGGGATGGGTCCCACCTGGCCACACCACTTTCTTTAAACAGTGTCATAATCAGGAAAAACTGCCTGAAGGGTGGGATTTTCTCTAGTTTAATTAATAAACTGAATAAACATTATTACTCCATCAGAACCTAAAATACAATCTATGATAAAATACTTATTAAACTGATTTTTGTGCCGATATCACATATATAACCAACATTACCCTTATATTAATAGCTTTGTTAACTTCAATAAAGGTGATTAAAAAAGTGATATTACAAACGTCATAATTTGATATCAAAGTTATCAACAAATTAAATATAGGATGATATCAAAAATTAACAGCTATCAATCATTTCTTTAAAGAGAAATTTCAGCTTCAAACTATAATGAATTAAATAACACTTATTGACTTAGAGCTAGTATGTTTCTTCCACAGTCATAATTCTGCTAGGAGGGAAATGATTCACCACATTATCTGCCTCCATGACCTCATCCTCATCATTAGTGTCATTCAGATTATCATGGCCATGAAGTAGGTCCACCTCTGTATATCACAGGAATTTCATCTTCTTATCCTCCTTTTTATGAGTGCCTGCACCCACTGGTACTTTGTGCATCTTAAGTATACATGATTAACCAAAATGCAGAGGAATGTAATGAGTGCTGTTAAGACAGAGCCAAAGTTAATAGCTAGTATAAGAACAGTTTGAACTGTTGAGGGTATTTCATACTTTACAATTGCCATGTAGGAAGAGACAACAGCAACATTAAAAATGAATGAGGACTCAATTATGTTCAAACTGTGTTTCGTGTAAACACCCTTTTGTACAACAAAAATTACTAACAATATTAGACAAACTAGAACTGTGAACAAACTAGCCAACATATGATTTTTTGCATTCAGCTGAACTATAAGAATTAATGCCCTGAATAGAAGCAGTAAACCTGGCCAATAATGTGTACCAACTTTGAATGGTCCTGTGTACGTATCAAAGAATGGCTTCAATTTATTGATGAAAGAGAAACACTTGAAGAAGTTAGAGAGAGAAAAGATGTGCTTTATGCACAAGAGAGACATTGTGAATGGAAAGGAAACAAAGAAAAATAGCATTGCGATTGCGAGTATCGAGATATCTCTATAACTTTTGTAATCCCAAACATTATCAGAAATGAAGATCATTTCACGGAAAGCATACCCACTCACAGAATTGTACACTCTAATATTGCTGTAATTCAAGGAGTCCATGGTTACCCTTAGCATTTTAGTGTAGGAGAGGAGAATTAGAGTGGCAAGAACTTTCACTGCATTCTCACCCACTAGATGAGTGACTCTTATGGATCTTTTGCAGAGAAATATTATAATTATTACTATTAGCCATAAATATACTGGAAAAACTCCTTGAAGAAGTGTCTTACCCAATACACCCATCCCTCTGTAGAAGCAACGGTTCTCTCAATCATAGTGATTATACAAAAATAGGAAAATGGTAGATAGATGAAAAATATCAGGCATTTCAAAATTCAATCATGTAATAACCTTCCCACACTTACCCCAAGTGCTCATGCCAAATTTATGCCAATTGGCCCATCGGTTCTCTCACAGTGGTTATGCACAAACAGAAAAAGATAGGTAGATAGATAAAAAATTGAGCAATTCAAAATTTAAATACTCATTAACCATTCTGCATATACCCCAAGGGCTCACACAAAAATTTCATCCAAATCAGTCCAGTGGTTTTCAAAATCCTGTGACGCAGACAGACAGACAGACAGACAGACAGACAGACAGACAGACAGACAGACAGACAGACAGACAGACAGACAGAGAGGTAGATAGAGAGGTAGATAGATAGATAGATAGATAGATAGATAGATAGATAGATAGATAGATAGATAGATAGATAGATAGATAGATATCAAAATTGGATATTCAGGAATGATCATGCTATAATGGATGGTGGTGGAATAAACTTGCTATTGGAAATTTCATAATATAACTTACAGAAAATATACAACTTTCACATTATCAATTAAAATTGGAAATGAAATCGATGTCAGTGGAAATGGTGGTTTCATTTTTTCGGCCATATCTTGAGGGAGTAGAAAAAATTAGGTGAATCAAAAGCAGTGTTATTCTGGCTACCTCCATTCCATAATTGAAACCTGATAGGGTTAAAGTAATGAATAATGATTATACAGCAGTAAATAAAGTTGATATAATACTTCTTTTCAAGGGATTTCAGTCATCTCTGATAGTGTTGCATTGAGAGGAACAGGGATCAAGCTATATTCTAGATCAATGATATATGAGAGCCCTCACACAAACGTTATCATTGTCAACAATTATACTGGAATTACCGATGATGGAATTTTTGTAAATTCCAAGTGTTTTACAAATAAACCCATTTGCTTTCACCAGTATACACATGATTTCTATCAGACACTACATAAGATAAATGTGACCATGTAAGAAAACAGGGCAACAATTGCTGGAAGTAATATATTTGGAGGTTCAATTGACTACTTTTACTGACCACATATGAATTACAGCAATAAATGTTTTAACACGACTGGAAATTTCCAGCCAAAAATCTGCTCACTTATGATAATAATAACCTAATTGTGGGTAAAAAAAAAAAGGGAGGAGGGGTGGGGAAGGGGGAAAAAACCTCAACTGACCAGGACTAGAACCGGGACCTCAGTACTGGTAGTCAAAGGAAGTTTCATAACAAGAACAACAATATTCCCAAGAAAGTAACATATGGACTCCCGAAAAGAAAAGAAAAGAAGGGAAGGGAAGGGAAAGGAAGGGAAGGGAAGGGAAGGGAAGGGAAGGGAAGGGAAGGGAAGGGAAGGGAAGGGAAGGGAAGGGAAGGGAAGGGAAGGGAAGGGAAGGGAAGGGAAGGGAAGGGAAGGGAAGGGAAGGGAAGGGAAGGGAAGGGAAGGGAAGGGAAGGGAAGGGAAGGGAAGGGAAGGGAAGGGAAGGGAAGGGAAGGGAAGGGAAGGGAAGGGAAGGGAAGGGAAGGGAAGGGAAGGGAAGGGAAGAAACGGAATGGAATGGAACGGAATGAAAAGAAAAGGAAAAGATAGGAAAAGAAAAGAAAAGTTTGTGGGTAAAAATGGTCTAAATATTCCAAAGAACTGTAAAGATCAACTTTTGTCCATATCTTCTAATCCACGGCAGGTGTATTTTGTGAATGAAGATGAATATCACCGTGCAAAGAAGAGAGAGAGATATATCCTATACAAGTAATACACCTCAAAGTGAGAGTTGTGGGTCAGCTGAATGGATCAATGCCTGGAGTAGCAGGAGTATTCCACAGTGACGACATTGTCTTGAACACTTCAGACTTCAACAAGTGTATAACCAATTACAGTAGTGAAAATATCAGCTATACCATCATATGTGCTTCCCCGTAAAACCTCAAAACAACTAGTTTCTCCACATCTTCAAATAGATGGAGTGGGTGATTCCAGTGGAGGTGAATATACATGGTCATTTCCTGCAGCCATTGTTTTTAATCACTTCATGGAATGTCCTATTGGTTTCAAATTGTAACAAGGTTATGATATCAAGAAACCTGGCTACGTTTGCAGATGCAACTTTGACTACTTTTTCTCCACAATTGATTGCAGCATGAAATCTGACCAAATGCAGAGCAATACAATAACCAAGGATCTGTATTCCTGGATTGGAGTTCGAGTAGATAAAGGTGTCACCTATTTCATCAGTGCTACATTTTCTTGTGTATATTATTGCAATTCAAAACTAACTGAAGTACCTATTTCTGATGAAAATGAACTGTTGCAAGATATACAGTGTTTATATAATAGAACTGGTATCAGGTGTGGCTCTTGTCAGGAAGGATGGAGTGTGATGTTGGGGAACTCCAAGTGTAGCAATCGCTGTAACAACGTATCATTGTTTCTAATTATTCCTTTTGTTTTAGATGGTATACTACTAGTTTTTATCATCAGTTTCTTGGACCTGACAGTGACAGTTGGAACTATCAATGGCCTCCTATTCTACATGAAAATAATGCAAGATAATTTCAGTGTCATATTGATGAACTATCCAATGCCAGTACTGAACACCATAGTACCAGACTTGGTGGCTTGGTTCAACCTAGATCTCAGAATACTTATTTTTACTGCTAAACTTGGCAGGCATAGCCTGTATCCAATGGAGAAAAGAAACTAATAAGTATTGTTAAGAGTGAATGGAGTGTAGTTGTTTGTTTTAAAATTTTTTTTAAATTCCAAAAAAAACAAACAACCTACTATTTTATAAAGTTTATTTTACTTAAAATAGTCACAGTATTGCATAACTGATATGTATAGGATACTTACTAAAGTACCACAGTTATCCAATAACTTTACATATAATAGAGACATATAACTGAATTAAATAGAGTTGCAAACAAACTACTGCACATGTATCTCTACAGCTTCAATTGCAATGTCCTCATTACTTCTGACTTGATCACGACACACCCTCATCTCTATATCATCTGTGGTAGACTGTGGCAGCTCCTTATAAAACCAAGGAGGATTGTTGAAGGAGCAGCATATGTTCCGTGGCCCACAACCCTTTCCATCCCAGAGTGGGTCATCGTCAAGAAAAAAGGTTGTTCTATTACTTGTAGCTGCTGTATCACAGAAATAGTTATTTCCTACAAATGATGGAATAAGTGGGTCAGTGCTTGATACTGCAGTGTTGATGCAGGGACATATAACACTAGGATTTGTGGTTTCTTCATTAAGTGCACCAGCAAATGTCCATATGTGTTTCCGTGGGGAGTCACCATGTGTGAGGCTCACACCATCAACATAGTAGGTGTCTATGTTTGGATTATTAGTTTCACGGCCACTATTTGAACTTCGATTATTGTTTCCAAATGCATCTGGTGATCCAAGTTGGTATGCTCTGATTCTTCCACACACCTTAGAATATCCAACGCCATTCACCTCAAGTTTATCTGAAGAACAATTTGCTGAATTAGTATTCTTGCTTCTGCATGTACGCTGCCTTGTGCTTAATTCTTCTAGACCATCAGGACACTGGTTTGTGTTATTTTTCATATCCAGATTATAAACTCTCATCCAGCCTCCAGTGATACCTCCACATGACCTGGTCATATCGCAGTATGCAGTAATAGCAGAGCCATTGGAGGACCTGATGTTATAATACCCAGAGGGAGTGGAGGGAGAAAGCTGAAAAATAGCTGCACATGAAGTAAAAGTATGTCCAGCTTCTCTGGAGAAATCAACAAGAAAAGTATTTCTACTATGGTTGTTATTGCTCTGTTCAACAGTTGACTGGAGTTGTGTCAATTTTGATCGAAGCTTTAAAATCTCCAAAAATGCAATGATTAAACCAGTACCTGCTAAAAGGAAAAGAATAATTACCACTAGCAGGGTTATTGTAAAGCAGATTAGATTAACTCTATACTTCACTGTACTTTGATTATTTTTTTTGTTTTTAGTTTTTAAAGTCTTAATATTGTTGTAAGTTGGTGGATTAATCAGCCTTTCTGGAGATTCAATCTCTCTATTTCTGGGACTAACTTCCATTTCTTGAAGCTGAAGAACAGGATTGCCACTATTCTTGTCATATCCTGTGGGCAGATAATTATAATAACCTTCCTTTTTTCTGTTTTGAGCACTATTAATATAGTCTTGTGAAGATGCCCTTGTACACTTTTCTGAAAGTAATTGTACTTGGGTTTTCTTGCTATCTCTACTATCCAGGCAATGAGAATCACCTTCCTTCTTGCTATTGCCAGTGCTATTAACATTGTCATAAGAAGCTGAAACAGTATACTCTCCTGGAGGTGATTTTGCAGTATTTTTGGTTATCTTGCCATCTCCAGAATCCAGGTTATGGAAATCACCATTCTTTTTGCAGTTTCCAGCGTCATCTATGTAGTCATATGAAGCAGTGCTGGTTTCCTCTTCTGGAGGTGATTGTTCAGGACCTCTGGTTCCAACAGCTGCTTCCACCAAGGAAGAATACATAGAGTCAGAAGAAGTATTAATCTTGTCAAGTGCAGTATACTGAATATCAGGATTAGTTGCAAATTTCATTGAAGAATAGCTGAGGCCACAGTCCCTTGCTCTGCCATCATTCATCTTCAGAGTGGATAGAGAAAAAAAGAGAGGCAACTGCAGCAGAAAAATATTTGATAGGTTCCCAGACAGAGTTTTCAATTCATGTGCTGATGCCTTTTTAAGATTAGAAAATAGTACTGAAAGCTTAATTTGGAGATAATATCCAGTGATTGAATTCATGTTTCCTTATCAAGAATCAGATATGATATAATATGTGATTTACAACTGAGGTCCTGCTAGTTCCTTATAAAATAATTATAGCACTTTTGAAACAATATTCTATATGCACACTGGGGAAAGTGGGGAGAGGGAGGGGAGAGGGAGGGGAGAGGGGGGGGGGGGGGGGGGTATTTTCTTCAGGGAAAATCTGTGTATTCATTGATATGAGTAGGTATTCTTTCATCCCTTCTTCTTTCCCCTTTTTTCCTTCCTTTATTTCTTATTCCCACTCTTTTATTTATTCTTTTATTTATCCCCCCTTCCCCCCCCCCCCCCCCCCCTTCCTTCTCTTCTTCTTTCCACCCTTGTTTCCCTTTTCTTCTGTGGGCCTGTTAGTCCAAAATGCCAACAAAAAAAGTAATCAGGATAATCCCTTGGACCTAGAGACCTAAAATTGTACATGTAATCACACAATGTTTGCAATTATCTGTCAGTCTCTATGCCTATCAATAAGAAATAATATTCCTCCTATACAGGAATTGTAATCACCATAAAATTTACATAATGTACATGAGGTAGCTCTGGGAGTTCACATATTGAGTGTCATCTCAGGTAATGCTCCAAAATAAAGGAAGAAATTTCACTTTTCCATAGGAAAAAAAAGCTTAAGAAACCATGCCCAAATGGTTAAGGCACATACAAGTCACCCCAGCTCATCCTGTACTTCCTTTCTGTCTTTCTACTCCCTACTTCTTTTTTTCTTTTTTTAACCTTTCTAATCGATGTATATTAATTATATTCATATTAAACAACGCTTATTCCATGGGTGTGTTGGTACACAACATTTTTTCACTCTTGAAACAACTGAGTTCAGAACTAGTCAAATGAACAGAATTCGTCCTCTGAATGCCATTTTGTGGATAGTTAATTTTCATTTGACCTTTGATATCAGGCAAACTAATATGGGAGCTGTATTGAAAGGTGGAATAAAGAGGGACGAATTCAATTCTTGGGGGTTTGAGTTTGATACAGTGCAATACACGTTCTACTTTCAGTTGGGCAAATCCTTACAAAAAACATCCCCTATATATATATATATATATATATATATATAGACATGGAGCAAACTGAACATGTTTATCACTAAAGAAGGCCAAAAGCTGACCTGAAAAGAGGATTATAATATTGCAGTTGAACTGGTGCTCCACTCTGCAGAAACACAACTTAACTATATGGTCTACACAAAAAATATTTTAAGCTGTAAGTCCCCACTGTAGGGCTAAAATGAGCTCATGGTTATAACTTAGGAATAGTAGCATCAAAATCATCAAAAGAAAACAATGGGTATACTATGATGGAACCTTATTCAGATTTCTAGGGGTCTATATGAGGAAAAAAAGTAATTACTATTTATGGGCAAATATTGTGGGAAGCCTTGGCTGAAGCACATCTCCCTCTTCCTCCTTTTGTTCGCTATAAATATAATATATTATTGCATGTTATTAAATTGTCCAAGCATCAGTCAAGTCGTGAATATGCAACATACCCACCATTAATACACACTTGAGGAGTAGTCTATAGCAAGGCATTCAATCTCCTAGGGCTTTATTAAGGTTCTGTTTAATAATGAAGTGGTTGCTGGCATTACTAATACAGAACAGCCAACTTCACTTCAGTGATATCAGTATACATTTTAGAGCTAGTATCAGTATTAATGGCTCCAGTTTTATAACTTCTATATCCCCTGTATATATCTGACATCACAGAGAGAATGTACTTGTATTTAATCTTCATGCCTATAGATAAAGAAAAGCTATAACCAACAATGAGGCCAGGGTCACTACAGAGACTTCCTGCTGTAGTGAATGAAAAAAAGACTTAACTGAGCTCAATTTTTTATAGCTGGATAGTTGCATTATTAGAGCTATATTTTATTAGTTGTCCTTGGCAGAACTCTATTTGGCAGGACAAACCTTTCATCATCAAGACACCAGAAAAGCAGCAATTCATTTGGGATTCTTCTCTCTGGAAGGAAGCCCAAACTGAAAACCCGGGAGGTTAACAAATATTCAATGATAGCAGCAGCATTAACTTAAGAATGGTTGAGTGACATGGGCAAAATCCAGATTGTGAGAAGGCATAAACCAACTTAAGAAGTACTGAGCAGCCTACTGGTTCTATGCAGTGAGGTGGTACTTTAAAGCCAAATGACATACAAATATTGTGATACAAACATACATGAGAGTGGTCTTATGTCAGGAGAATGAAACTTGAGAGAAACACCCAGTGAACTATTGTAGCAGAAAGGTTCTCACTCACTCCCCCCCCCCCCCCCACCACCACAACCCCCTACTCGGAATACAGATCAAATGTTATGTGTCCACATGTTGGGAAGGGGATTTACAGTTGTCACAAATTAGCATCCTTTGAATGATGAAATGAAAAAGAAGAAAAAATTAATTAAAAAAAAAAGAAGTAGATAATTACAGACTTACAAGGAGGAACATGGGCTTACAACCATACAAATTCTAAATCTGCTACAGGCTTGGAAAATGCCAAAGTGTGGATACCTTATCTAGAATGGGTGGAGAATATCACAACGACTGAATCATCATAGAAGAGGGAGAAGGTGATGTGGCAGTCAAGGAATGTTGAGTGAAGGGTCCAATTAAGAAACTATATGGGACATCATGGTGGAGTTAGTGTGCATAGTTTGGAAGAATATTAGGGTGTCATTTATTTTATATGATTTCATTTCTGATGTTTGTCCTGTGTGACTATTGATAGTTTAATTGAATGTGAATGGAGTGTTATAAGCTGATTTGGAAAGATCTGATAGCTTGATGTATTTAACAAGCCACTGTATACAGCCTGCTAACTATATTCATGATGATGAAGAAAAGATATATATCTCCTATATATATATATGTAAAGAGGTGTCTGTCTGTCTGTCTGTCTGTCTGTCTGTCTGTCTGTCTGTCTGTCTGTCTGTCTGTCTGTCTGTCTGTCTGTCTGTCTGTCTGTCTGTCTGTCTGTCTGTCTGTCTGTCTGTCTGTCTGTCTGTCTGTCTGTCTGTCTGTCTGTCTGTCTGTCTGTCTGTCTGTCTGTCTGTCTGTACCATCATTCTGGCCAACCTGTTGGTGGATATCTCTGAAAGTTGGCATGATGATAGGGTTTGATCCAATTTAAAACATGGTCTAAAAAAATTCAGGAAATAGTTACCATGGTAACGAGACATAGCCAAATATGGTGTTAGGCCAGAAAAACCCTTGGAGCTACAGATCTAAAACTTGGTATGCATATACTGCTTCACTCTGGCAGTAACATGGGCTGGGTCCCACCTGGTCACACCTTTTTTCTTTCCCTGTGTAAGGTTAAAAAAACCAAAAATAGTATTGGATTTAATCCCATGAACCCATATGTATTTGGAATCAATATAGTCTGGGGAATGTTTTAAGTACATGTATATGACCACACCCAATTCTGTTTTCATTTCACATCCAAAAAAGGCCAAAAATAGTACAGAAAAACCCATGGAGCAACAGACTTAAAATATGATATGCATACACAACTTCATTTTGGGGGTAACATGGGCGGAATCCCTTCTGGCTACACCTCTTCCCACAAGTGTGTAAGAGAAATAGTGCCAAAGAAAGGATTTCTGAATGATGCTTGGACCTAAGGAGTTAGATCCATGAACAAACTTTATATATATTTTAATATATAATATATATGTATGTATGTTTGTATGTATGTGCGTCTAGGCATTACAGTGAAACACTTGAACCAAAAGGGCTGAAATTTGGCATGTATTCTCCAAGAACCCGGGCAAGCTTTACTAAGCACATATGGGCAAGGTAATGGGTGTGATTTTTTCATAGTCACACCCACCGGAAATGATTTTGGCTGCAAAAGTTAATCAGAGAGCAATTAGGCAAAATTTGGCGTGTGGTCTCCAAGTACCCAAGAAAGTATTATTAACGAAATATGGTGAGGTTTGGCCATAGGCACACCCACTGGGAGTTGTTTTGGCTATTAAAAGCTAATGAAAGAACCAAGCAGACTGAAATTTGGAATGAGGTTTCCAAGCAACTGAGTGAGCATTACTAATCACATGGGTGTGTCAATCAGTGCAGTCTGGTCATTGCCACACCCATAGGATGTCATGGTTGCCAAACACTCATTTGTGAATCAATCAGGCTGAAATTTGGCATATGAAGTCCAAGTAATTGGGCGAGCATTAGTAACCACATGTGGGTGTGGAAATGGGTGTGGTGTGATATTAGCCACACCCACATGCTGTTGTTTTGGCTGCCTAAAGCTAATTAAAGGACCAACCAGGCCAAAATTTGAGAGGCTTTTATGTTTTATGTTGACATTGGCTGGTCAAGGCCAGGTATATACTGCTAATATAGAGAGAGAGAGAGAGAGAATGTAGTCCACATGATTCAAATTTAATAATCCAGAGAAAAAATTTGAATAACAGAAAATTTGAATTATAAGAATTTCTCTTAATTAAAAATCACACAATCAATGATAAAAATTTGAATTATAAGGTTTCATGTTTTCAATGAGCCAGGTTACTACACATGTATTATGCCATTGTGTTTTATTGATTTATACACAGGTAAGAAGATATAATCATCAGCTAATTCTAGATCACTATTACATTATATAATGTGTATATATTTAGGGAAGTAGGCATGGATCACATACTATTATATAAGGGCAAGGTCCTGAACTAGTTTTGTTTGTACTTGTATATTATTGCTTTACAGCATAATCAGTTATGAATCTTTTTGTCAATGAATTATTATGAGTTTTTAGCAACTCATCTCAAGTTGTTACAATTGATCATATGGTGGTTCAGTTCCATTCTCTGCACAAGAGTATAGCAGATAAGCTTTCATATCCAAGAAACCAGAATGAGTTTGATGGAAAGTAACAAAGGGAAGAGGGTCACCAGCATCATCATTACTGTCTTCTGCATCTTCGGTGCTCTGAGGAAGGCTACAATGTCTGCACTGTGCAGCATAGGGCTGCACTGTAAGTGGCTATCACTTCATATATACTCCTCACCACATCAAAATCAGTTTCAAATGATGAAACAGATTCACTCTCCACAACCTCTTCAAAAATGTTGAGGGTATAACATAATCTGCTTTTCTAAAGTAGTTGGCAATTGCAGATGGTGGAAACAAATTTCAAGACTTTCTTACCATCACTATAAGAGGAACTAAAAATATTCTTGTAACAGCTGAGTATGAAAAATTGAAGTAGATAAATTCACCAGCTTTCAGTGAGGCAAATTTTTGGTATATCTTGCTGGGTATTCCTCTGTGGGGATATTCCTCCCTCATGGGATTTTGAACAGCAATAGGTTGTAAGAAATGAAAAAGCTCACCTGCTTGTTGCTGGCTATTTCTGAAGCAGCAAAGCTCAGCTGGAGGTAGTAGTAGGCATGGGTACTGTATGTTTGGGGAATTCAATTTTTCAAATTAGATATATATATATATTGAAGAGTTGAGCTGCTCTGGTTCATGCATACAAACTGACTACAATATGCATAAGGAATACTACAAACCATAATTATGTAAATATACTCTCAGTGAGGTCCTCTAAAAATTACCAAAATCCCTTTCCTTTTTTTTTCATTTTCTTCATGAAGAAAATGAAAAAAAAAAAGGAAAGGGATTTTGGTAATTTTTAGAGGAATATTCCCAATGCACGCCTAAACGTTTGTTAGAGATTTGTTTCACAGTTTTCCCTATCACAGTAAGAAGTATCTTGTGAAGGTCTAAGCAGAATCTGCTATCGGTGCTGATGGTTAAAGATGATTGAAGCTACTATGAATGTCCAGAATCTATTTGTAATGATACAAATACAAAAGCTTCTATACTAATGTTTTTTAACCCTAAATTTTTTTAAGATGCCAGCTCCTATATCTATTATGTACATATTTGTTCATAGGTAAGATGATGTGTGTGTGTTCGTGCATGAGTGCATGCGTGTGTGTGTGTGAACATACATACATATATATTATATATATCTATGTATGTGTGTGTGAACATACATACATATATATTATATATATCTATGTATGTGTGTGTGCTCGTGTGTGTGTGTTCATGCATGCGTATGTATGTATGTATGTATGTATGTATGTATGTATGTATGTATGTATGTATGTATGTATGTATGTATGTATGTATGTATGTATGTATGTATGTATGTATGTATGTATGTATGTATGTATGTATGTATGTATGTATGTATGTATGTATGTATGCATGTATGCATGTGTTGTGTGTGTGTGTGTGTGTGTGTGCGTGCGTGCGTGCGTGCGTGCGTGCGTGCGTGCGTGCGTGCGTGCGTGCGTGCGTGCGTGCGTGCGTGCGTGCGTGCGTGCGTGCGTGCATGCCTGCGTGCCTGCCTGCTGCGTGCGTGCGTGCGTGCGTGCGTGCGTGCATGCGTGCGTGCATATGTATGTATGTATGCATGCATGCATGCGTGTGCGTGCGTGCGTGCATGCGTGCGTGCATATGTATGTATGTATGCATGCATGCATGCATGCATGCGTGTGCGTGCGTGCGTGCATGCGTGCGTGCGTGCGTGCGTGCGTGCCTGCCTGCCTGCCTGCCTGCCTGCGTGCGTGCGTGCGTGCGTGCGTGCGTGCGTGCGTGCGTGCGTGCGTGCGTACGTACGTACGTACGTACGTACGTATGTATGTATGTATGTATGTATGTATGTATGTATGTATGTATGTATGTATGCATGCATGCATGCATGCATGCATGTATGCAAACATGCATGTGTATATTTGTGTCTAGGCATCACAGCCAAGCCCTTTGACCATAAAAACTAAAATTTGGCATGTGGTCCCCAAGTGACCAGATGAGTGTTATTAAACACATGTGGGTGTGGTAATGGGTGTGATGTTTTCATGGCCACACCTCAGGAAGTTGTCTTGGCTGTGAAAAACTAATCAAAATACCAATTAGGCCGAATTTTGGCATTTGGTCTCCAAGCAGCCCGATAAGCATTATTAAACACGTGTGTGTGCTTTTCCATTGAAAGTTGTTTTACCTACCAAAAGCTAATCAAATGATCAATAAGGTTGAATTTGGCATGTGGTTTCCAAGTAACCAAGTGAGAGTTATAAATCATGTGGGTGTGATACAGGGTGTGATTTCATCATAGCCTCCCCCACAGGAAGTTGTATTGGCCATTGTAAACTAATCCAAGGATTAACCAGACTGAAATTTGGCATGTGATTTCCAAGTAACTGGATGAGCATTATTAATCTCATATGGGTGTGATATTGAGTGTGGTTTATTCATAGCCTCAACCACAGGAAGTTTTTTTGGCCGCCAAAAGCTAATTAAAGGATCAACCAGGTCAATATTTGAGTGGCCTCTATAATGTTGCAAGTCAACATTGGCCAGACAAAGCCAGATATATGCTGCTAGTTTATTTTATGTTTTGTTTCATAAATACATGTTTACACATCATGGCCAAACCTTGAACTAAATGTCCTAAATTTGATATGTGGTCTCCAAGTAACTGGATGAGCGTTATCAACTATATGTGGCATGGTAATGGGTGTGGTTTCATATGGCAAAACAACATCTCACTTCTACAAAAATCCTTGTTCACTATGATCCTACGCTCCCCATCATCTTTGCTGCTGATGTATCTGCCTGTGGTGTTGGAAAAGTCATTTTCCATTACCCAGGTGGGTCTGAAAAGCCTATTGCTCATGCATCATGAACACTGTCCTCCTTGAAAGGAACTATGCACAGTTAGAGAAAGAAGCTCTATCCCTGATTTTTGGTATAAAAAACTTCACCAATATTTGTACGGCAGGGTATTCAACCTCATTACAGACCACAAACCACTCACAGCTATCTTTATACTCAAGATGGATATTCCTTAACAGCTCCTAGACTCCAACAGTGGGCAGTTCTCTTGTCAACCTATACCTATGATATATAATATAAACCAACACAACTACACTGCAATGCTGATGGATTATCTTGATTACCACTTCCTCTTGCAGATGATGTAGCATTGACCATTCATGTTTTCAATGTTGGCCAACTGCATTCCCTACCAGACACTTCACAACACATTCAAAAAGAAAAACAGACTGATAAGATACTTAGTCGAGTATGCGTTTATGTTAAGGATGGATGGCTGAAGGATGTACCCCAAGAATTCAAACCACAGCAATCACAGTGTGAAGAAAATGGTATAGAGGGTAGATGTTTCATGTTGGGAATGTGTTTGATTATACTTCAAACTCTGCAGTCAAGCATCCTACAGTTATTGCATGACACTCATCGAGGAATTGTACGGATGAAGGCTATAGCAAGAAGTTACTTTTGGTGGAAAGGATTGGACCAAGCAATCGAGTCTTTGGCAAAATTATGTCTGACATGTCAGGCAGTAAAGTCTGCTCCTGCCTCAGCTATTCTACACCTATGGGTATGGCCAAATGCTCCTTGGAGATGATCCATAGAGACTTTTTCATTATCGTGGATGCCCACTTAAAATTGTCACAGGTTATTTCATGCCTTCTAAAACTTCACAGACTACCATAGAAACATTGCAAATGCTGTTTTCTCATTATTCCTTCCATAGCAAGTGGTATCAGACAATGGACCACAATTCCCATCAGAAGAATTTGCTCCATTTATGGAATCAAGCATATTATATGACTGCCTTATCATTCTGCCCCGAATCGGTTGGCAGAGAGGTTTGTGAAAACCTTTAAACAAGTAATGAAAGCTGGAGAAAAGATGGTCACTCTCTCAACCATCTTCTCACATGATTTCTCCTTAGATAAAGGTCCACACCTCACAGCACTACCAATGTAGCACCTAGGGAGTTATTCCTTGGACACAATTTGCATACCTTGTTCAATTTATTAAAACCAGATATTAAGATGAGTACTTTTGAAACAAGCCAATCAAAAGTGATACCATGGCAAAAGTGCTAAACATCAAAATCAGCAGAGCCTGTAATGGTTCAGGATTTTCATTTTAACATTAACAAGTGGATTCCAGGAACTGTTGTAGAATCTTTTGAACCAGTTATATGCAAAGTCCAGGTAGAAGGTGGAAATATTCTCAGCATCATATTGACCTTATACTGGAACAATTGGAAACTGAATAACACACCACAGGGGAAGAAAATCTTCAATATATTGACATGGCTGACATGCTAAGTGAAGAGAATTACCAATATGCTGATAAAGGTCAACCAGCAACAGATGGAGAATAAACAACCATTGATATTTCTTAAGATAGAAGACTGCCAGATGGGTTCTCCTCCAACTTGTCAATTTAAGGGGGAATGAAATCTGATGAACTGAACCTTAGTCATGAACTAAACTATAACCACTATGTTAATCCAACGATGAATGATTTCATTGTTTGAAAATTTGTGCTACGTCATCTTCAAAATGATTAAAGTTTTCTCTAAAAGTATTAGTTAACTGCCAGCTGTTGTTATATTGATTGGGGATCCATACACCATCACAGCCGAACCCTGGCACTAAAAAGCCCTAAATTTGGCATGTGTTCTCCAAGTAACCAGGTGAGTGCTATTAACCACAGGTGGGCATGGCAATGGTTGTGGTTTTTTTATAGCCACACTCACAGGAAATAATTTTGGCTACCAAAAATGAATAAAGGACTAATTAGGAAGAAATTTAGCATGTGATCTCCAAGTAACTGGGTAAGCTTTATTAATCACACTAGCACGCA
This sequence comes from Lycopodina hypogea, assembly GCA_963969325.1. Classification (NCBI taxonomy): domain Eukaryota; kingdom Metazoa; phylum Porifera; class Demospongiae; order Poecilosclerida; family Cladorhizidae; genus Lycopodina; species Lycopodina hypogea. Next base: position 4,855,170 of record OZ017788.1, read on the forward strand.
AAAATTGTCTTAAGGATGGACATGTCTTATTAAGTACATGTCATTCAGGATGACATGTCTTATGAGAGCATATGTCTTGGTGGAGTGCATGTCTCTAGGATGGCATATCTTGCTATATGTTTTCTGGAAGACATTTCTTATTAGATGACATATTTTATTTGAGGGTATGTATTATTGGAGAGCATGTCATGCTGTTCATGTTGCTTCACTGGTATACATGTTTTGCAAGAGGGCATATTTTACTGGATGATTCATCATATAGGAGGACACCTGTATGAGGATAGATTTTGCTGGATGGTATGTATTAGAGGAAGTCATGTATTACAAGAGGGCATGTAATACAGGTGGACATGTCCAGCTGGAGTACGTGTAGTATGAGTGGACATGTATTTTGGAAATGCATATTTTAAAGTTGAAATGTTTTATGGAAGGCAAGTCTGGCATGAGGTCAGGTTTTATAGGATGGCATACTGTGCAGGTGAACATGTATTGCTGGAAAGCATGTTGTGGTCTTTTCTTTTATGAGAATATCTGTTGTGGGCTACGAAATCTCTTTGACTAAAAAAAAATGGCGGACATGGGAAGAGCCTTTTTTGGGCTTCTTTCAGTCACTATACTTGAACAATGGGGTTTGGACAAACCGGACATAGCCGAGGTTACTTTCACTTATCTGAATATCATGTCTGCCAATTTTCAACAGGATCCTTAGAGCCATTTTAAAGATTATCGTACATATATAAATATATAAATATATAAACACCACTAGCTCTATTAGTATAAGATTTGGGTATAATAATGGAGTAGTTTTGTCATAGCCACACATAGGAAGTCGTTTTTGTTACTAAAATATAATCAAAAGACCAATGAGGCCAATATTTTGTGTGAGGTCGACAAGTACCCAGGTTGGCATTATTAATGATCTATGGGTGCACCATAGCTGCACCCTCAGGAAGTTGTTTTAGCTACCGAAAGCTGATCAAACGACTAATCAGGCTAAAATTTGAAATGTGGTTTCTGAGTAACCAAGTGAGTGTTATTAATCATATGTGTGTGGCAATGGGTGTGTTTTGGTCATTACCACACCCACAGTAAGTTGCTTTGTCTATCAAAAGCTAATTAAAACAGCAACCAGACTGAAATTTGACATGGGGTGAGCATTATTAACCACATGTTGGTCGGTCAATAGGTGTGGTCATAACCACACTTACTGGGATGATTTTGGCTTCCAAAAGCTAACTAAAGGAACCAGGCCAAAATTTGAGTGGCTTCTATAATGTTTCATGTTGACATTGGCTGGGCAATGCCGGGTATATGCTTTTAGTTGCCAATAAAAAAATTATTAAAGGATCTTAATACATGCATTATTGAAAATTGGTGTATATGTACATAGCAGTATATAATTTCCACACAAACTCTGAAGATAGGTATGTTCAGCTGTACCAAGAAGCACTGCACTTGTCATCCAAGTAACACATTACTTCATTAACTAGCTAAATGTGATGAACATAGTTTTATGTGTATGACAGGAAGCAGGTCATCTGATGCCTGTACATCTACAAGTATAGTGAGTGTCAAAACCTAAACTCGATATTCAGTTATACGTGTAAAGAGTTAGTAGATTTTTTCCAGTGCATGACTGTAGAACAAGCCTTATTTGGGCTATAAAACTACATTTTCAGGTGCATGAAGAGTTCTGAAACTGATATGGGTATTAGCTCTAACAAATGCCCCATCAAAAGTTAGCTCAGAAGTTACCTCAGAAGTTATCTCAGAGGCCACATCAGGTCAGTCTTACTTGGGCATTGTATCAATGAAAACATGCCAATGCACTAAGGTGAATTCAGTAATGTCATTATTCCATTTGTAAGGCATCTCAACAAAGATCAAATATACTGACTGTAGCTTAAAAGGTTGCACAATTAATCATATTTGCATTGTATCTGCAGATGATGGCCTACATCTTGGTAACAAATGAATACCTTAAGACCACTTAGCCTCTACTGTGAATCACTAAAAAGAAGCACTAAAAAATGTTGACTAGGTTCTGAAACTATTTCCTGTGTAAAATGATACTAACTTTCTTTTCCTTTACAGCCTTGCAGCAAACAGAAGTAGCCCATCAGGATTTTTATTTCCAAATTTTACAATGGAAAGGATATTTTAACTTTTTGCACTTCTTAGCACACCATCAAGTCAAATTGAATAATAAAAAATAATTTTCCATTCAAGACCTGCATATATAAAATATTATGCACAAATATGATGTGGGTGGATCTTAACCCATATCATATTGAGATTACCATGTTCAGGTGGATAATATGCTACATATCATATTTTCAGCAGTAGTCATATAGATTTATACAGTATTGAATGGTTTATATACTGCCTCTAGAAGTAGTATGGCCTTGGCCTTCTTTATTTTATTTTTTTAACTTTTTATTTATTTATTTTTCACTGCAACCAATGTAACTTCCTATAACAAAATGTTCCAAAAAGAGATCTCAAGAGCAACTGATCTAGTGATAAAGATGGAGAAAGTGTTCTAGTTTCATCAAGCCATTTTTCTCATGGATACTTCTAAAAAAATCTATTATTTAAGGATTAACAATGTAGCTACAGTTAAAATAACAATAGTATGTTATTGTACTTGTAAATTGCAATAAAAGTATATATACTTACATAAAAAAAAGCACTTCCCATATATTTCTTTGGACATTTCAATTGGAAATTAGGCTCATTAGTAGTGAAAGTAGTCGAAGTTATAGTATGTATTGTGAGAGCAAGTAAAGGCCAGAGATCTAAAACACTTAACACATTATCTTGAATCTGTACATCTACTCCACATGTTACTAGTATTGGTAATTATAGTGTGAGTGTGACACCTAATACTGTTATTCTAGAACATAGGGAAAAAATTACATTTTTTAGATTGTTAAATGAATTTCTCCTATGCTATCCAGTTGTCGCAATGAATTTAAATATGGTCAAATGGTGTCATCAAGACTCAAACACTCCGTCTCTATCACAAAAGTCCAAACCTATATAAAAATACAGAGCTTGTCCTAATATACATACGAAAAGTTTCTACAGTCCATTACACCAAATACAGATACTATTCCTCAATACTAAATGCCATATACAAAATAATAACCAATTAGAATTATTATTCATACCAGCTATCAACACAACCATTTATACGTACAATAGCTACCACTATTCACACATGCTATAAATGTAGCCATCATGCACATATAGGTGATATCTGTCTTCTAGAGAAATGGTTGTCAGTTACATGTCAGGGCCAATTTCACTGTAGGCTCGTTTAATGAAAAACACATCATTATGATATTTTTTAAATCACTGGAAAGGAACTAGCAGGCTTTCAGTAGGACATCATAAAATACATCCAAGAATTAATTCTTTATAAAGTAATGCAAAATTTATTACTGCTCTTTGACTTCAAAACTAAGGTTTCCATATTACTATCCAACTACTAAATATCCTTAAATGTACATAGGCATGAAATTGAGAACACTGCTGGGAAAAAGTATGTAAAGGGTTTCCTACACAGTCACAGTTCTCTACCTTAGTTTTTTCCTCTGTAAAGATGAGTGATGGGAGAGCTAAAGATGGTGACCTCAGACTTTCTGTGGAGAAGTTTGCATTTGATTCAAGTAATGAGTACACTCCCCTTGACAAAGACACAGCTACTCCAGTGTCTACTTATTCTAGTTTGGTAAAAGAAGCTGCTGGAACCAGAAGTCCTTCCTCTGTGAAGATGAATGATGGCAGAGCTAAAGATGATGGACTCAGATTTCCTGTGAAGAATTTTGTACCTGATTCTGTAAATGAGTACACTGCCCTTGACAAAGAAACTGCTACTCCTGCATCTACTTATTCTAATTTGGTAGAAAAGGCTGCTAGCACCAGTAATCATACACAAATACTGCCTGAAGTGTATAATTTTTCCAAAAAAAACAAAAAGGGAGATGATTTGACTGGATATGAACTAATAACTATTAGTAATGTTCCTCAACATATTGAAACAGAAGCTAGAGCCAGAAATAGAGAGATTTCATCTAAAAGACAGCAAATAAATCCAGCTCCATTCTTCAACACTGAAAACAATAAAAACAAGAAAGATTATCATAAAAAAATTATGAATTATACAAGCATCCTTATATGCTTAATAATAACTCTGTTAGTAACTATTGTTCTCTTCATTTCAGCAGGTGCAGGTATAATTGGTGCATTTCTAGAGATATCAAAGCTTCGCTTAGAAGTTGTACAACTTCAGTCAATTCAGCAAGATATGATTTGTCAGAACATCACCAAAGTCAATGACCAGGATATTAAGGCAATTTTTTTCAATTACTCCAGAGAAGCTGGACACACTTTCGCTTCCTGTGATGCTATTCTGCAGTTTTCTGTCTCTTCTCCCTCCGGATACTATAACATCAGGTCTTCAAATGGCTCTGCTATTACTGCATACTGTGATATGACCAGGACATGTGGAGGTATTACAGGAGGGTGGATGAGAGTGTATCAATTGAACTTAAGAGAGAATACGAGTCAGTGTCCTAATAGTCTTGAAGAATTCAATGGAAGGCTACGTACATGTAGAGCAAGGAATTCAAGTATTTCAACTTGTTCTTCAGATAAACTTAGTGTCAATGGCGTTGGATACTCTAAGGTGTGTGGAAGAATCAGAGCATACCAACTTGGATCACCAGATGCATTTGGAAATAGCAATCCCAATTCCAACAGTGGCCGTGAAACGAATAATCCAAACATAGACACCTACTATGTTGATGGTGTGAGCCTCACACATGGTGACTCCCCACGGCAGCATATTTGGACATTTGCTTGTGCGCTTTCTGAAGACTTCATTAATCCCAGATTTATATGTCCCTGCATCAATACTGCCATATTAAGTAGTAACATACTTATTCCATCATTTGTAGGAAATGATTATTTCTGTGATACAGCAGCTGCAAGTAATAGAACGACCTATTTTCTTGCCGATGACCCACTGTGGGATGGAGCTGGTTGTGGGCTGCAGAACACATGCTGCTCCTTCAATAACCCTCCATGGTTCTACAGGGAGTTGCCACAGACCACCACTGATGATATAGAGATAAGGGTGTGTCGAGATCAAGTCAGAGGTAATGAGGACATCGCAATTGAAGCAGTGGAAATATATGTTCAATAGCAATTCACACCTTTATATACTCCCAGTTTATATATAAAAAAAAGTGTAGCATATGAGTGAAATATTCTAAATGCATTGTTTATTGAACTCTTGGCATATTGAGGCATAGGTGCATTTCCAAGACTTGAATGCAGTTCACAAGAAATTGATGGAACTTTGAGCCTATCTAGGTCTAATAAATTTTAATAGTAAATCTGTATTATAATGGAGGTTATTTCATTTGTTTATTTGTTTGCTTGCTTACTTGCTAGTTTGTTGTTGTTGTTTTTTTGGTTTGTTTGTTTGTTTGTTTGTTTGGCCTTCAACTTTTCCCACAGTTCTTAATCAATCCAGACCACTGAGCAGACCTAGAATACACTTAATAAAATGTATGGGGACTGAATTAGTAATTAGTGTCCTTTTGAACTTCCTGCATGATGAGATTAGTGTGATTTGGACACGCTACTTCCTATTTAAAACAAATTCCTTTTAATGGGATCAGATTACACATTACAACTTGGTGTTATTCATGAATAGGAAAGTATATTTAATGGATCTACACCCTAGCCCTAACCACATTCTCCTTAAACCAGGCCAGTGGTCCTGTGACCAACCCCTTAAAATTTCAGGATGGTTGGTCCAGTTATCTGGAAGGATATAGAAAATATACATACATGGGTTGTTCTTGTCAACTCTATTGTGACATGCACAAACATTTATATTTTGCTACCCATTCTACTTATTTTTCTAATTAAAATTTGTTTATTATTATTATTACTACTACTAGTATGCATCACAAAATTATCTTACAGAATGACATGTATTATGGAGGACTTGTCTTACTGAAGATCATATCTACCTTTTTTCAGAGAAGTCTGTTCAGCCATTTTGCCAGAGATAGTGTCCACATATCTCCTATATATATATATATATGAGTAACATGGGCTCAGTCCCACCTGGCCACACATTTTCCTTTTCTTGTGTAAGGCCAAAAAAAATTATATACCAGCAAAAAAAATCACTTGAACTTTTGAGAGTTAGACCATGAATTCATATATATATTTGGAATCAATATAATCTGGGGAATGTTTTAAGTGCATGCATATGACCATATCCATTTCTGTGTTCATGTCAGGCCAAAAAAAAAATGCCTAAAATGGAACTTTGGCCAACAAAGCCTTGGAGCGACAGACTTAAAACATTGTTTGCATACACAATTTGATTTTGGGAGTAACATGTGTGAGAACCCTCCTGGCTTCACCTCTTCCCAATGGTGTGTAGAGCGAAAAAGTGCCGAAAAAAAAAATTCTGAATAAAGCTTAGACCTAAGGAGTTAGATCCACAAACACGCTTAAATATATTTTTTAGTTCATATGCAGGTATGTATGTATGCATGCATGTATGTATATTTGTATGTATGTTTGTATGTATGTGTGTCCAGGCATCACAGCCAAACACTTGTACCAAAAAGGCCAAAATTTGGCATATGCTCTCCATTAACCCTTATGAGCATTATTAAACACATGTGGGCATGGTAATGTGTGTAGTTTTGCCATAACTACACCTACAGGAAGTTATTTTGGCTGGAATAAGTTAGTCAGAGACGGATCAGGTGAAAGTTGGTGTGAGGTCTACAAGTACCCTGAAAGCATTATTAACCACATATGAGTGTGTTTTAGCCATAGCTACACCCACAGGAAGTTGTTTTGGCTATTAAAATCTAATCCAATGACCGACCAGACTAAAATTTGGAATGAGGTTTCCAAACAACTGGGTGAGCAATATTAGTCACATTATGTGCATCATTGGGTGTGGTCTGGTCATTGCTACACCCATAGGACATCATTATGCCTACCAAAAACTCATTGATGAACCAATCAGGCTAAAATTTGGCATATGGAGTCCAAGTAATAGGGTAAGCATTACTAACAGCATGTGGGTGTGACTGTGGGTGTAGCTTTTTATTAGCCACAAGCCAAAATTTGACTGGCTTCTATAATTTTTATGTCAACATTGGTCACATGGGGTATATGCTGCTAGTATATACATATAAACATCTCTAGCAATATTAGTATAAGTTGTTGTTTTTTCAAGATTCAATGCAGACATTTTAGTGATGTGCTAGTGTTATGATATATGGAAATGAAGGAACTCTGAAATGCCATGCAAACAATCTAACTATTGTTATATTCATGGATTATAACCCTGAACTTCAGATTCTTGATACACTAATCGGGCTAATAACGTTGTTATATCAACATTAGAGATTTGAAAAGTAGGATTCTATAATCCATGAATATTATACCACTATTCAGATTGTTTGCAGGGCTTTTCAGAGTTCTTTCACTTCCACATATCAGAACCCTAGTACAACAGTGCATTACTGATGTCATAAAGAATTTAAATATTTCAATTTACAACCCAATACGTAAAGTTCAATTAACAGGAAATCCTAGTCTTAAGAGTGATAGCACTCTTTTCAGCCATCTTTACATTGCAAGCATATTTCATGAAAGTAATCTAGAAGGGAAAAAAAAATTTTTCTCTCATGAAAATCAGCCACTGCCCTTTAAAACCAAGGAAAGTTCACTTATCAGCAAAAAAAAGGTACTTCATTCTATAATTTTAGTTAGGAAAGTATTGACTGCATGTCATTCATTGATCCAGGTAGTGCAATTACCTAGCCCTAGCCCTAGGTAATACATGTAAGTAATACTTCATATTAAAACTTTTCATTTTCCTAGAATTCGTATTTGCGTCGAAGAACCGTTAACCTCTCACTTACTACTATATGAAATTTCTGGATGCTCTGCAATTGCCCATTCATTTTCATCTACGCAGGTTCAAGTACTTGAGGATCTTGTGATGCACTTTTCTTGCCATACCAATGCTCGGTCTTGACAGCAATAATATTGATATATATAATATGGGATATATGTACAGACCAAACAGCCTAAAAATTCATAAGAAAAAAGTGAAGGAAAAATATTGCATAGGAACAAAATGAGCGCACCAACAAAGTTAATATCCCTCAGATACTACCCTGTCTTAGGTTCTTATGTCCAAGGGTGTCTCCTGTATCCGTTTTTAATATCACTCACTGGGAGTGGGCGTAGCCAGGTAACTATGCTTTTGGGCGAAACAAAGGCGTTGCCTAGAATGTGTCTACAAGTGCGTAAATTTGCTATCCACTGTCAGTAACTTTGATTGGTTCACTAGGAAATCCTCGAAGAAGTCTTTCGGCATGGCTTCCTCCAGGTAAGCAATTTATTAATTGTAACAACTAGTTTTCTCAACTTGGTCATATATATATATACATACTAAGCCAGTTATATATACTGGACTGTAGTTTTATCTTTTTTTTTTTTTTTTTTTTTTTTTTTTTTTTTTATCAAAGGGAATCTTTCTTTGCTTATGAGTGATTTAAATCTTATTAAGTGATTTTTACAGCTTCCATTAGATCCGCTTGGAGTAAATCTAGTAGCAGATTTAGTAGAAGATAAGAAATTGATCATAAAAGAATATCTTGTCACATACCACTGCAAAAAAAAACAACAACCCCAGATATGTGGCAATAATGACTAATATTTATTGAAACATTGTTTTTGGACCAGAAAAAATAATTATTTAAAACACTTCAGATGAGAATAAAGTTGTGGAAAGATTTACAATTCTTTGTCTTCCATACAGTAAAGGCACTTAGGTGTATGGACTGGTTACAACAAAGTTTGTGTTTCCATACAGTAACTAAAGAATTTGTTAAAAGCTATTTTTTTTAGGGAAAAGTATGGATGGTGCCTTCCCCACCATTCCAAGTATTCCTAAATCTGTGTGCCACAGGTAAACAAGAGCAGTCGTCACTAAGATCTATGGCAAATAATTACTATAATATATGTTAAGAAATAGTGTTTTAGAGCAGATGGAATAATTGTTTAGAAAGCTTAGGTTGAGGTTAATGTTGGGTAAGATTTACAAATTTTGGGTATTTATACAGTAACCTCTGGGTTCCATACTGTAAAAGTACTTAGTTGTAACCAAGTAGTTTTAAAAATGAACCTTGGTGTTTCCAAAAATAATCAATTCATTTTAAAAAATATTAATTTTTCAGTAAAACTTACAGATGTATCCACCCCCCCCCCCCCCCCCCCCCAACATTCCAAATGTTTCTAGACCTGTGTGCCACAAGTAAAAAGGAGGAAAACTTTGCATTTTCAGCTATTCCATAAATCCATTAGCAAGAAATTACAGTTGCAACCAAGTTTCCAACTTGGAAAGGTATTACTGGAGATATTTTATTGTCATCCTCAGTCACCAACTGTTATAAACTTTTAGATAAAACAATTCCAAACTATACTTTTATTCTACCACAATTCACAAATGTATATCTGTGTGAATGTTTGAACTCTAACTCCTTTCAAACAACTGGAAGGATCTTGATGAAACTATCAGTGATTTATTAGGATAAATCACTGCATGTCTATGTTGCAAACTAAACTTATTGACTTACGATGGAGTTATGGAAAAATGAAGATCAAAAAAAAAAAATCAGTTGAATATTCCAACCTTGCAGGTGAAGCTACAAATGATCCTCTCATTACAATAATAAACATTAAAGTATCCATTTTCACATTTTAACCAGATCACTTTTTCTCAGTAAAAAAAAAAAAAAAAAAAAAAAAAAAAAAAAAAAAAAAAAAAAAAAATTTTATATATATATATATATATATATTACAGTTCTTGAATGATTTTGAACATAATTTTGAACTAAACTTATTCATCTCGGACTCATTTTGGTATAATATGTTATTAAATAATTTTACAGGCTTTAAAATGAACTTTAAATCAAGTTTTAACCACAATCTATAGATAGAGCACATACAAACATATCATGTGTGTTGTGACAGCTTTAGCAGAATATACTAGAATAATTCTGGAGAAAAGAAGTACTTCTAAGATTCAAGAATAATATTTGATAGGTACAATGAAAGAAAAAGGTTGAAAAATAAAAAATATATGTGAATATTACAAGAATAAAAGAAAAGAAAACTAGGTCGAAATTGAAGCATATCCATCAAGGAATAGTTCTTTTTCAGCATATACACTATCGGGATCACTCAAATTATGCTAACTACTAACTACACCTCGGATATATCATAACTGGGGTGAATGGTTGAGATTTGAGAAAGAGTGGAATATTCTGTGTGGTATCATTGTGACCCACATAGAGAAGACATTAAAAAAAAAAAAAAGAAGATAATTTCATAATTCAACATCATACTGAAAGTTTGCAGATATATAAAAGAATAGTAGTAAAGATGAATAGCAGTTTATTCCAGTTGATCTGCTGAGCCAGTACATTATACAAAAAATAATAATAATAATAATTATGAACTGAATTGTATTAATAGAGTATACAGTACTTGCCGCATATGGCAAATTAAGATGTACATACTGTTATAAAGTGGTAAAATACCACAAAATTGAGTGTTCAGCATTATTGTTTGACCTAGTTCAACTTTTCATGTAAGTTATTTCAGGTTACTAGACTTCATCTGTAATTGCAATGCCTCATCAATCAACTTAAATATTCTGCATCTTCTATTATTTATTTCTTTCACATGATTACAACAGATAGAATAAGCACCAGTATGTTCCTCTGGCATAGCCAAGTTATGTATTTTTTTCTTTGACTTCAGAAGGCCACATGTGACCATCTCCTTCAGTGGTTCTCTGACATCACTAATCAATGTGGATACAATGATAGGGTGCACAACTGTCTGACTACCAACAATAATTATGGGCAGAGAGAAATAATTGAATGGAATGTCAGCAAATACATTTACAGTTCCAATTATAAGCTGAGGTACCCATGTAATGACATCTGAGAGAAGCAGAATACCAAAAACATAAAACAGATGAAGTTGTTTTTTATGACCTTCTTTTATATTTTTGTTACTTGTGAAAAATTTATTCGGTAAGATCTTGCCTGAATGAGATGCTCTTCTCATGAAATAAATTTGCTTTATATTTCTATGGACTATGTGGATGAAGCATATATCACAGACTATGATGACCATGACAGCAAATGAACAAGCAGTGATCATTGGTAATGAAGTATACCAATTTTCTATGACAGGAGAAACAGTGCAGGTTAGGAAATATTGGACAAATTGAAATGCGTGAGGAGTGGCTACAGGAAACACACCCAAGATTATGCTCAGCATTGCTGCTGCAATCATTGCCAGTACAACTATTTTTGTGGTTGCCTTCCTTTCATATTGTAGAGGTTTGTAGATAAATAGAAATCTGTCAATGGACATCAAAGCAATAAGAAAGATTGAATCAGGTAATAGCAATAGTGGAAAAATGCCCACAAAGAAGCAGGTTTGACAACGTACTAAATCACTGCTCCCAATGATATATTCCCCTGCAACCCCAGTTACTGTTATGGTTGGAAGAACAAGCAACAGTTGTAGAATATCAATTATCACCAGATTAAGTAGAAAAAGGATGGTGGGCTGGTAGTAAAGCTTCTCTTTTATGATTGTGATAACCACCAGGAAGTTCCAGGGAAGACCCACCGTCATATACAATAGCATAAACGCTGCAGTCACTTGGCCGTTGACTATGAAACTATCTTCAAGTGTCCAGTATTCTTCTGTGACACCACTAGAGCTTAGATTCATACAAAAGTTACTAAAATTGGTTGTCATAACTTACTCACCTAGCCTTAGAAGCAAAAATCTCGTTCACTTCCGTACACTGGGACACTAAGTAGCCAGGTTTTCATGATCCCAGCGGAAGTGTGTCACAGGCCAAAAATTTAATTGGGGTTACAGATACTAAATGCTGAGTTCGTGAAATATGGAATAAACAACAATCTTGTAACGTAGCCAGTTGCCCCAAAATAAAAACTTTAACCCCTAGACGTTTTCCTCGGTTCAGTTAACTGAAACTTTTGAACTCAAACTTTGGACCCCTTAGGCCTTGTCACTGATTCCCCGCCATATACTATAGCTCACAGTCACAGATTCCCCGCCATATACTATAGCTCACAGTCACAGATTCATAGCTGTCTCTTTGACTCCACCAGTATTCCACATCCGTGTGGTCTACTCCGTGTTAAGAGTTCTTTCTAATATCATTCTATCACAGTAATATGTTAGGGAGAGGAGACCAAGGCTCATCTCACCTGAGGTTAAGTACCACTTCTGCCCTCATAGTATTCACTGGTTCATAGCTTATATAGCTATCTGTGTGCCTCTTATTTGTTAAGGAATTTCTAAGTAGAAAGCAAAAATAAACTAGCTGTATTTAATGTCATCTTTAATTAGCACATGTAATATGCTTGATAATTGGAGATAATGATATTTCACATTACTGGTCCCTAGGTCCTTACTGATCTGGGTCAGTGGGCAACTGCTGAACACCAACGCCCAATTAAACACATGGGCTAGCTGTCATGCGATTCACTCACCCCAAAGGCTAGGGGTATATGGCTAGATTAAAAAGAAATATTCTTCATATGTATCCCTAATATACCCCAGGGGGCGAGACTTTAGTTGATGTGAATGAGCTCAGTCAGTGCTTAATTGGGCATGGGTGTTCAGCAGTTCCTTTTTGACAGTGACAGAGTTTTTGGCCAGTTTTTGAAGGTGAAGATATACACCGCTAGAGACCAGTAAATTCAAGTATTCCAAATAATCTCCACTAATTATTGGAACTATTAAATATAGACCAACTATGAAATCCATAGAATATATTTTGTGGTGTGGTAGAATTACTGATTGTGATGCCAGCATATTAAATTGGGTATTTTTCAGTAGGTGCTTTATCAATACTATCAGACACGACAGGATTGTGGGGTGTAGTGGCATGCTCAAAGGAAGAGGTGTGACATGGTGGCTCAGATATTTTTGGGCTAAAAATCATTCTTTGTTTAGGGAGGATGTGTTTACCCCTACATGCATCACATAAAACAAAAATACACACACACACACACACACACACACACACACACACACACACACACACACACACACACACACACACACACACACACACACACACACACACACACACACACACACACACACACACACACACACACACACACACACACACACACACACACACACACACACACACACACACACATATAGTCCCATACTTATGAACCAGGAAGAGGTGTGGTCACGATTGACCCAAAAAGCCCTTTTACCATTTATTTGATAAAAGAAACTCGGGAAGAGGGGGAAAAAAGCTCAATCCAGGAATAAAACCACTAACATTCTTTCTGAAGACCAGTGCCTTCACCTTTTGGACATGTTTGTTGGTTTTTGTTAAAAATAAATGGGATGCCACTCAATTTTTTTTTTGGTTGTGGTTTTTTTGTGGGTTTTTTTTTGGGTTTGCTATTTAGGCCACACCACTTTATTAAAGAAAAAAACAAGGAAAAATACTTTTGAAAATCAAAACACCAAATCATGCATGACAACAAATGAAATAATAATTTTTTGTTGGGTCAGAAAATGCACCAATAACAGTTGGAACTGTTGAAACTGCACTTGCATTGTTCAGTCACAGAGCTGTAATGATGCAAAATGTCTGGCCTCGTGAACTAGTACATTATAATGATGAGGAGAGGCTATTCTCATGTGCACAGGCAATGCACCTTTGACTCTTAATATATATTCATATATTGTGTATTGTTTTTGTTGGTTGCTTACTCTTACCTTATGACCATCTCGAGTTTTATATTCTTGTCTTAAATTCTTTAAATGAAAATATTTTAAGTAACTCTTTGAGTATCCCATAATTGAACTTGGATAATACAGAATATCATTGCTCTATCCTCTATCTCCACTTGGCTGATATGAAGTTTCCTCCTCCAATCTTTCCATGCCGAAATTCTTCAAATGAATTAGATTTGAGATTCTTTGTTCCTACAATTGTATGTGAAATTACTTGTGTAGTAGGTACATTGGTATTTGGGACTGATCCTAATACTTATTTGGCTAACTATTAGTCTGTGTGCATGTATCCGTTGAATTCCTCCTAGAATTGTGGGTACTAAGAAATTCGTTGTCTTAGGTTAATCATCTTGAGCAGATTATTTTTGAATGGAAATTGCTTGTTCAGTGCAAGATCTTTACTAATATTCATGATACATTAGATAGCTAGTATTTATACATATTGAATCCATGGTAGTGATCCATTGATAGTGATCCGTTGATGATATAAACTAGATCTGGCAAAGTATTGTTCACTAGTGAATCATCGTGTACTGACTGACAATGACCAAGCAGGAGTGTCACGATATGGAATGGAGACAAGTAGCACTTGAATGGGTGGAAGAACTGACTTTCTTGTATTTTGATGTTGCTCTCAATGTCATGTGTCTTTTCTGTCATCTGTGAATGGGGCTTTCCACAGATGCTGCAGGAATATGTCTGTAGCTTTGTTTTTGTGTACAAATGTTATATATGACTAATTAATCAATGGTATTTTTTCTCACAATTATACAATTCTGTTACCTTTTTCGGTGACCTTACCTTATTCATAATCTAGATCACAAATAACACGTATATGATCATGGGTTGTTACTATGTGCAATCTTGGATATGTATTTTTTGGTTATCATTGACCTTACCTGCCTTAAATTTAGGCCTCGATAGGTTATGATAGCGTACTTTTGAGAATGATAAGGAGTAAATATAAGAATTAAAACCAATTATAATGAACTAGTAGGCTAGCAAGAGAGCATAATGGAACAATAAGGTGATTGAAGATTATAAAATATAATGGCATCACCACTTGATAAAGGACAATACAATTTTTTAAAAATCTTATTATGATGATTCAATAGCTTCATTTATTAGCTTCTGGGCATTTACATTAGTTAGATAGGCAGTTTATATGTTCAAACTCATGGAAAGGGATTATTACATGTGAGTAACAATAATAATTATAGATCATTTTAATAGTGAAAGAATATAAGTGGATCAAAAAAGAATAATAAGTAAAGTAGAAATTAATCATGGATTTAGTTACATACAATCTTGGAATATTTGTTACTATCTTGTCTGGGGCAGTTCCTGTCCCATAATCTAGCAGTTTAGCAGTGACTGTCAACTTCTCCAGCTCACAATGTGGTGCTCTATATTTATCATACCAGCCAGTGCTATGAGAGAATCCCTTTTGCCATGAAGGTAGTGAAGGTTGAAGTTCTTCGCCTGTTAACTCGCTTTATATAAATAAATAAGTACATGATGACAAGATAAATGATGAATAAATAAATGAAAGTTATGCAAGGTGGAATAAAGTTAGTCACTCCTGAATGTGTGATTCAGTGGTTACCAGATCAATGGATGTTGGTGACCACACAGCATGTCCATGAGAGGATCTGGCACCTCGAATAGCTTGGATAGTTGAGCGGAGGAGAGAGAAGCTCAGGCGGCATTGTAGCCAACATAAGGTGTGGCTATAAGGGGGATCCCATTTTGCAGCAAGCAATGAAGCCAGGCGCTTGTAAAATGTGGTTGCTTCATTTCCCATACCTCCTGTGGCTGAGAGAACAAGGGGAGTGAAGGAGGAGTGCTCCACCTCTAGTATCCTCTGCTGGTACACACGTTTCTTCTCTAGTTCATGTTTCCTGTATACCGTTGACAGTTTTGGTTTCTGTTTGAGGGAGCGAGGGGATTAAACACTCTCACATCAAAGTAAGTCTTCTGAAACCTCCCACCCCAGACTCCATTGGCTGATACATTTAATCTTACACCTTCCTGACTGTTGGCTGTAGCACCATTGAGTTGGTCAGATGACACAGGCTGTAGATTGGGTTCAACACATACTTCGCTGCAAACTTCTGTGAGAAGCGAAGCAGTGATATCTTGAATCTCATTGTGTCTGAGAGTTGGAAAGCCACCCTTTGAACAGGAGAGTGCATGTTCTATACTGAAGGTTTGGCCATATTCACAATGGAAGATGAGATGGTATATAGCCATACTGCAAAGCCATAGCATCATGAAAAGCAGATTTGTGTAGTGTGAAGCCATGCTCTGTGAGGGGTAGAACAGTAAGCCAAGTGGAAGCTCCTTTCACCTCAGCCAAATCCACAGCTTTCTAAAGCCCATCAGGCAGTTGTTGATAGATATTTTCTTCTTCCTGGTTCCTCAATTTTTTGTCCTTGCAGACATTGGCCTTGTTTTGTAGTTGGTCATTGATGATGTCATAACCATATGTGATCTTTAAGGATAAAGTTATCTTTTGAGATGACTGCAGCTCTCTATCAGCAATCTTGGAGGGAGTGGGTATTCCCAATCCACCGTGTCGCACAGGTAGACTGAAGAGATCACATTCAAGGTTGTTTGGTGGTGGTCGTCCAGTAATAGCTGGTATCAGGTTTGTCCTCAGCAACTCATCCAGGGGAACCAGTAAAAGGTTAATGTTTAGTACAACATGGCTGATGTATGTCCATTTACTTAGCAAACCATGTGTGAGGGCGGAGAAGGCAGCCTGAGGCTGTAACTTTGCTATATCACTAAGAATATTGATGCTGGATGACTATGCTCTCACTTTGGAGTTTACATACTCTTCAACATAATCATTGGACCAAATCACTGCACCAAGGTATGGCCTGCCATCAAGGGTGACATTCACTCCTGACCCTGCAAACACATTAGACGCTTCATGAAAGTGACTTTGCTTTGTCACAAGCCAGGTTTTAGATGTATTGGGGAAATATGCAAAGGCTGGACCTTCTGCAGCCAGTCTGCTCCACCATGCATATAACTGCTCAACAGTCCCCGTGGCAGCAGAGTCATCAGCATAACATATCTGTTCACACACTTCATCCAGTCTTCAAATGAGTGGGATGGTTGCCAGACCATATATAGGCATGGCCAGGGGGTCTCCTTGTGTAGTGCCTTCTCGAGATAGATTAACACATCTCCATCAACAAAAAGCTCAGTGGGACTTCTGCACGACTTGATGAGTATGGTGGCAATGGGTGGGCATAGGCATCTGATGTTGTGCTATGCAACTTGGCAGTTAAGGGTATTGAGTGCATTTTTAGCATCCACAAATTATGCAGCCTCACACTCCTCTGATTCAAAAGCAGATCTAGTCGCATGTACAGCTGCCTCAACATGAGAGATTTGGCCACCATACAATTGAAGACAGCCTAATGCATCCTGAATATCAGGGGCTACTATAGATAAAACAGCTTTGGCTATGATTCTACAAGCAGTGTCACCAATGCCAATGGGACACACTTCTGGGAGAGCAATGAGACAACATGCAAGTAATGGTCTGATGGATGATGGGTCAACGTAGAAAGAGCAAATCTTTCTGGCAACGGTGGCAAGGGAAGCACACAGGTCTCTGGAGGCACCCTTGTGGCTGAACAAACTGTGCTGGCATCAAGGGATTCAAATATCACTTAGTGTGTGTTCTGTGGCTCCTCATGAAAGATGCAGTTGGGATGGGCAGGCTGAACTGGAGGGTGTTCGCTGATTAATACTTCCCTGACAGTGGGAGGGGTTAGATTATCACAATCAGCTGGATCATTCAGGTTAAGAATTCCCCCTTTTTCCATATTGGATATGAAGTCTAAAGCAGCCTTGCACTTGCCCATGAATATCAGCTTAGCGAAGTAACGGGCTATGTTAGTGTTGGCTCTGGCTGATCCATTCCTTGGAAGCCTGTGCTGTAGAATTCTACCTTCCTTACCAGCTCTTCCAGGTCCCCCTTAGACCAACAAGCTAATCTTCTTTCTAGGCACTTCATGTGATCTTTGGTCTTTGATTTTTTCTTGGTTTCTGAAGGAGTAGAATAGGAAGAACTGTGGCAGCTTTCAAAGCTACAGCTTCAAGTGTGGAGGCTGACCCAAAGGCCAGATAAAGCCTTGAAAGTTCCCTCACAAAATCTCTACCAGTTTTACCAAAGGGAATTGAAAAACAGTTGCATCTCCAATGCACCACTTCAGCATATATAGGGTCAATAGCATGGCAATTTCTTGGCCACTAAGATTTCCTGAAGTGAATGTTGGAAAGTTCACAGGCACATTTCTTACATTGACAGGGACCTGTTGCACTTAAAGCAGACCACCATCTGTTCTGTCAGCACCTTTATTTTTTATTTTAAAATTTTACTGGATAAACAATTTTGGTTGCTAGAAGGATAATTTAAATTTCTTTAAAATTTGGTTGGAAAGAATAATATTGTTCTAGTGGAGTGTTTTGGTGAGAAAATAACTCTTTTAATTAACTCACTTCACTTGGGTGAGAAAAAAATAACTTTTATCAACTGTAATTCACTACAATTAACTACTTCAAAGTAGCTAACTTCCACTTCTTGCACTTCAATAAACCGGTGTGGCGTGCTCAAACCTGACTGGAATGTGTAATCATAGAGGGATGAATACATTCTTTACTAGTGTTTTTCAAGTTGAGCGTGTTCTTCTTCTTCATAGCAATCCCCACTCTAAAGCAGTCATCTATGTTTCCTTGGAACATCACCTCATAAGACTCTACAAGAGATACCAGCATAAGAAAAGCTCAATGCTGTTATAGTTAACAGTGTTTGTGGGACAAGAATCTCATATAGAAAAGTTGCATCTTATGTAATCCCCTCCCCCCTTTTAAAAAAAAACAAACATTAAGAAAAAACAAGAAAAAAAAACTCCCCCAGAAATACAAAATATGATAAAAAAAAATTAAAAAAAAACAAAACAGAAAACAGTTAAAGTACCTGCAAACTTATGGATGACTGTAGCATGGCTGTCCCCAGAGTGCTCTACTCTGTTGACTATGGAAGGTCAGTGTACCTTGCTGAGACTTGGAGCCACCACCACTGAGAATATGAATTCATAGTCTATGTTACAGCAGCAGCCTGTGTCAATATGAGATTCTTGTCCACAAACACTGTTAACTACAAAGTATAATCTTGGTTATATACGGAGTTGACAAATTAAAAACTTTCACCTTTAAAGATATCTTTCTGGGCCACCCACGTAAAGGTCAAAAAAATTGTATAGGGCAACTGGCTACATAACGGCTCATAAACAGCTCATTTCCCTTCCGTGAAATTTATCCCTAACTATGTGATATGCAGATTTGGTTACAGAATCTTGTAACTGGCTCAGGAAAACCTTGCTCCAGTGACCAGACGATTTACAGCGAAGCGGAGGTTAAAGGGTCTGGCTACCCCGAGACAGGACACCAGCCATGGATCTAGAGGGGTTTCCCCTGTAGATATATCTTGCGCGATTTTTCCACCTATTAAAATACCACGATTTGCATTTTCAAGTTAGGAAGCTTTAAAATCATAAAAAGCATAGCCACCTTTAGGGCAACTCTCCAGTCATAATTTGTTGTTTTATTTTTAAACCTAATAAGTGATTAAGCAAAGCACTTTTTTGAGCTCTGCAACAGGTCTACTTTTACATTATATGAGTATAGTCTGTAGTGCATGGCGACATCACTAATAACACTTGAAAGGAACTAGCAGGTTTTCAGTAGGAGTCACAAGATATAACCAAGATTGATTCCAAATATAAGGTTACTATATTTCTATTTAATTACTTAGTTACCTTGAAGGGATTTAGACACTATATATTTAGAACTAGCTGAAGAATTAAACAAACAAACAAAAAACCAAAAAAAAAACTCTATCCAATTCTTCATTTTTGTTATTTCCTCTGTAAAGATTAGTGATGACAGATCTAAAGATGGTGACCTCTGGATTTTCTCTGGAGAAGTTTGCATATGATTCAGGTAATGAGTACGCTGCCCTTGACAAAGACACTGCTACCCCTGCATCTACAGATTCTAGTTAGGCAGAAACAGCTGCTAGAATCAGAAGTCCAGTACTATCAGCAACCTGAAGAGTTTATTTTTTCTCAAAACAGCAAGAATAGATCTAATTCTTACAGTTTGACTTCTGGATATGATGAAATAACTGATAATAGTGTTCCTCAACATAAAAAAAAAAAACAATAACAGAAATTACAGTCAGAAGTACAGAAATTTCATCAAAAAGAGAGGGGATAAATCTAGTTCAATTCTTCAATGCTGAAAACAATATATTATCAAGAAGGGTTATCTTCAAAGAATGATGAATAGTAAAATCATTCTTATATGCTTAATAATAACTCTGTTAGTAATTGCTGCATTTGTAAAGATATCCAAGCTTCCTGTGATGTTACTCTGCGGGGGGGGAGGGGGGGGGGTGGGGGGAGGGAACATGTCGACCGGATCTGGTTGTTTTGAGGAGGTGTAGTGGTTGAAGTTGCAATCAGTGGTGTAACATGTGGAAGATCGTGATCTAGGTGTGCAGGCTTGAGGCGATCAACTGAGATAGTATCATGACAACCTTTAATGGAGAGTGTGAAATGCTTGTCTATGCATTTGAGCACTTGATAAGGTCCATCATAAGGAGGCTGGAGTGGATTACAAACAGCGTCATGTTGGAGAAAGACATGTATGGCAGTTGACAAACCATCTACCACTTCACTGTGTGGCTGAGTGAGACGAGGAGAGACAGGACACATGTGTTGCATGGAAGCTCTGAGTTGGGACACATAGTCAGAAGGATCAGGCACAGAATTAACTGGTGTGGGGTTGAAAAATTCTCCAGGGAGTCGAACAGTTGTGCTTTATACCATTTCTGATGCAGTCACAGATATGTCCTCCTTGAGCAGGTAAAACGTCCATCCATGAATGAGGATTAGGCTGAAGCTTCAGAGCGGCTTTCAACTGACGATGAAATCTCTCAACCATACCGTTGGTTTGGGGGTGATACGCCATAATGTGTGCTCTTTTTGATCCCAGTAATGTCATCAGTGTGTGCCAGAGTTCAGATTCAAACTGGTGACCACAGTCAGTGAAATAGTAGAAGGGACACCAAAGTAAGAAATCTAGCCACTGAGCAAAGCTTGAGCAACCATTTCTGCAGTGATTTGCGAGAGTGGGAAAGCTTCTGGCCACCTGGTGAAATGGTCCACACAGGTAAGCAGGTGTATGAAACCTCTGGCTGTTGGAAGTGGTCCAACCAAATCAATTTGAATGACATCGAAATGAGTGTCAGGGTCTGGAAAAGATGAGAGAGGTATGTGCGAATGTCTCTGGATCTTAGCACGTTGGCATTTTATACACGAACGAGCCCAGTGGCGAACATTAGTGTTTATGCCAGGCCATACAAACCTAGCAGTGATGAGTTTCTGTGTTGCTCAGATGCTGGGGTGGGAAAGACCATGGAGAGAATCGAACACAGTGCGTCACTAATCGAGCAGTACCAGTGGTCGTTGTGTGCCAGTGGAAGTATCACAATATAGTAGGTCGATAGAGTTAGCTGGTGGGACAGCTTCCACTACAAGTGTAGAGAATGAAGAGGACTGAAGAGCATGGCTTTGAGAGTCAGTGAGTTGAGTTGTGGCCATAGCAGCAAAGTCTACAATGGGTGGTCGACCAGAGAGGACAGCATTGGTTTCAATGCGAGAGAGAGCATCAGCAACTACATTGTCCAATACATGTACAAAACTGATAGTGGATGTGAACTGAGAAATGCAATCAAGATGGCGAGTTTGACGAGGTGAATAACGATCAGATCAAGTGTTCAGATCAAATGTCAGTGGTTTGTTGTCATTTAGAAAATAAAATGGTCAACTTTCCAGGAAATGCCGAAAGTGTTTAATGGCAAGGTAACAGCTAGTAATTTCCTGTCGAAGGTACTGTAGCGAGTCTCAGCAGGTGTTATCTTCCTGGAGAAAATAAAATTGGATGCCAGGTATCATTGACTTTATAAAACTTCTCTTACAGCTGTGTTAAATGTATCAGTCATGAAGCAAGTAGGCGCTTCAGTCTGGATATGACAGGAGAGAGGCTTTAGCGAGGGCTTCCTTTGTGACAATGAAAGCAGCAAGAGCTGAGTCAGTCCAGGTGACAGTCTGAGACTTGGGCTTTGTTAAGAACAGGAGAGATGTAGAGGTTGCATCAGGTAGTGCAGTGAGGAAAGAAATGGTGATAAAAGTTCACAAGTCCTATAAACTGACCCAACTGTTGCTGAGACTGGGGTTGAGGGAAATCTCTAACAGTTTGAACTTTCTCAGGGAGAGAAATGATACCCTGTCAATCAATGTGATGACCGAGAAAATCGAGTTCTGCGACACAGAGTAGGCACTTATTGGGATTAATACAATGCAATGCATGGTATAACGATCAAAAACAGTTCGCAAATCCTGAAGATGTTGCTCTGGTTTGGAAATAGCAATGAGGACATCATCAATGTAGGTGTAGGCTGAGTGTACACCACAGAGGAGTTGATCCACGAATCATTGGAATGCCTGTGCAGCATTCCTGAGTCCAAAAGGCATCTTCACGAATTCAAACAAACCGAATGGAGTTGTGACAGCCGTTTTAGTGATGTCAGAAGGAGAAACTGGGATTTGGTAGTATGCATGCACTAGATCAAGTTTCAAAAAAATGGTGGCACCTTGCAGCGATGAAAAAAAAGTCATGAATATGAGGGATTGAATAGCAATCTGGTGCAGTGGCACGGTTGAGGGCATGGTAGTCACCACAGTGACGCCAATCACTGGGTGTCTTCTTTGGAACCATGTGTAAGGGTGAAGACCAGGCACTGGAGGAAGGATAGGTGATACAGAGCTAGAGCATGTGCTCAAATTTCTACTTAGCTGCACGGAGTCGGTCAGTTGCCAATCATCTAGGATGAGCTGAAACTGGTGCACCTGTGGTCTCAATATAATGAATTATATCATTCTTAGCATGTATGTCAGGTGTGGAACTTACATGAATGCTGGAAACTCTAACAGAAGAGTGTGGTAGGGATGACTGGTGTCCTTAGGATAGATATATGGGGTCGGTGATGGATCGGTAGAAAGGATACCATGGATGTGCAAACGTGTGATCGCATCAATCAACTGGTATTGCTTAATGTCAACAAGTATGCCAAAATATCTCAAAAAGTCAGCACCAATGATGGGCTTCTGAACATCGGCAATAATAAAAATCCACGGTAGTGGTCATCTGAGGCCAAGGTTGAGGGTATGGAACCGCTTCCCATAGGTACGTATAGGAGTGTTGTTCACTGCTGAAAGGGTGAGAGCATCTGGGGGACATTGACAGTCGGAAACAGAGGGTAAAATTGCACTCACTTCTGATCTTGTATCAATTAAAAATGATGTGTGTGTATGTACGTGACCTACATAAAAGAGGCGACTGAGAACTGGGCCGGTAACACCTGTCAATGCTAGTGACAGGTACAAGGGTCTTTGCACTTTCATGCTGCTTCTCCAAATTTAGCATGATACCAGAAGAGTGAATCACTTGAAGGGAGACTGGTTGGGGCTGGGTTGTGGCATTGTCGGCTTCTAGATGAGCTTCGACAACTAGATCGAAAGAACAAGGAAAATATGAGGTCAGCAAGGTATGTGACTTCTTCACTGAGTTGCTTGACTCCAAGAGCATCAATGGAAGTGTCAAAGATAGCTGAAACTGTGGGTGTAGTTACTTCCATTACCATGTGTGTTATGTCAGCTAGCTTGCAGAGATCCATGATGGCATCAGCAGAGGTCAGCACCATCCTCACATTGGGAGGTAAGCGTTGCAAGAAAGTTCACGAAAGAAGACACAGAAGCAGTACCTTGCAACAATAGGATTTCATGGCCCACTTTTTCTAAGTTTAACAAATTTTATTTTCCCTCTGAAATTGCTGATAAGCTCTTTCTCAATAACTCAGCTGGCAATGTTGAAATGCATTAACATCTCTTTGAAGTGAGTGTGTGAATGCCTATACATTCCCTCTGATGAAAATTAAATAGCGGACGTGGAAGAGCCTTTTTGGGGATTCTTTTAGTTACTCCACTTCAACAATGTGGTGTGGAGAAATGGGATATATTCAAGGTTATTTTTGCTGAAGTCATATCATATCTGCCAATTTTCAACCAAATCCTTACATCCATTTGGCAGGTTATCGTACACACACACACACACACATATATATATATATATATATACTAGCAGCATATACCCGGTGTTGCCCGGCCAATGTCAACATGAAACATTATAGAAGCCACTCAAATTTCGGCCTGGTTGGTCCTTTAAATAGCTTTGGGTAGCCAAAACAACTTCCAGTGCGTGTGGCTAATACCAAATCACACTCACTGCCACACCTACATGTAATGCTCACTCGGTTACTTAGATTCGGTATTCCAAATTTTAGCATGATTAGTCCATAAATGAGTATTTGGCAGGCATAATAATGTCCTATGGGTGTAGCCAGGACCAAACTACACCCAGTGACACACACACATATGATTAGTTATTCTCACACAGTTTCTTGGAAGTCTCATTCCAAATTTTATTGTGGTTGGTCATTTCATAGCTTTGAACAGCCAAAACAACTTCCAGTGGCTGTGGCTATGGCCAGACCGCACCCATATTTGGTTAATAATGCTTTCCTTTATGCTTCGAGACCAAATGCCAAAATTTTTCCTGATTGGTCTCTGATTAACTTTTTTAAAGCAAAAAAAAAATTTCCTGTGGGTGTGGCTATGACCAAATTGCACCCGTTACCATGCCCAGGTGCATTTAATAATGAGGAGAGTATATACCGAATTTCGGCATTTTTGGTCCAAGTGTTTAGCCGTGATGCCTAGATACAAACATTTAAAAACCAAAAATATATTGAAGTGTGTTTGTTGATCTAACTCCTTTGGTTCAAGCGTTATTCGGAGTTTTTTACACACCAATGGGAAGAGCTGTAGCCAGGAGGGATCCCACCCATGTTACTCCCAAAGTAATGTTGTATATGCATACTGTATATCAAGTCTGTCACTCCAAGGGTTTCTTTGGCCAAAGTACCATTTTTGGCCTCTTTTGGGGCAGACATGAAAACAGAAGTGGGTGTGGTCATATAAATGTACTTAAAACAGTCCTCAGATTATATTGATTCTAAATATATGTGGATTGATTGGTCTAACTCCCTAGTTTCAAGTGTTTTACTGAAATACCATTATTGGCATTAATAGCCTTACACAGAGGAAGGAAGAGGTGTGGCCAGGTGGGACCCAGCCCATGTTACTCCCAGAGTGAAGTTGTATATACATACCAAGTTTTAAATATGTAGCTTAAATGGTTCTTCTGGCAAAAATATCATATTTGATTTTCTCGTTACCATACTAACTATTTTCTGAAATTTTTAGCCCATGTTTTAAGTTGGGGCAAAACCTATAACCATGCCAAGTTTCAGAGAAATCCATCCACAGGTTTGGCCAGAATGGTGGTACAGACAGACAGACCGACCGACCGACCGACCGACCGACCGACCGACCGACCGACCGACCGACCGACCGACCGACCGACCGACCGACCGACCGACCGACCGACCGACCGACCGACCGACCGACCGACCGACCGGCCAACCATATATATATATATATATAGGCACATATATTAGCTCTACCAGTATAAGATAGCACTTGAAAGGAACTTGCAGGTTTTTAGCAGGAGATCACAAGATATATCTAAGATTTAATTATTTGCATAGTAAACTCCTTTTGATTCCAAATATAAGGCTATCATATTTCTATTTAATCACTGACCTTAAAGGGATTTAGACAGGTATATAATTGAGTACTACCTGAAGAGTAAAACCAACACAAAAAAGGTTTCTATACATAGGATAGCTACAGTTCTTTATCTTACTTATTTCCTCAGTAAAGATGAGTGCCCGCATAACTAAAGATGGTGACCTTAGACTTTCTGTGGAGAAGATTAGACATGATTCAAGTAGTGAGTACACTGCTCTTGACAAAGACACTGCTACTCCTGCATCTACTTTTTCTAATTTGGCAGAAAGAGCTTGTGGAACCAGAAGTCCTTCCTCTGTAAAGATGAATGATGGCAGATACAAAGATGGTGACCCCAGATTTTCTGGGGGGAAGTTTGCATATGATTCAAGTAATGAGTACACTGCCCTTGACAAAGACACCACTAATCCTGCATCTACTTATTCTAGTTTGGCAGAAACAGCTGCTAGAATCAAGAGTCCAGCACAATCGCAGCCTGCAGAGTTTAATTCTTCACAAAACAGCAAGAATGGAGCTAATTCTTATGGTTTGTATTCTGGATATGATGAAATAACTGATAATAGCGTTCCTCAACATGAAGAGACAGAGCTTACAGCTGGAAGTAGAGAAATTTCATCAAAAAGAGAGCAAATAAATCCACACCAATTCTTCAATGCTGAAAACAATAAAAAGATCAAGAAGGGTTATCTTCAAAGAATGATGAATTCTAAAATTATACTTTTATGCTTAATAATAACTCTGTTAGTAATGATCACCCTTTTTATTTCAGCATGTGCAGGTGTAATTGCTGCAGTTGTAAAGATATCGAAGCTTAGCTCAGAAGTCGAACAACTCCAGTCAACTGCTCAGCAGAATATGATTGATCAGAACATAACTGAAGAACCTGAATTCATTTTTTCTTCCTGTGCTGATATTCTGCTTTTTTTTCCCTTTTCCCAATCAGGAAACTATAGCATCTTGTCATCTAATGGCTCTTTTATTACAGCATATTGTGACATGACCAGGTTATGTGGAGGTATTAAAGGAGGGTGGATAAAAGTGTATGATCTGGATATGACAGACAATGCTAGTCAGTGTCCAAATAGTCTTGAAGAATACAACGCAAGCCTACGTACATGTATTACCAAAAATTCTACTACTGCAACTTGTTCTTCAGACAAACTCAAAGTGAATGGCTTTCGATATTCTAAGGTGTGTGGAAGAATCAGAGCTTACCAACTTGGAGATCCAGAAGCATTTGGAACAAGCAATAATGTTGATCCACAAACAAACAGTGGCCGTGTGACTAATAATCCAAACATAGACACCTATTATGTTGACGGTGTAAGCCTCACACATGGAGACTCCCCAAGGCAACATATCTGGACATTTGCCAATGCGCGTAACGAAGAGGTCTTAAATAGAGATTTTATATGTCCCTGCTTCATCACCGAGCTGCGAATAAGGGATCTACTTATTCCATCATTTGTACAGGATGAATATTTCTGTGATACAGGAACTACAACAAATAGTGAGATCTACTTACATGAAGATAACCCGCTGTGGGATGGAGAGGGTTGTGGACCACAGAGCAGATGCTGCTCCTTCAATGACCCTCCATGGTTCTATAGGGAACTCCCATGGTCCACTACTGATAATATAGAGATGAGGGTGTGTCGTGATGAAAGAAGAGATGATGAAGACATTGCTATTGAAGCCGTAGAGATATATATTCAATAGTGATTCGTATTTATATATATGTATATATATATACATACACACACACTTCAGTTATCTCTATTTCTATCTATATATGTATATTATCAGAAAAGTGTAGTATATGAGTGAAACACCCTAAATGCATTGTTTGTAGTAAATTTCTAAATTAAAAAATTGTCCAAACAAAGAACTACACCCTATCAACAATATATAATTTTAGGGGGTTGGACTTTAATACTTCTTCAGTGCACAGATGGCTTGAATATAGTAAAATTGGCAAAGCTAAGGCACCCTGCCAATGCTGGATCCAAAGAACAGTCAGCATCAGATTATTATGGAGTAAATGTGTACTACACCTTCATTAAGCATGTGATTGAAGAACTTGATTTTCCATTTAATGAAAACAACAAAATAGAGTATTTCATAGCCGCACAACAGCTTGTACCAATTAATCTGGTGCAGCTGGATGCTGTTGCCAAACAAATAATAAAATATCATTATGGCTAATTATGACAAGGCCAGAGATTGATGGACATACACACAGAAGTGAGCAAGTGACAGAAACACTTGCTATGCTAGAGATTGTGAGTCAAAGCCTGAAGTAACCAATAAAGCCCTTGCTGCATGTTGTAGCCTAACTTTCCCACATATAAAAATTGGAAGAAAAAAACCCTTAAAATCTTCCTGGCAACATCAGTGGGCAGTGTTGCCTGTAAATAAATATTTTCTTCCCTCAGTTGCTTGAAAAACAGGATGAGGTCCTCCACCAAGGAGGGCAGGCTAAGTGGTTAGGCATTGCTACTACTCCACCAAGGAACATCTAAAAAAAATCCCTTACCTAAAGATATTTATGAGCAGAAGGTCAACTGGAGACTTAAATGTCATTGACTGTAATATCAGTATTATCAGTGCCCATAGTGTGTGTACTGTTTATTGTTAGTTCTTTTATGACCCTTAATTATTTTTAAGGATATTTAATTCAAGCTTCAGATGTTTTGGCCAAAGTGCTTTTTTTTTTTTTTTTTTTTTTTTTTTTTTTTTTGGCAAAGTGCCCTCCCTGTCATTTTTTTTCTTTCTAGATACAGGCCTGGTGCTGGACCACTAAATTTCCTCATGTAAAGCTGCTCTGGCTTCTAATTTTGTTGTTTCTCTGGTACAGCAGCATGTGGACTGGAATATCCTTCTGCTATTTTTTTTCTTCCAATACACAGGACTTCAGTGATATTTTTATCCTCTAATTTTATTGTTCAAAATTCTTATTGAAAAATTTTGCTTGAGCAGTGAGACTACGGGAAATAATGAGATTACTGCGCATGAGATTACTGCGCGTGAGATTACTGCGCGTGATATGCTGTTCCATGTCTAATGCGTGAGACTTAAAAAGAATAGAAGTGCTGTCATAGTCTCGCAAGCAGACCCTTTACCAAACGCTATGCATTTCTAGCATAGCGTTTGGTAAAGGGTCTGGCTTGCTAGACTTGTGCTGCCACTGAAACACATTTTTTGCCCCCACCCTCCCCCAACCTAAAATTAGTCACCTAATCCTATCACACCAAGAAATCCATTTAGAGCCAAAAAAAAAAAAAAAAAAAATTATAAGAAAGTTTAAAAAATCTGGGAGAGTAGTACCAACAATCTCTCATAAAAAAATTTAAAAGAAGAAAGGACAGAAAAAGTTTACGACCCTTTCCAGCATCAGATATTTGGTAAAAGGACTCAGGGCAAGATTTGGCCAACATCAAGGAGAAACCCACCATGACAGAACTATTTCAATTTTCTAGAAGTTCCGAATACCCAGAAGACGGTGATGAGGATGAGGAGGAACAGTCCGGGAACAGTGAGGAAGGATCATACGGCAGTGATTCAGCCTCTGGATCTTTGGAATCTGAGGATGACGATGATGATAAGGATAGTAACGATGACGACGAGCCAGTACTCAAGTATAAACGATTTGCGAAGGAGACCTTTGCCAAGGAAGCTGTAACTTCTGTTGGTGACCAGGGCATGGTTGGCTTGAAGGTGTACATTAGTAGCATTGCTGTGCACTCTAAAGTAAGTACTTCAAAGAGTTTGTATCATTGCTGGTGTGCATCATTTAAGATGTGATAGCATACATGATCTGTCATCACAGCTTGTGGGTGGGGAGGTTGGGTGTGGACAGTGAAAACATGCTCTATTAAAGATTAGTATATACTTGTAATTGAAGTGCCATAAGAAATAATTAGGACAAAGTATGCCCTACTTTAGAACCAAACTATTCATTTCCTCTTGAATTGTGGTTATTCATTCAGGATATTGCTTAATAATTAGAGCAGATTTTAATCCTTGAAAAAATTAATTCTGGATGAAGTGTTACCTTCAATACTATGCCATTTTGTTGTCGTGTTTTTTTGGTTGTTGTTTTTTGTTGTTGTTTTAGAAAGGCATTATCATTGAACCACAGACTGAAATGAGAGCAGCTGTACTGTGCAAGCTTATCCTAATAGATTAAGCTGTGTTGCCCCAAAATACTTGTGGATGAAGTGTGGTGCACAGTTTAGGGCTGAAGAAATTAAAGTTTAAGTGTTGGTGGCACTAGAGTTACGTTGATACTCTTATTATAGCTAGTTCCTACTGTCTAGTGCCCTGTCCACACTACACCCAGTTTCATCCCAACAAGGATTCCACCCAGTTTCATCCCAACAAGGATTCCACCCAGTTTCACCTTAATCCTTCAGAAGGGTAGGCTTCAAGTGGCTCAGATTTATTTGACATACCTGTGACTTTATTGTTGATGTGCCCTATTAGGAGTTTAGCTACAACTCTCTCTCCCCCTATCTATTCTCTGTTTGTTCGATGACATTGCAGAGGGAAAAGGACAGAACAAAGTATTCACAAGAAAATAAAATATCCCATTTCTATATGAGGTCAGGCAAACCAATTATTCAGCCCACATAGGTGATGTGGAGCGTGTTCAGCACTATGCCAGTGTGGATGAAAGAAAACATTTGGAACTGGGTGTTGTTGGAGAGAGGTGCAAACCAGTTTGTAGTGGGACCGGGCTTAATTGTTTTATCTGCTTTGGGGTGTTTTGTTTTGTTTTTGAGAAAAAGTTAGCCACAAAGGCCTAGGATGCTGCTAGGGCTATTTAGAATGGAGGTTGTCCATGGATGTTGATAGTTCAAAAGTGGTATACCTCATCCACATATGCTGTATCTCCTTCTGTCGGAGTTCCCACCATGCGTGACTGTGTAGCTAATCCTTGCCCTGTTCATAGACCACGCCTACTTCAACCTTAATCCATGCCATGCCTTAGTCTCCTGCAATTAGAATATCACTCCAATAGTTTCATTACTAGTGCTGTGGAGCGTTGGCCTGTTTGTGATCTAGCTCCTTCAGTTGCAATTCAGCTCCTTAAGTTTCAATTTAGCTCTGATATCACCATATCATATTTCCTTAGTTACAGTATATAGATTCCTTAGTTACGGTATAATGCTCTTTGTTAGATTATTGCTTCCTTAGTTATAGTATAGATTCCTTTGTTACAGTATATCTCCCTTAATTACAACTTACTCTAATTCTCTTAGTTACGGTAGAACTTTCTTTGTCACAATTTAGCTACCTTAGTTATAATCACCATCACCTTAACTTCCACAATAAAAATATACAACACATCTGCCTCAGTTACAATATAACTAAGCCCATGAAAATTATATATCCATAATCACAATATTGCTTCCATATTTGATCTCCATGTGACATCATTGTGATATCCATGTGACACACCTCATTGCCATATTCATGCAGAGGCATTGGCTGTGGTAATAGTGGCAGGTACAATGGTCTCAGTGGAAGCCACTTGTCATAACAGATGATGTGGTTTATTGTGTGCAGTTCATAGCCCTGGGGATGGAGGATGGCACCATCAAGCTGCTGGACCACACAGGGGCCATTCTCCAGGACAGGGTGTATACTCTGGTAAGAATAACTGAACGACATGTTATTTGTTGATTTAATTTGTACATTTGGTCCATACACAACTTTTCAGTGCCACTTATAAAGTCATTTAATTCATTTCAGTTGTACTCAGAATTTTGTAAAATTGAATTTTTTTTGTTGTTTAAGTTGATGGGTCAGTCTCCATTAAGTGTAGAACTTTAATGACACTATGTCTGATTTTTGTGTCAACATTTTATTTCTTGTGTTGCAAGTTCTGCAAATACTCTGTTAAGAGTGGTTTTATTTTAAGATTAAGTGCTTTATACATTACTATAACCAAAGTAATTAGGGAAGTACTTACAAAGTACTTGAATAGTTATCAAAATTAGAATGTTCTTTTGAGTGCCTATAAAGTGTGGTTAGTTAGTTTGGTCAAGAATATTGTGAATTTGGTTGTTATTATGGTATGTGGGACTTATTAGTATGCAAGAGGGAATTGCATATTGGCTTGTTATTATTTAATCTAAGACGACTTAGCACCTTGACAATGCAGTAGATTCCTCTCCATTAGACCTGTGTCTCTACTTGTTATGTCAAGGAAGATAGTTCATTCCTATTGCCTCCTTTCATCCCTGTCTTCTCCCTGCAGCACACCAGAGCCATAAACCAGATAGCAGTGGATGAGGACGGGGAATACATCGCCAGTTGCTCTGACGACCAAAAGGTACCCATAATTAACAATGTGTCTTTAAACAGGAAGTGAAAGGAATCAGAAGGGACTACTAATGGGGGGGGGGGTGCAAAGAGGAAGTTTATTCGAATAGCTGTGCAGGAGCAGCAGTATTCCCACGGGTTGTGCAGCTACACATGCCCCCTGCTTAAATAAGAGGTGTTACTCAGTTACCCTTCCTATCCATTTGATGCCTTCTGCCTCAGGCAAGCTCACTCCTATGTTGTACTCACTCATTCACTCACTCACTCACTCACTCACTCACTCACTCACTCACTCACTCACTCACTCACTCACTCACTCACTCACTCACTATCTAGAATAGGTGGTTGTCTGGAGTCTGCACTCTCTTTGTCTCCTTCACTCTTTTTTTTTTTTTTTTTTTCCCCTCCACATTTTAGGGGAAGTTTGGATATTTTATACGGACTTTTGTAAATTGATATCTATCTTTACTCCGGTCTGCCTTCAGAAAACTAATCTATAAATCATATCTGAATATAAATGTTATATATTACCTAATGTACTTGTGTAGCCAAAATGAGATTTTTCTTTTTTTAATTGCCAGATATGTTGGAATAAATCATTTTTGTACTTCACAATATCCTCAAAATGGCTAATGCTAATGTTTTGCAACTGGTTAAAAAATCACAAATTATTTTTTTAGTGTTCCATCTTTCTTCCCTAACAGAATACCACAGCTTGCTTGGTTTGTTTTGTGCCTGTGGTAGTTGCTTGGCCAACTGCTCAAATCTTGATTGACTAGTCTCATGTGGAAGGATAGGCATTCATGATATATTTTCACTGTTTACTTGAAGAGCTGGGCTTAGTGTTCCTTGGCTTAAGTTTACACTTAGCAACCCAGCCAGGTTCCTTGTATTTGGAACTTAATGGTGCACTGACATGTGATTGTTGGTTGTGCATGTAGACACCACATGTGGATGTATTGTGGTGTGTTCTGTAGGTCATCATTATGGGCCTCTTCTCCATCAAATACAACAACATATCTCATTTTGACAAGCCAGTTAAGGTGCGTTATGGATTCTCACTCACTCACTCACTCACTCACACACACACACACACACACACACACACACACACACACACACACACACACACACACACACGCATGCACACATGTACACACACACACTCTCTCTCTCTCTCACACACATGAGAAGATTGATAATATATTGTGGAACGGAAACTTGTAATATTTCTTATATGTTATCATGTGATATTATGTTGTACTTTTGACCTCTCCTGTAGTCTGTAGCACTGCACCCCCAGTTCAGCAAGAGCACCAATCATATCATAGTAGTGGGATCCAACCGGGTAAGGATCGTAACTGATCTCTCTCTCTCTCTCTTTCACACACACACACACACACACACACACACACACACACACACACACACACACACACACACTCACACACACACACACACACACACACACACATACACACACACACACACACACACACACACACACACACACACACACACCTGTAGTATTAAATTTGTGTTGGTGTAAAATTAAATAGTTGTCAATCTTTCAGTTGATTCACCTTTAACTTTCTTACTCTTCTGTTTCTGTTTTTTCATTCTCTTCTCTTGTCCCTCCTTCACTCATCTCTTCCCTGGCCTTATTCTGTCTGGTCTCTGCTTTCAACAACACCTCTCTCCTCCTTTCTCCTCCATCTTTTTCTTCCCTCCCTTTTTCTTCTCCCTTCCTTGTTCCTTCACCCCCCCCCCCCCCCTCCCTCGTCCAATAGCTGGTGATGATTGAGGAGAGACGATGGCCGCTGGGTAGTAAGACCAACGACATTCATGGGGGAGGGGGCTTCATCTCCACCATCAAGTGGAAGAAGAACCTCATAGCGTGGGCTAACCAAAAGGTGACTAGTGGATGTAGTTATTGTTGCAGCTGGAGTGGGTTGTAACTTCCTTTCCTGGTTCATCAGTCTTCACATCTTCTGTGTGATTTTATCGTTTGAGTTATGATAATATTGTATTACTTCCTCTCTCCTTCCTCCCTCCCTCTCTCCTTTCTTCTCCCCTTCATGTATTCCTCCCTCTCTCCTTCCTTCCTTCTCTTTATACTTCTTTCCTTCCTTCCTTCCAGGCTGTACTGGTGTATGATTCTAATTCCAAGGAAACAATAACAAGCATATCATTTGAGGAGGATATGTAAGTCTGTGCACACATTCTACTAATGAAGACATATCAGCTCTGGTGTAAGACAGTTGACCTCAGCTGGCAATTCCAAAGTTTAAGTAATGCCACATTTTTTCTATCAAAATTTCCCTGTTGCTAATAGCAACTCATCTTCTGATTACCTTTTGCAGTTGGAAAGGGGGGGGGAGGGAGGAAAGAATGAGTTAAAAAGATTTTTTACCCAGCTGGAGCTTCAGAACCTGTTAAGAAGGGAGGCTAATATGTGATCCACGAGAGGCGACACAATGAAGGTGTTTTAATGAAAAGCTTACAAGCAACAGCTGTCTTTTTCTATATAGATGTAATTAGGTAAATATTTCTACTGACCTTGGGAGAGCACAGGAAAAATTTGGTCAAGATCTGTACAAGGGAGGGAGTGGGGGGGGGGGAGGTTGATTGATGCTATACCAACATTAGCGATATATGACTTACTCTCCCTTCATAAACCATTGCTAATGGTTTATGAAGTGAGAGTAACTAGGCGTGTTGATATGAGCAAGCTGTGCTGTGTGTGATTACGCTCCCTCTCTCTTTCCCCTGGCCATGGATGTCTGTCCCCTTCCTCTGCAGTACTAACGTGCCATGTCAGCTGTTCTGGCAGTCACATGAAGTATTGCTCGTGGGCAGAGGACATCTAGTCAAAGTAAGTCCCCACCTCACAATAGACCACATTCTCCATCGCACTGTGGTGGGGCCTGTAAGTGAGCGGCTGACAGAGAGGGAGGGAGGGAGAGAGAGAGAGTGGGTATATGATCCAAGTTCCACCATATTATTCACCTCATACATATCCCTCGATTTATTGGTCCACATGCAAAGATCAGATTCAAGCAATGAATTTTAAAAAAAAAATCCCTTGCAACAAACATTTGGCTGTACATCTCATTATCTCTAACTTAAACAGTACAAGATCTGTTGGGGTATTCCCCCTACCCCCTTTTTTTTTTTTATTGACATTCCTTTTTTAAAAAAAACAAAATTTTTTTTTTTTTTTTTTTTTTTTTTTTTTTTTTTTTTTTTTTGTCTAGAAAAGTAAAAACAAATAAACAAGCAGGAAATAACTGATTATTCAGCAAGATGCTCTTCCCCATTTGATTAATGTGTTCCTTGTCTGTATGTGAATAGTGGGAGTTCTGGATGGGGATGGTTTCAGGTGTGAAGACGTGTGATCACTGTTGGTTGTAGTACTATGTTAATGCCATTCTTGTGTTCTCACTGTGTGGTGTTCACCCCTGTCCACCCCAGACAGCCACTGTCAAGGAGGTGAGTGGCATGGATGTCACCAGTAGCACGGATGTCCCGGTCTTTAGGAGGAAGTTCATGGCTATTAGTAAGCTACTGTGAGAGAGAGAGAGTGTGTGTGTGTGTGTGCATATGTGTATAAGTATGTGTGAGTGAGAGGGAGACAGTGCGTGTGAGAGAAAGTGTGTGTGCATATGTGTATTTGTGCGAGTGTGTTTGTGTGAGAGAGAGGAAGAAAGTGTGTGTGCCTGTAGACACCATCTCTCTTTAGCATTAACCCACGAACGTCCATGGCGTAATTTCCTCCCTCCCTCCCTCCCTTCACCTTCCATAATTCAGCTGCACAGAATACATTCCCAGAGTTGCTAGTGTGTGGGGTTGTTCCAGTTCAAGTGAAAAACGAATGGAAAATGGTAAATATGCATTCATTACAAGATACATTTTCTGAAGTGTAAAAAAAAAATTTGTTAGTATTTATTTATTTATTTATTTACTTATTTTTTTAATTAATTAATTAATTAATTTATTTATTTATTTTTTTTTTTATTTATTTATTTATTTTTTTATTTGAGGATCCCCCCCCCATTCCCCGACATTGACATACACTTCAGGCAGTGCTAGGATACAGTGGTAACATTGATCAGATGAGTGCTGTGGTGAGTTGAAATCCATACATCCAATTTGGAGACATTTCTATATTTCTCCCTGCCATCCACCCACTATGTCCCCCTCACCTTATGATCAATGTATCCACAATCGTCCGTCCCCCAAGGACAAAGGCACGGTGCCTGCTCCTCACCTGGTGGTCGTGTCTCCTGGAGAGTATATACCTGAAGAGAAGATGTTCAACATCCCAGAGCATGATGC
The DNA here is from genome assembly GCA_963969325.1 of Lycopodina hypogea. Lineage (NCBI taxonomy): Eukaryota > Metazoa > Porifera > Demospongiae > Poecilosclerida > Cladorhizidae > Lycopodina > Lycopodina hypogea. The sequence goes on from OZ017788.1 coordinate 4,891,640, forward strand.
CCGGGATAGACTGCAGCCCAAAGGCTATCAGTTCTGCAAGTGTCATGAGTACAAGCTAGGTCAGCGGCTGTTAATGTTGTTGTTTTTATTGTTGTAGCAGTTGTTTTTTTTTGTTGTGACTATTGTTGTTGATGCTATTTTATTATTTTTGTGGTAACTTGTTTTTGTTCTTTTGTTGTTGTAAACAATATAAACAAATGTATTGCTTTTCCTTCTCTTTCCCTGTTAACTTTGTACTTCCGTTTTTTTCTCCATTTCCTTCTGTTGAATGGTACTACTGCGAACCCTGACCTTTGACCCCTGCAGACTGCATCCTCAGTGATGACAGACTCTATATCCTCACTCCCGTGGACATCATATTAGCTGAGGTAGGGTCCGTGCGAGGGGTCCAGGTTCTGTAAGTGGAAGAGGAAGATTTTAGTTCAGTTGAGGGGTTCTTTTTGAATGTAGGGGTTAGTTTGGTTGGCAATAGGTGTTCATTTTGTTTGGATTATTTTTTGTTAGTGGGAATTCAGTTTGTTTGGGATTAGCTTTCTTGGTGGGGGGGGTTGTTTTGTTGGGGATTATATTGGTTGAGTTGGTTACTTTCGTTGGCAATCTGGGATTTTGTTTGGGATGGTTACTTTGGTAGTGGAAATTCAGTTTGTTGCTGGTGGGGTTGTTTTTTGTTGTTTTTTGTTGTTGTTTTTTTTTTAATGTTCTGGGGTATTACCCTTGTTGGGGGGAAGTTATTTTGGTTTGTGGGGGTTGGTTTCGTTGTAGTGTGGTGTTGTGTGTTTCCATTTATGGCGTGGCCTTACTACTGGCAGATCTCTGTGGGTGTTATGGATGCTATAGCCTGACAAACTTAACCCTTTTAATTTGCTGCAGAATCCATTTTGTTGATTCGGTTTAACCTTCAGACTTGCTTGAATTGTAATATTGAACCTGTGTTTGTATACTCTGGGTTTGTTTCAATTAAAAGCAAACAAACAAACAACATTATCAAAAGTGAAGGCTCTAACAGTTTGAAGTTCTAAATTTTATGATGCATTTTGTTTCCTTAGCAATGCTTCTCCAGTTAAGGCAACCGTTCATAGCTGAGGAAATTGAGAGGGGAAAAACAACCAAAACCACATATTTTTGAAATCCATACCAATTTGAACCCTCCATCTATCTATAGTGATGGTCCCAGTACTTATGCCAGCTGGGGCAAGCTTTTATCTGCTAATTGGACATGTACGTTTCCATTGTGTTCCATTAAGATAGTTGATAGTACAACTAATTAGTGGAGTGGTACATCTGTAACTTTCTCTTCAACTCCACGTCTTCCTTTGTCGTTAGTTTCTCTTGCTGTCAGAGTGGACTCCTATGATTGGGATTCACTCTTGTTATTGCTTTCTCTCTGGTTTGTTTTTTTGTTGATTTGTTTTCCAACATTTCCTAGAAAAGAGGCCCTGACGACCATGTAGAGTGGCTGCTGGAGAAGAGAAACTACGAGGTAATGAGGAGCAGGCGTCTCTATAGTGATGTACATGTGCTCTGCATGTCCACATGCAAATATTATCAGTGTTTGTTTTTTTTTTTATTTAAAAATAATGTTATTCCATTTTTTTTTATTAATCAATTAATTTATGATTATTTTTATTCTATATATTCATTATTAAATTTTGAGGTGGTGGGGGAGTGTCCCCTGCAAATGAGATATTCATTTAGTATATCATTATTGTATTATATTGTTATCACATTATTATTTTTTTATTTGTTAGCACTATCGTTGTTGCTGCTAATAGTAGTGTTAGTAGTAGTGGTAATATTTTACTGTTTTCTCATATTGTCATTGTTTTTGTTTTATTTTTTTGCTGTTGTTTCTTGTTTGTCTATAATTATGCTAATTGCTTTCAACAGGGTGCCATGAAGTTTGCAGAGAATCCTGAAAACGCTCGACAAATGTCTCCAGGGAGACTCAAGGTATCCACCATTGGTTTTCTCATGTATACCTTAAGTTAATACAATTGTATTGTCAGATTAAAAAAAGAAGTTTACCTAAGTGTTAAGCATTGTGCACATGGGAATCACCTGAGCAATACAAGTCTCTGTGCAGGTGTATGTGCAGGCGTAGACTCCTCCCCTCTCCACGCAGTGCCCACTAGTAGACAGGCAGGCAGCGGGCATGTGCTCTTGTCTAACTCATTCCTTTTCTTCCCTAATGTGTTGTTGTCTTGTTTTCTCTTGTGTTGTCTAGGATATTGGGATCAACTACTTGCACTATTTGATTAGAGAGAAGAAGTTCAAAGAGGCAGCAAGGTGAGTAGAGAAGAGAGAAGAGATGATAGAGGAGGGGGGGGGGAGTGGATGGGAGAGAGGCAGCTCCTCTTGAACCCGTTTTTTTTCCTTTTTCTCTTTGTTCCCCTCATGTCTGTCTTCAGGAAATGCCCTGAGGTGTTGGGGAAGAGTGGTAAGGACATACAGAGATGGGACGACATCATCTATACCTTCTATCAGGGAGGACAGTTAAACGTAAGAATTGTTGTAGTTGGAGAGCCCATGCAGTTGTTACATGTAGTATAGTACATGTGTGACATCCTTTAGAGTTATTACCAGCCTTTTTCAATTATCTTCAGTCCTGTACTATGTGGACCAAGTATGATGTAAGTAATTGATTTTAGTACACTTCAACTTGCCTCAACTCAGTGTGATGTTGGTCCAGTGTGCGCTCCCATAGAGCTATTGTCAACCTACTCCAACCTGGCTTAATGCAGTGTGATGTTGGTCCAGTGTGTGTCTCCTCAACTTACTTCAACCTGGCTCAACCCAGTTTAATGTTGGTCCAGTGTGATGTTGATCCAGTGTGTGTCTGCATAGAACTATTGTCAACCTACTTCAACCTGGCTTAACGCAGTGTGATGTTGGTCCAGTGTGTGTCCCCATAGAGCTATTGTCAACCTACTTCAACCTGCCTCAACCCAGTGTGATGTTTATCTTGTGTGCATGCCCATTATATTTCATGCACTATTCTGCCGCCATTTAGGAGATCAGACCTTTCATTCCATTACAAAATCCGACATTGAGTGCAGCCATCTACGAACTCATTCTTAACTACTACCTTCAAGAAGATTGCGATGTAAGAGTTTGATCTATTGTCGTCATGACGATGAAGTTAATTGTCATTATAATCTGCAGATGCTGTACAAACTAATTAAAGAATGGCCAACTAATATATACAACACACAAACTATTGTCAATGCTGTTGACGTGAGTTACTAGTTTGTTAGATCTTTAGTTTTTGATTTATTCTTCATTATGTGTGTTGATATATAGCCCCTATTAACTTTCTAATTTGATTTGTTGACAGGATATGTTGTTTTTTTTACTGTCAACATCTCTTTCAACAGGTTCAACTGGAGAAGAACCCCAGGAATAGTGATATATTAAAAGTCAAGGCATCACTGTGAGTGTGTGTGGGCATAATGTTGGTCTTATTTTGTTCCCTTTTATATCTCTTTGTTTATTGCCTTGCTTCTTTTTTTTTTACCTGTGGCACACAGATCTAGGAACACTTGGAATGGTGTGGAGGGGGGGTGGGGGGGGTGGGTGGATACATCCACAAGTTTTGCTTAAGAAGGGATTTTTACCAGCACTCTCACATTGTGTTGTGGAGTTCAAATGATACTTTGTTGTTGATTAACAAATTGTTTACTGTATGGGAACAAAAGTTGTAAATCTCACCACGACTTTAATCTCATCTTAAGTGTCCCAAACAATTATTTTGCCTGGTTTTGACCACTGTTTTAATAGGTATTATAACAGGTGTTGTGCAGGACTTCTCTTGTTTAACCTAATGACGGCCAATATTAACCTTAATAATATATTTAGTATAAACATGCAATTATTTTGCTGTTTATCGCCTTCAGGTTATTTTAGTACCAGAATACATCTGGCTATAAGAATTTTTTAATAATATTTTTTTAAAAAATATTTTCAGAATCGTATAGAGGTTGTGTAAAATTTTAGAAGTGAGCATTAAAAAATGTTTACCAAAATATTTGCCCTATGTGTATTTCCCATTTATGAATATACTAGAGTAAGTGTTAAGTCTTGCCACAAACACTAGTAAGGAGAAGTATTTCACAAGTCAACCACAAAATGGGTAAGTACGGTATAAACATGTAACTAAACATGGGATTAGTGCTGCCCAATGGAATAGCTCCTCACACCCTGCATAGGGCCACAATAATAGTTACACAGTGATATACAGTGAAGCAGATACACTAAAATTGTTCTGTGAGATATCTTCATTACCCTTCAAAAGGGAACATGTTTTGGGAAATTCCTTTTTTGTACTGTTATCCCTTCCCCCCCCCCCCCCCCCCCCAAAAAAAAAACACTCAAAAATGTTGCTGACTCACCCCATGTGCAGTATTTTTTAATTTTACTCAAATTTATGGTCAATTAGAACACACTGGTTCTGCATACCATGAGCTATATTATAGTATTTGTAGCTACTCAATAAGGTAGTTGGTGGGCAGAGATAGGATCCATTAAACTTCCTGAAGCTGGACAAACCTCTGAGTTGAATGTAAGTGATAGTTTGCATGAAGTCCACAATAACTAGACACTAGAGCATTTAAATTTTAGAAATTTGGATGACAGGTTGTACAGAAATTAGAATAATATTAACAACCAAAAATTTCAAAAAATATCCACTAAAATGGGACAATAGTGGCCTTAATTATAAAAAAAAAAAAAAAAAAAAAAAAAAAAAAAAAAATTATTGTTGAGAAGAATTTTGACTTTTTACCTTGACTTCCCTTTCTTAACTTTTTTTTTGCCTTCCTCTTTCCTATCCCCTCCTTCCCCATCCTTCCTCTCCTCCCCCACTTCCCTTTCCCCTGGGCTCGCCACCTTGTCTTACCTGCAGCCATGAAGATTTGGGGCAGTATGACGAGGCACTCAAGATATACTTGCAGTGAGTGTGTGCGTGTGTGTGTGCGTGTGTGTGTGCACAGCTAATTTCCTACTTATCTTGTGTATTCATACCATTTTTTATCAAAATGTCACAAGATGAGGTGGTAGTCACAGGGTTTATGGGGCTAGGGACTTACTATTAGTCTCAATATGGAGATTAGTATTATAAAAAATTAAGTTGAGATTATTTTCTTGCAAAACCCAAACTCATGCATGTACACACAGGAAACTTGGCATGCACACAAAACTTGACTCTGGGATTAACATGGACTAGGTCCCACCTGACCACACCTTCCTATGTATGTGTGTATGTGGGTTTCTCTTTGTTTGAGAACTGGTGACTTGATTTGTTATGGGATTATTGCAAATATGATAATAGTACTTTTCGTTGGACAACCACTACCTTCATTATTGTGAGTATAGCAGCAATGAACCTGCTGGTGTGTATTATATTTGGTTTCAGAATATACTAATAATTGGGTTGAAGTAGACATGCACACCTAATTTTTTTTTGCGCGCGTGCACACACACACACACACACACACACACACACACACACACACACACACACACACACACCTGTGCTCACAGACAAGGCCACAAGGAAGTGTTTGAGCTCATTCATGTGAAGAAGCTGTACTCAGCTCTCGTGGAGAACCTCATTTCTCTCCTGGAAGTGGACACCGAGGTAAGTGGGGGGGGGAGGGGGTGGTCCATCACAGAACTGGGACCTGTGTGGCGTGCTTCTCCATGCACTGCTGTGCTGTGTTAGCACTAGAGTGGTTATGAATGTGGTCATGATAGCATCCTGCACATGGTCAACTGGTTGATGTTTCATTTTGCCTGGAGGTCTACTAATCAAACTATTGTACATGTACTAGACAACCATTTGCATATTAGCCTGCAAGGTTGGCAATGCTGTGGTGTGTTTTGTTCAGTTGATGTGGCCAGCATCTGACAGTAATCGTTTAGTGTTTGTGAATGTAAAAATGTAATTTAAAAAAAATCAACAACAAAACAACAGCAATATCAACATCACTGACATGTTTCTGGTCTGGGCAATACCTGGTATATTCTTCTAATATATGCATGGGATACTCATACATAAAAGTGTGTGTGTGTGCATGCGTATACTGGCAGAAATACCTGCACTCGGCTGCGTGTTAGTCCCTAATATGTGTGTATGTCAGTACAATGGCGGTTTTATCAACTCCATTAAGTAATAATCCATTGACGAAGTGACACACGAAACTAAAGACTGTGTTTATTTGCAGTTACTGATGTTTGTGAGGTTTAGTAAAGATGTGTTTTTTTTTGGCATAAAATTGATTGCTTTAATATTTGTTGTTTGTGTTGTTTTTTAAAACCATTATCATTGTTACTTGTTGGTACTACTATTACTTATAAATGATGATGATGATGATAATAATAATAATAATAATAATAATAATAATAATAATAAGAATGAGAATGAGAATACTTTCCTACTGCTGGTGGTGGTAGTTATTCTCATTATTGTTGTTCTTCCTCTTGTGTTGTTACATTCTTGTTGTGCAGGAGGCTGTGAAGCTCTTGATAAGCTGCAAAGAAGATGTTCATGTGAGTCGTGTTGGTAGTTTGTTGCATGTCATGTGATTAATACTTGACATGGTTGCAGCTCTGAGGGCTTGGGTGTATGTGCTGCCATGGAGCTATAACCACCCTTTACCCTTTTCACTTTTTCCTATCAGTATCTTTCATTACTCCATCTATATATGTTCAACTTATCTTCTTTGCTTGTTTCTCTTTTTATATCTCTCTACTTTATTTTTTGCTTTTGTTGTTGTTGACAATAGCCTAAACGTGTGGTTCAAGAGCTAGAGTCTCGAGGCAGAGAAGAATACCTCCATAAGGTGAATTATTGTCTGCCAGTCACCTGCTAACTAATACTAGTGGGATAAACATGTGGTACATATTTGTTGCCATGGAGATCCTCCTCTGTTGTCAGTGTAGGGGACTGTCTTTATGATATAGACCCCCCTCCCCTCCCTGGGCATCCCATCATTATCTCATGGAAATAACCACCATTCATGTGAAGCTGTGGGGGAACAGGACAGTTCCTACCTTACCTTTATAACCATCTAAAACCTGTTTTACATACTGTGGTTTGTAAGACAAGTGTACCATTCGAACAATTACAATAACTAATAGGAAAGTGTTATTCAATCACTGTTATATATTGCTTCATTTACGTAATAGTAATTGAAATGAGAGAGTAGATCAACAGAACTGATGTAAAGCACACGCACGCACGCATGCACACACACACACACACACACACACACACACACACACACACACACACACACACACACACACACACACACACACACACGATAACACATGATAGAGACTAAACAAGATTTGCTAACACAACATAATAGGTTCATGTCTTGTGCAATCATCAGGAAATGCAGGTAATACCAACCTTGTATAGTTTTATGCAAGCAATTTGGCCATACCCACTTTACTGAGTCAAAATAGAGACACTAATTGTTGTGTTGACCAATTTTTGTTGTTTCAGGGGAAAACCCCTGATTGTTTATATTTAGGTTAAAGTGTGAAAGGTTTGGTAGTTGGAGTATATCAAGCACTTGCTATGGATATTTATGCATATTGTAATAAGCTATTGAAACCAATAAAGGCACCAAAATACATAGACTTTCTTTAATACTCCAATACGGACACAGATTATTGAATATGTTGTTGTGTGGGTGGGTTATCATATGGTAGGTGTGTGTTTTCATTACGAGCAATCTGAACCAGTATCACTGTCTACTAACTTGTTTCAACCATTGCCTGTGCAGTATCTAGACTGTTTGTTTGATTACAACCCCAAATATGGCGGAGAGTTTCACTTCCACGAACGTCAGGTTGATCTCTATGCCAAATACGATCCTGACAAACTCCTCCTCTTTCTCCGTTCCTGCAATGATATCCCACTTCAGAAGGTGAAGCTAACCATTTGTCACCGATGGATACCAGTGGCAAGAAGTAGTGTTGTTCATGTGTGGGCGTGTTGTGGAGTTTGAGATTAGTGTCCGCTAAGAATAGTTTAATTTATGTATTCTGTCTCCCTTTGGATGAACATGCATGTGCATGTTAACATACATGTGCATTACATGTGCTAATTGATTTGAACATGTATGTTTTACTTATGTGCAGGCCCTTGAGGTCTGTGAGCATTACAAGCGATGGGAAGAAATGGTGTACCTCTTAGGTGAGGATTGGAGGCATCCATTTTCTATTATCTTTTGCTGTAATCCACTTATTCATACAAGCGGGGCTACCCAGGGCTTTCCCAAGTTGCTATGGAAAGTTAACCGGGCATATCATGGTGTGGTACAATTTCATGTTAGATTGGAATTGATGGTGCCACAATGGCTGGTCTTATGATAAAACTGAGAAGTCCCACATGGTTCACTCCAATACATCCCTAAGTGTATATATTACGTGACACTTAGAAATGTTCTGAGATATCAAAACTTCTATGTGATGTAAAATTAGTCAATTCTGCGGTATTTTGATTTGTGCCCCTCTTTTGGTGTGGGAGAACGTTATGTATATTCTTATTATCTTCTTTTTATACATTATCATGAAAATTTTCATTTAATTATGTTAGGAAATATTGCTATACAGAAAAGGCAAACGGACATAACAACAAACTATAATTCTATTAAATGCCTTGTAAATCTCCATATAATTTTCAATCACTATCCTTCCCCCCCCCTCCTCCCCTTCCTACCTCCTTGCTGTTGTAATATCTCTCTCTCTCTCTCTCCTTGTTCTGTTCCTTCATCATGGACTCCTTCCTCTACCAACACACATCACATGTTGCAACAGCTCGTATGGGTAATCCCAAGGCTGCCCTTCAACTCATCATCAACAGCTTACAAGATGTGGACAAGGTTACCGCATGCTATAGAACACACACACGCGCGCGCGCACACACACACGCGCGCACACACACACACACACACACACACACACACACACACACACACACACACAAACTGGCATAATCCAACATTTCCTATTGATTTATCCAATATTTCTCCACGATTTTTTAAGCCCAATGTTAGTTCTTCATGCAGTTTCACCAACACTGGCTCTCATGCACTCTGGTCTGTCATTGACTATCACTGCCTGTAACTGTGTCCATTATTTTGCAGGCCATTGAATTTGCTATGGAAGAAGATGATGATGAATTGTGGCAGGTGCTAATAAACTTATCAATTCATAAACCAAGTGAGATAAACTTAATTACATTTTACAGGCACTTGTTTCATCTAATTGTCTGTTTGTTTTGCATAATGGCCAAAAAAAGAAAGATTTTTTTAACAAAGCAACAACAACATCACAGACATATTTCTGGTCTGGGCAATATCTGGTATATTCGTCTAATATATACATGGGGTACTCACACAAACAAGTGTGTGTGTGTGTGTGCGTGTGTGCGTGCATGTAAAACAAATGCAGTGTTAAATGAAATTAACTTATATTTGTAGAATAAAATGGCATGGTTAAAGTTCTAAATTGAACTTTACTTATAATAACTAGTACAATTTGGAGAGATAAATATAGCAATCATTCAAAAATTCAAAATTTTTTTTTTTTTTTTTTTTTTTTTTTTTTTTGTGCTGAACTTTCTTATCTTTGGTTTGAAACACCAAACAAAGTGAATTATTATCAAAATCTGGACATCTCCACAGATTATAGAGAGCAGCTTGTCAAGACTTAGCAATAAATGTTTACAACAAATGTGTTACAACGGTTACCACAATGAGTTGCTTGACAAGTTGGTGAGGAAAGCTGACAAGTTGGTAGGGTTTATAGATAATACAAGTAAACAAATGTAGTGATAAATGAAATTAATTTATATAGTACTCACTAATGATACCTGTGCAAGTTTAAAATGATTTCTGTTGTTATGGAAGTAGCCACTTGAAAGAGAATTTTAAGACTAGAATTATTCAAATTTCGGACTGCCAACAGACTTCCAATTAGTTAAGTACAAGTGAAAATATCTGTAGAATAAAATGAAAAGGTTAAACCAGTGCCAAATTAACTTAACTTATTATAACTAATAGAACTTGGAGAGAGACAAATATAGCAACCATTCAAAAGTTCAAATTTTTTTATTTTATTTATTTATTTATTTTTTTTTTTTTTTTTTTTTTTTTTTTTTTTATAATGAGAGTGATGTCAGACCAGTGCAAGTGGAAGGTGGCTCTGTGGATGTAGTCCAGGACTTCACATGCTTGGGTGATAACATCTCAAGAGATGGGGAGATCACTAGTGAGGTGACTAGAAGAATTGTTAGAGCAGCTAGAGCATTTGGATGTTTGAGGGTGCCAGTATTTAAGAACAAAGACCTCTCATTGGCCACAAAGAGAGCAGTGTATAGGGCTGTTGGTTCTAGCTGTATTACTGTATGGAGCTGAAACTTGGACGATGAAGGCTGTGCATACAAGACGTTTGAATTATTTTCATAACCATTGTATTCAGACAATCCTGGGTGTGACGAGGTACCAACAATGGAATGAAAGATTAATATCTCAAAGCCTATCACATAGGTTTGGCTTGCAGCACTCCATCTCTGATATCATTCTGGAGCAGCGTTTAAGATGGCTGGGTCATGTGGGTTGCATGGATGAAGAAAGGCTTCCAAATAGATTGTTGTTTGGGGAGCTTAGCATGAAGAGACCATACCATGGGGCAAAGAAGAGGTGGAGGGATGTTCTGAAAGTGGATTTGCAGGCAATTGGTGTGTATGATAGATGGTATGAGTTGTGCCAGGACAGGAAGGGATGGTTTCATCTGTGTTTAGATGGTGTAGAGAAAATTTCAACATCCAGGCGATGGAACACCTGCTCAGCTAACAAGCAATCTGAATTAAGAACACTAAGTTGTGCCTGTGGAAGAAAATTTCGAAGACAAGGAGATCTGACCAGACACCAACATTTCTGTGTGATGCCATCATAAGCTAAGTTTATTGCCATTGGTCCTGGATTCATCCAGGACACTGCCATCATGGTACGAAGGACAGCTTCTAAGTTCTAAGTGTGTGTGTGTGTTTATGTCAGTACAATGGAGGTTTTATCAACTTCATTAAGTAATAATCCATTGACCAAGTGGCACACAAAACTAAAAGCTGTTATTACTTGTTACTGATGTTTGTAAGGTTTAGTAAAAGTTGTGTTTAATTGTTCTAGCTGACAGTTAAGTCTTGGTGCAATATTTTTGGTTGATCACAGACTTCTTTCTTGCCTTACAGAGCCACATACCGATTCTGTGCATGCAATAGGTGTAGTGATCAATTTAATATGAATGGGCATGTCGAACTTGTTTTCTTCACTCATCAAAAGTGTTCCCACACTAAGACCTGTAGGAGATAATTACCATAATATTTATTAAAATATAGTGTTTTAGACCTGCCAAACTAATTCTTTAGAACACTAAGATGAGATAAGGTTGTAGTGAGAATTACAACTTTTGGTTTGTAACAGTAAAAGCACTTTGTTTTACCATAGGGTTTCCATACAATAAAAGGACTTTGTTGTAACCAATTAGTACTAACAACAAACTTTGGTGTTTCCAAACAGTTAACAATTAGTCAAAAATCCATCCATTCTTGAGCAAAACTTGTGGGTGTATATCCACACCCCCCCCCCCCCCCCCCCCCCCAGTACCATTCTGAGTGTTCCTATACCTATGTGCCACAGGTAACAAGAGTAGTAATGATCAGATTGATGTGTTTTGACAAGGCCTCAAGGTAGTCTGCATTCCTGGTCTGCTTGCAGTTTTCTGTACTGCCAGTCCTCAAGGCAGCCATGTGGAATATGCCATGAGTGAAGCACTCGTGGTGGAGAGGTGTGAGATGGGCAGATCAGTTTCGTGAGGCTGGATGTTGCTATGAGGTATAACCATACCAAGATGTGATGGGTGCAAGGCAGACCTTGTTTCTGGGACTCAACCTTGTAGAGCCAGACCCTGACCTAAACAAAGGCACTTTTCTTCAACATCTCCATCAGCAGCTTGTCTTTCTGCCAAAGAGCCCAAGCCCAAATCGATCCCGTGGGTTCTGGTCAGGCAACAGGTTGTCCTCTGACCTCTTGTGGTTTGGTCTTCATGGTGATGAAGAGTAGTAGCACTGCCAAACCTGTGACTGGAAGCCATCATGTTGGACTGCCTCCCATGCATGTGTCTCTTGGTCCACCCGGTCCACCCGTGAGTATAGCTAGCAGGACCACACCTACCTAACTCGGTTGTGATCTCCATCAACAGCCAAGGAGACTGATGCTGTTGGCATGGCATGGTTACTTATCCTCCTATGCCAAGGGGGCCTACTCAATAAGATGTCTGACCTCAACCCAAAGCGTAGAACCTCTGGGTTGTGCAGATTCTGAAAAGGTTTAACATGTCAGTCTAGGATCAGCCAAACTAAAGTTGTAAGAGCTCAAACATTATCATGGAAGGGAATAAGTATTATCAATGTGTGTACAGATATATATTACATCTAGAACAACAAAAAAAAAACAAATTTCTTCTTTTTTTTAAATAGGAGGGGAGAGTTTTAAGCAGACAGAGAAAAATATATTTAAAAAAAAACTAAACGGTTATGTTGGATTATGGCCTATGAATAGAATAATAAGGGAAATATGATTGCAACCATGTAGCCCACAGTTAGATAAACCCTTACCATTTCAAATCAGATGCATGGATCGTTGTAGAGCTAAATGTCAGTAAAAGATTGCATGAAATTTAAATTTGTATTGGTAAAAGCCCCTCAAACTTATGGTGTAAATGGCGGGTACAGTTTTTTTTTTAATATTTTCAACGCTTTATTGAATGAATGTACACACACACACACACACACACACACACACACACACACACACACACACACACACACACACACACACACACACACACACACACACAGTATTACATGTAATTTTCTTTGTGTTAACTGTATTATCTTTGTTGTTGGTCCAGGATTCATTACAGGCCTGTTGAACAACGTTGGCACTCACATTGACCCCACCAAACTCATCAAGGTGACCTCTCACCTCTCACCTTCCTCTCTCTGTGTGGGAGTTCATCTGTGTTCATTCCTTTCCTCCTTCCTTGCAGGAGATACCTGATCAAACTGAAATACCCGACCTGGGCTCCTCTCTGGTCAAGCTAATGCAAGACTTTAGAATCCAGGTGACTTCATATATAATTATTGGTATTAATTTATACGTCAAATATACGTTTGTACACACATACATACATTGATACACTCTGATTCATTGGTTGCAGCAGTTCTTTGTATTGTTTATAACCAGACACGTCATACTAACATGTAACAATTTCAAGTAATTTGTGTACACATGCATGCATACATACATACATACATACATACATACATACATACATACATACATACATACATACATACATACATACATACATACATACATACATACATACATACATACATACATACATACATACATACATACATACATACATACATATTCTAACTCATTAGGTGCAGCTGTTCTTTCTATTGTTGACAATCAGACACATTCTTAATAGTTATAGCCCCACCACAAGTTGTGATGAATTCTGTACACTGTACGCACGTGTGTGTGTGTGTGTGTGTGTGTGTGTGTGTGTGTGTGTGTGTGTGTGTGTGTGTGTGTGTGTGTGTGTGTGTGTGTGTGTGTGTGTGTGTGTGTGTGTGTGTGTGCAGGTGAACCTGAGAGAGGGGTGCAAGAAGATTCTGGTTAAGGACAGGTAGGTGCAATGTCTGCTGCACCCTTGGTACTGGTTATGGCATACTCTTTCTGATTCATGCATATTTGATAAGTAAAAATGACAACTAATATGTATGCATACATCAACAGGCATATACACAGTAAATTTTCTTTCAGTGAATTATTTGCAGCTGCTTTTCATGAATAACTTGATTTTTCTCACTAATGTACTAATGTATTAAAATTAAGTGCAAGGGACGTCACTTATCTGAACATCAGATGTCCAAAATTGGTCAACCAAACATATAAGGCCTCCCCTCCCCCCCCCCCCCCCCCCCCCCCCCCCCCCCCAATATTAAAATTGATTAAGGAAATAGTGACTCCATGAGTTACACTTGCATAAGCTTGTAATGCACTTAGAATAGTGTGTGGATACCCTGAGCCACAACCTGATGTGCCCATACACATACACTGAAGTTAAATGAAAAAAAACAGTGAAAAAGATGACTATAGCCCCACTTGCAACAAATATCTTAGTTGTAATTCAGTAAACTGATCTTATATATTACTTATATTTCTCCTCCTCTCTCTTGTTCTATATCTTTTTTTAGCCATTCTTTGATGGAAAAGTTAGTAAAGCTGCAGAGAAAAGCCGTCTACATTGATGGTAAGTAACTTATCTTGCATAGCACTTAGTAATGTAGAACGGGTTCTAGTTTTTTTAACAATATTTTTTTCATTTTTCACTAAACAACCATATGTATGGGAGTAGGTTTCACATGAATTTGTGTCAATCAGCTTTAGACACACTTTACCCTAAACTGTCACTATTGTTTAGTCAGTGAGTAAATCTATTGTTGCTTCTTTTTTTTTATTCATTAGTGATTTTTCCAGTTGGGAATAGGAAGCAATAAGTGTTGTTGCTCTTCATTTGGTGCTCATGTTAGTATCTTTCTCTTTCTTTAACTCTAGATGACTCCTTCTGCAAGACTTGTGGTGGCGAAGCTGTAGGAATGGGTGCGTCAGTGTGCTAACCATGTCACTGTGTTCCTCTCTTATGAAATAACATGCACATAGTGATTAGAAAAATGTTGCAAAGTATGACGTGAAGTATAGTAACTTCTAGAAACTTTTTATTTGCTTTAGCACCTCAATTTCTTCACTCTGTGTGTGTGCGTGCGCTTTAACTCTGAGTTAGTGTGCCATAAGGTTAATTACTGTTGCATGCAATCAGCTGAATAAACTCTGATGATCTGATGAGCTATCTTATTTCTCTATGAATGAATAATTGTTCTGGAGGGAGAGTGCTCTAAACAATAGTGTGAACAAACGCACTCTGCACAGGTAATAGGAATGAATTGTGTTGTACAGACCACACGTCATGTGTAAGTGACATAACAGTCAACATTAATTATCAATACATGTAGTAACATTAAACAATCAATGTCAACTATCAACATTTGTTGAAAGTAATATGTAAACATTAATGCTAATTATCAACACATGTAATAGCGTTTACCAACCATCCAGAAGGGTGTGTCTTACTGGAGTAGTGTAGCTGATCCGTGAACAATTGGATGAAGTCTGCACTATATCTGGGAAATTAATGTGCCAGGTCAAACTTCAGCTAAAGGTCTGCCCAAATGCCAAAATTTGAGAGAGCATCATCTGTGGGCGAAACTCAGTACCCAGCCAACCAAAAGTTGTGTGGTCTGGCATGAAGGAAGCCTTCCCTGCTAATCATGCTCCCTGATCAAGGGGTGTGGTTTATCTGTGCAGCCTGGTAGAGTTTTGTCTCAGTTGTGTCCTTGTCTAATCTGGCCTGTGTCTAGCAATTAAGTGTAGCCATGCTAGCCTGTATGGTTACGTTAGCGATAGAGGCTGTGCTGTAGTGAGTATAGCCATACTCCAGAAAAAATATCAGAGGTTGTTACCAGTGGTGCAGCTGCGTTACCTTTTGTGGATTTTAAAATGGTAGATAACGAAACTTTTGACTAACATAATATATCATTGTCTGTACAAAACCTCTCTCTATATATCAATACAATAAGTAATGATGTTGTGTTGTGTATCAGAAACTACTAATGTTGTATGTTAAATGGATCTAAAATTGGACATCACAGTTTATTATTTTTTTGACAAATTTTCCCTCAATATTAACTCCAGTAATGAATTGTATACTGTTGTTGCATCAAGACTGCTCCAGATATGTGAAGATTCTGAATACTAAATCCGTTAATTGAGTTGATATTTTGAGAAAAATTTCAGTAAATACACTGTCCTAAGATGATCCAAGAAGCTAACTCATATCCAATTGTTGACAAAATAAGGAGGAACATGTGATCACTACATTAATGTATTAAACCATGATGACAAACAACCTACTAAACAAGCAACTCAATTTGGGAATGTTCTTGTGTGTTTTGATGCACGAGTCTGGGGTAAAGCCAACACTCTGTGACTCGATCTAAAGGTGATAATTTAGTGTATACATATGTGAGTTATTTGAGCACATGTGTTACAGTAGTAATGATGTTGATTATGAAGTCCTGGTTGCATGTCGATGGTCCACCTTCATTTCAAGTTTGTATCTATCCTGGAGTGTGATAATACATGTGCTTCTCACCTAATTAGATTATGTGTTGTTGTTTTAGTGTTAATTTATTTCAAAATAAGTGTTGCTCTTGTCATAATTTGATGGTTGGTCTAATGTCTGTGGTAAAGGTGGTCCTCATGTGTGTACATGAGCATGTGATGGTGTGTATTATGTATGTTGTTGTTTGTTAATAGAGGAAAAAGCAAACTACGTGGTGTTCTTCTGTGGGCATATCTATCACCAGCGATGTGTCTCGAAGAAAAAGGAGGTTAGTCAATTTGGTATTTTAGCAACAAAGGTAATACATAGGTTAATTGAGAAGACATAATCACAAAAGTAACATTTTTCTCTGTTAACACTTAACATGAAATAGTTGCTATAGTATTGCTTGTTGATGGTTTTCGATCTTGAACAAGTTGTCCCAATTTTGAACTTATCAACAAAAAAAAAAAAAAAAAAAAAAATTTTTAATTCTGAGTGGATTTAACACTGTCAACTTTCTAATATTATTTATAAAAAGAAAGAGAGATTTTCAGTTATAATAAAGTGTATTCATTACCCACTCTTCCTCCTCTGAAACATCATTATCACACGTATGCTGAATAAGTTTTACTTCAATCTCTCTGTCTCTCTTTCTCTCTCTCTCCCCCCCCCCCCCCCCCCCCCCCCCCTTTCCCCTGTTTTCATTCATTTAAGATGATGTTGTGTCGCTATTGCTTTGCCGGTGCCAAATGGAGCACAAAGAAGCCAAATCAGCACCCCAGGCTACTAAGTTGACACTCTTCCATCTAATTTTTTTTTTTTTTTTTTTTTTTTTTCTTTTTTTTCTTTTTTGTGTTTATTATTTATTGTTTGCACTCACTTGATTGATTACAACAGTTTGCAAATACACTTTTTGTTCCTGAACATATCTCTGATATCTTTGTTGCTCAATTATTTCAGACCTGATATCTGATATCTTGTGATTTTAATTACATAAACTTCAAGGTCAGTTGAGGTCAACCAGGGTCAATTTCAGTCCAAAAGTAATGTAAGCATGTCCCTCTCTTGTCTATAGAAATGTACTGGGTGGCAGTGTAATTCACTTTGCATTGTAAGTACTTCTGGACCGGACCATGGAAAAATAATGCATAAACATTTATTTATTTAGACCTACCTTAGTAGGATGATAACAGTGTCTTACAAATCATCTAACAAACCATCTATCTTTTTAAGATAACGGTACCAGTTCAAATTTTGGAGGATTTGAACAGATGTAGACTTCATGTAATTAAAAAAAATTTTTTTAAATAATTGCTTGTACTTTTATAGGAAAATATTTTTACTTTTCAGCTTGCTCTGATAAGTACATATACATAGAATAAGTAGAAATAATCTTAGCTGACGTTGATTGAACCAAATATTTAAAAAGATAAAAATGGAAAGAACTGAAAGTAATGAAGTAATGCTAATAAAAACTTAGGCATAGAAGGCTGTCCTGTTGAACTAATTCAATCTGCTTGTCCTCTGCTCAATTCTGGAATGGATGTACACTTTGTTTTGGAATTGTGGAGCTTTAAAGAAAAATCACAGCTCCATCTCTAATTGTCCACTTGATTACATTAAAACAGTGTAATATTGGTATGAGAGATTGAAGGCAAGTAAATAATTAATCAACATAACATCCTTCTTAAATTATAAAAAATAATAATAAAAAATAAAACTTTAAAAAAAAAAAAAACAAACAGAAATATATGAAGTTTCAAAAAAAATAATATTTTTTTTGAAGACAGATGGTCCTTCCAAGAGATGTTGCCAGGTGTTTAGTGTCTACCATCCAAATGATATTAAAGCAGAAATCACAATGGTGAATAATACCAAAGAACAGGACAATACTGTTGATGATGACTCTAGTTTAATTAACTATTACTACACTCACAAAGATCAGGTCATGTCAATTCTATTAAATTGTACTTGGGTCATTGTGATGGGAAAACATTTCAATGAAAAAGAACAAAGTTTGCTGCTTTTCTGGTCAATGATTTATTCTAAATGCTGGACTGAAAATATACAACCAATTCTCTCTAATTTATTAAATTCACAGTTGGTTGGTCAAATTATTTGGCCCTAATTCAAATAATTACTATTTTATATACTTGATGGTTGAGCATTACGAGCAGGGAAACAAATAAGGAGTCTGGGTTCAGACTAACCATCTGAGACTGAGATCAGACAATAATGAATCTAGAAAGTCCTCACGCTTCACACCCCAAAAGACTAAAAGGGGTGTTACCTGGATACCATAGCAACACCCAATGGTTGTGCTGACAGTGAAATGATTCGAATTTTAGTCGGCAGAAAAAGTGGAAGTTGTTGGCTATTATTCCTCTCTGAGCTATATAACGCTAACTATTACACCTCGGTACAGTACCCCGTGAATTAAACATCTACATTGCAGAAGTTGTAAGTGGAATAACTTGTTTTACCTTAACATGCAACGGTATGTCGTAGTAGTAGAAATTGAATATTTGTCAGAAATGGTGTATTTGGAATACAATAAAGTTAGTGATTCTTAAAACAACTGATAAACAAAATTTAAGAGTTTGAGATACGCTTTGGTACAGGAAGCTCAATGGCTTTCTGGAGTGGCCAGGATATGGTCTGCAACCATAATGATAAGGCCACTGACTCCAATTCAATGGTTTCTGGCAATAGTTCAATGGTCATCAGCAACACACACACACACACACACACACACACACACACACACACACACACACACACACACACACACACACACACACACACACACACTCACACACACACACTCACACACACACAAAAGAAACTTAGTGCTGCAGTACTAGCTAAGTGGGTGGATTTTAGAGGGGGAAAAAATTACATACCTATAGAAATTTAAAAGGATGAGAAGCAATAAATTGATTTAGCTAACAGACCTCTCCAGGCAGTGATTCTCCATCATAACATTTTGTGGCTCAGTATTTTTATGCTCTGACCATTCTTTGAATTGTCCATATTTGATCTAGTTTGATCATAACAGCAGCCAACATCTCAAGATGCATGGCATTTGAAACTCCTGTGCCTATAATGATGTAAATCTCTCATCCAGCTTGCCCCTACAAATGTTACCAACTTCGCATTATTTATTTTATAACTAATTTTCAACATGAAGAATTGCTGAGGAACTGTTTACCAAGTAATTTAGATTACCATGTTTTTATCCAATGTTGTGTTTTTTTTGGTTTTTTTCTCCCCCGTTTTTTTTCTTCTTCTTTTTTTATTTTTTATTATCACCTATTATTATTATCATTTTAATTTTAAAAATATGGCTGGCTCTCAAAATTCAGAAATTCCAAATTGACTTGCTTCTTCCATTAAATGACAATAGCATGAATTTGGCTTCTGGCCACGACTGCTAGCTGGACACACCGTCAATAAGCTGTAGTCACACAATTGTCTGTTGAGAGGACATCTTGTAGATATTTAGAATATGTAGTGATCATGTGATTAGACCTTTTGCATCAGCAAATTCATGTTTTGGGAATGGGTCTATTGCCAAGGCACCTGTGATTTTTTCCCCTCTAAATTGTGCCCCATAGCCTGTTATGGGCTTTGCACCCCTCTGGGGGGGGGGGGGGGGGTGGGGGGGATATATTAATCCCACAGTTTTCACTTATTGTTTTGTGTAGCTCCTCCCAACTCCTCCACACCCTCACCACCAAAAAGAAAATTATTTTGAGAGAATAGAAAATTGGGGAGAAATTGAGCCCCCCTTTGTCCTATCAAACTTGCTCCTTTCAAATCAACCCATCCTCCTCTACCCCCAACCCCTAAAAAAAAAAAAAAAAAAAAAAAAAAAAAAAAAAAAAAACAACAAAAAAACAACAACCATAAACCTTGGGGTTAATAGAGCACCACTTCCCTAACTCCCAACTAAAAGAAATAATTTTAAAAAAGGGGGTTGAGCAATATTAGAGCCCTGGAACTACCACACACACACACCCCCGCCCTCCTCCGAGGGAAGAAGAACCAATATACTTAATCATATATTTTTAGAAGTAGAAGTATGAATATTTATCTAATATAATTTTTATCCTCAATTCAGTCAGATATTGATCATGCCCCTATCAATTATTTTAAAAAAAGAGTTTAATGTGGTCAACAATTTTTGTCTTCAGGTTAGTGCCTATAATTCTTGAGTCAACAACACAATTGTCCACCTTTTTTCTTTCTCTCCCCTTTCTGTGCACAATAATTCCCCATTTAACCTTGCAAAGTGACGCTCTATTCCTGCTCCTGGTTCATTGGTTATTATGGTTATGCCACCGAATTTCATCCACCTATCCACAGAGGGTTGGTGTTTATCAGGGAATTCTGTACTTGAGTTTTGATATCATGTATAAAACTGAGTGCACACTGTACTGGCAGAGCATTTCAATACAGCTGCTCCCATTAATTAGCCTGAAATGGCCCTTTTTGGGCCACTTTATTTTGGCCACTTTTGTCTATTATAACCTGATGAAATCTTCTCTAAATTTATGAACTACATGAGCGAGTGAAGTGCTTGATTTCTATTCTTTTGATACCCCTCTTGACTATGTAGCCTCAAAAATGAAGGAATGTATAGCGGGACATGCACACACACACACACACACACACACACACACACACACACACACACACACACACACACACACACACACACACAGATTAAGAGCTTTTTATATGTAGATAAACACTATTTGGTAGGCTTCCATTTGAGATCAGGTCTATCACCATGGCACCCTTAGTGTTTCTAAATTTGCCCCCACAGCGGCACCCCCTCCCTCCCTCTCTCCCACTAAAAAAAGGGGGGGGGGGAAATGGAGGGGTCAGTACCCCAAAAAAGGAAATCTTGAAGGGGGGACCAATTTTGGAAAAAAAGAAGAGATAGCGTTGACCCCCTGGACCTCAAGCCCCCCCTAAAAAAATTTAGTGGTCTTTGGCTTTTTCCTCTGGGAGAAGTTTGCATATATATATATATATATATATATATATATATATATATATATATATATATATTATAGTAAGATTACTTGCCTATTTCCATGAAATAAACTTCTTTTTTCCCATTTTTATTAAGAAAACATTTTTTTATTGTGTGATTTCTATTTTATGGCTTCACACTTAATTGTGATTCCATTTGTACGATCAGGAAATGAAGTCCGACAAAGTTGAAATATGCAACATGGAATTTTAATTATTACATGTATTCTCTTTACTTGTTATCTATATTACAGATGAGTGATAGTGCATCTGAAGAGTCTGACCTGGATTATGAAGAAGCTACAGACTCATCTTATGCTACAACAGAAACAAGTTCAGTAAGTGCTCAGCATCCATTCTCAGATCAACCTAACCCTGTTATCAAAACAGAAATTGGAAAGACAAGGAGTCCTCCCAATATATTGATAAGTGCTGCAAAGGACGAGTCCCCCATAGCAGGCCAACCTCAGCCTGTTAGAAAACCAGAAATAAGAAAGATTGATGTTTCTCCAAAATTATCTGATAATGTTTTGCGTCCACTTGCATTGCAGAGACAGTCTACTAAAAGAACAGAAATCAAAAAAATAAATGGTTCTAAAAAAAAAGAAATTAAAAAGGCAGATGGTTCTGTTAAAAAAGTAGGACTTGAAAAGACAGATGGTTCTCCTGTAAAAAAAGTAGAAGTCAAAAAGACAGATGGTCCTCCTGTTAAAAAAGCAGTACTGAAAAAGACAGATGGTTCTCCTGTAAAAAAAGTAGAAGTCAAAAAGACAGATGGTCCTCCTGTTAAAAAAGCAGTACTGAAAAAGACAGATGGTTCTCCTGTAAAAAAAGCAGAACTCAAAAAGACAGATGGTTCTCCTGTTAAAAAAACAGGACTCAAAAAGATGGATGGTTCTCCTGCTAGGAAAGCAGAACTCAAAAAGACAGATGGTTCTCCTGTTAAAAAAGCAGAACTCAAAAAGACAGATGGTTCTCCTGTTAAAAAAGAAGAACTCAAAAAGACAGATGGTTCTCCTGTTAAAAAAGCAGAACTCAAAAAGACAGATGGTTCTCCTGCTAAAAAGACAGAAATCAAAAAGACAGATGGTCGTCCAAAATTACTAACAATTCCTAAACATCCTTCCTCAAGTCAGCGGCAGCCTGCTAAAAAATCTGAAATGACAAAGATAGATGGCCTCACACCTCAGTCCTCAGGTCAGACTCAGCTGGCTAAAAAAAAATTAATCAAAAAAGCTAAAGGTCCTCCTAAGTTATCTACTAGTACTAAGCATCGACCCTCAGATCAGCCACAACCTGCAAGTAGAAGAAAAAAGAGAATGATGGTGGGTTCTCCAAAGGATGAAAACTGTGGGGGGAAAATATGTCCTGTAGTATTTGTTGTCATCTTTGCTGCTGCAGCTCTACCTTCAATTATTGGCTATTTTGTAATTTCTAATTTTAATCATGAAGTAGCACTTATTAAGTCAAAATTGACTACCTCTACTAATACAGTAAGTAACTTCACCAGGCTGTTTATGAAATATCAAGATATTGTAAGATTTGATAAGCTAATTAACCAGTACAGTGATGAAATCAATAGGACAAACCTTGATACATTGAAACTGAGGACCAATTTATTCGCTAAATTTCCTCAAATTGATAATACCTTGAACAATGCAAAAAAAAAGATAATTATGAATAATCAAATGATTTCAACATTCAGTAACGAAACCTTTGGTTTTGGAGATGTGAAAAAACTTTTTGTTGATCTTTCAAGAGAGGCTGGTCATGTATTCTACTCCTGTGCTGAAATATTTAAACTTTCTCCTACTTCCCCCTCAGGATATTATGTCATCAGATCCTTCAATGGTTCTGTTAGTGAGACATATTGTGACATGACCAGGTCATGTGGAGGTATCACAGGAGGGTGGATGAGAGTGTATGATCTGGACATGGCAGACTCTACAAATTACTGTCCTGATAACTTCACGGTTTTAACAAATATTAAACCTCGGATTACTACATGCATACCAGTTGCTTTAGCACCTCCAGATATGGCATGCACTACGCTAGCACGATTAACGGATAATTTTATGTATTCAAAGGTCTGTGGAAGAGTGAGAGGCTACCAAATTGGATATACAGATGCTTTTGGAATTAATACCATTTCAAATGTGGAAAGCATAGATTCATATTATGTCGATGGTGTGAGTATCACGAATGGAAACTCCCCCAGAAAGCACATCTGGACCTTTGCTGCAGCAATTAATGATGGTCAAACAATTCCTAGACAGAAATGTGCATGCACCAATACCTTAATATCAAGTGTTGTCCCACTTCCTCCACCATATGTGGGAAATGATTACTTTTGTGACACAGCTGGCAGTAACTTTGATCCTAAAACTCTATTCTATTCTGCTAATCCACTCTGGGATGGAGCTGGTTGTGGTCAACAGAGCACATGTTGCTCCTTTAATAATCCTCCATGGTTCTACAAGCAGCTGCCACAGCCAACAACTGATGGTATTGAGGTGAGGGTATGTAGAAATGAAGATGGACTGGAGGAAAACATAGCCATTGGCAGTGTTGAGATTTATGTTCAGTAATGTTTCAGTTCTCTTACATACCATATAACTGTATATTGAATGCCTTAGAAGTATACCCTTTTATAATTAACCTTTGAGTAAAAATCACATTCTGTAACATATTATATTTATATCAATTTTTATTGAAGTTCTTCCACCTCTACTCTAAGCTACCATCCTCAACCTATATTAGAGGGTGCTCTAGCAGTCTCTACTTAGGGTTAATCCAGACCTTTACTATTGGCATAATAAAAATAAATAAATAAATTCATACATTGCTAAGCTTTTAGATAATAGAAATCCCAAATTTTCATATTTTGTGTTCACAAGACCCTAATAAAGGTCTACATCAAATATCGAAGCCAAAGAACTCACCTAAAATAAGTAAAATAAAAAGAGAAAATTAAATTTCTTCATTAACATCTTCCTAATGAGCCAGGCTACAGATAATTATGTAACATTAGTACTTACATTAGTATTATGATCGGACAGAGTTTCAATTAGTGTATATGTCCATGACCCATCGGTTTTCTTCATTGGCTTACACAAACATGAAGGTATATCAAGGTGGACCAATGACACCCACTGTCATGGACACCATATCAGTTTTAGTAGGATTGCTGATCATGTCTCTTGTACTCATTCCAGCAGAAAAAGTTTTTCTCCTTGTCCATCAAATATATCCACAATCTTCTCAAGTGTAAGAATGCCTGGAATTCTGTGGAGAATCTTTCGTACTGGGAGCCAGTGAATGTCCAACATCACTTCCTACTTCTTTTCTTTTTTTTTAAGTTTCAACCTAATCTAATCCTAAAATAGCATTTGAGTAATCTAAAAATCCTAACTGTAGTCATAACCAAGTGTTTCTGACATTTGTTAGAAGTTATACACCAAAGGGAGGGATCATGGTTGAACAAGTGCTAAATATTTTTAGCTATAACAAAAGGGCAGCAGCAAATGGAGTCCACATGAATTAGTTCTCTTTTTCCGGGTGTGTCAGGGAGGCCCACCCCTCTAAAATCATTGCTATTAAAGGCTCCTTGAGTACAGAAGCACACAACATTATATATCAATCAGTAAAAATGAACTTATGAATGATCCTACACTGATAATGCACTAAAAATATCCTCTGATAAAACTCTAATGTGATTCTTACCTTAGGAGTTAAGATGTATATAAGTTCAATCTATATTATTCCAGAAGAGTAATATTTGGGCTAAGGAACCAACCTAAACCCTTCCAATGTCCATTTTTACTGAAGTGGGCCAAGTCTTACAATAATTGGTACATAATACATTACACAATGCATTACACACTGCATTACACAATGTATTACACAATACATTATACAAACTGACCGTATTTGTTGAGAATTTGTTGAGGAAGGGGAAGGCAAAGTAAAAACCCTGTGGCCAGTATTGCCTATTGCATTGTTTACCAAGAATAAGGTGAATTATTGATTTTGTCCCATCAGTGAAAGGATATGGTTTCAGGCCTGAAAATTGATCTTGTGTTTGTTGCTACTGATATCCTCAAGTCAGTTTACACTACCTTCAGATCTCCAGTATGGCTGGGGACAACTTAAGGAAAGGCTTTTACAGTTGTGCTATATCCATTCCATGAGCAATCTCCTAAATTAATTATCCACTGTCAGTAGCTTTGGTTGGTTTCACTAGGAAATCCTTAAACAAGTCTCTCCCATTGCTTCCTCCAAGTAATCAATGTTCTAATTGTAATCAACTAGCTTTCTTAACTTGGTCATATATATATATATATATATATATATATATAATACTGGGCTGTACTTCCACCTCTTTTTAGATTTCTCCTATCAAAGGGAATCTTTTTTGCTTATAAGTGGTTTCTGTCTTATCAGGTGACTTTTTACTCCATTAGATCAGTTTGAGGTAAATCTATATTAGCAGAAGACAGGAAATTTCTCATAAAAGAATGTCTTATCACTTACCATTGTAAAACCAGGCAAGTAATTGTTTAGAATACTTACAATGAGCTAAAGTTGTGGTACAATTTACAACTTTTGGGTTTCCATACAGTACATTATTAGTTTAACCACAGGTTGCAGTAAAGGCACTTAGTTGTAACAACTGCTTACAACAAACGTTTTTGTTTCCATACAGTAAACAATTTGTTAAAAAGCAATTCTTAAGCCAAAAAATATTGATGATTCCTCCCCCCCCCACCACCATTCCAAGTGTTCCTAGACCAGTGTGTACCACAGGTAAACAAAAGTGGTTCCACACTAAGACCTGTGGCAAATAATTACCACACTAAGACCTGTGGCAAATAATTACTATAATGTTTATTAAAATGTAATATTTTAGACCAGGAGAAATAATTATTTAGAAAACTTAAGATGGGGTTAAAAAAAATAATAAAAAAATTTTTTTTTATTTTTAAAGGAGTTGTGCTATGATTGATAACTTGTGGGTTTCTATACAGTAAAAAGCCCCTAGCTGTAACCACATGATTTCCATACTGTAAAAGTATTAGTTGTAATAATAAACCTTGGATTGTTCCTAGACCTGTGTGTCACATGTAAAAAGGAAAAAAAAAAACCCTTTGTATTTTCAGCTATTCCATAATCCATTAGCAAGAAATTACTGTTCCAACCTAGTAGCCTACTTGAGAAGGTATTACGAGAGGGATTTTATTGTCATCCTCAGTTGCCAACTGTCATAAATTTCAGTGAAATTACAAATCCCCCACCATCCATCACAAGTAGTGGGTTGGACATGGATAGAAACATTTCAATCTCCACCACAAGGAATATATTTTGCCCTTTTGAGGGAGAAAGAAGCAGGCTATGGAAACCAAACTTAGAGGGCTTACTCAGGAAGTGAAGGACAAGAGATAGCTAATTTTTTTAAACTTCCTTGGAAGTTTCCTTCATGGTGAGCCCCTGTTTTGATGCCTTCTTTTTTGTTGTTATTCTTGAGATATGCAAAATAGTGTACAAATTTGTTTACAAATTTTAACCCAAATCTCATTCCACTTAGTCAACCCCTTTGGGACTTCCCTCACTTTGTGAGACTCTAACTGATAATTTTTTTAAATTTTTTTAAAGAAGGTATATTGAAATTAAAAAGGTAGAATAAAAAGAAAATAGGTAGATATTACAAGAGCAAAAAAAAAAAGAAAATTAGGTAGGATTGAAGCATAATCAATCAAGGTCTAGTGCTTTGTTAGCATATACACTATCGAGATCATTCAAATTATGCTAGCTACTACCACACCACAGATATATCAAAACTAGGGTGAGTAGTTGAAATTTTTAGGAAATGTGAAACATTCTATGTGGTATCACTGTGACCCACATAGAGGACACATTAAAAAGAGATAATTTCATAATTCAACATCATATTGAAAGATCGCAGATATATGAAAGTACAGTAGCAAATGTAAGTAGCAGTTTTTCTCAGTTGATCTGCTGTAGCCACTAAATTATACAAAATATATAATATATACTGGTATAAAGTGGTAAAATAGTACAAAATTGAGTGTTTAGTATTATTGCTCTATCCAGTTCCACTTATCATGTCTGTCAATTCAGGTTACTAGACTTTAACTGTAATTGCAATGCATCATCAATCAACTTAAATATTCTGCAACTTCCATAATCAATTTCCTTTGCATGCCTACAGCAGATAAAATAACCACCAGTATGTTCCTCTGGCATAGCCAAGTTATCTTTCTTTTTCTTTTTCTTCATACGGCCACATGTAACCATCTCCTTCAGTGGTTCTCTGACATCACTAATCAGTGTGGATACAATGATAGGGTGCACAACTGTCTGACTACCAACAATAATTATGGGCAGAGAGAAATAATTGAATGGAATGTCAGCAAACACATTTACAGTTCCAAATATAAGCAGAGGTACCCATGTAATGACATCTGAGAGAAGCAGGGTACCAAAAACATAAAACAAGTGAAATTGTTTTTTGTGACCTTCTTTCCTGTTTCTGTCACTTGTGAGAAATTTATTTGATATGCTCTTGCCTGAATGAGATACTCTTTTCATAAAGTAAATCTGCTTTATATTCTTCTGGACAATATGGATGACCCATATATCACAGACCATGATGACTATGACAGCAATTAAAACAACAATGATCATTGGTAATGAAGTATACCAATTTTCTATGGCAGGAGAAAAAGTGCAAATTAGGAAATATTGGACAAATTGAAATGCTTGAGGAGTGGCTACAGGAAACACACCCAAGATTATGCTCAGCATTGCTGCTGCAATCATTGCCAGTACTACTATTTTTGTGGTTGCCTTCCTTTCATATTGTAGAGGTTTGTAGATAAATAGAAATCTGTCAATGGACATCAAAGCAATAAGAAAGATTGAATCCAGTAATAGCAACTGTGGGAAAATGCCCACAACAGAGCAGATCTGACAACGTACTAAATCACTGCTCCCAATGATATATTCCCCTGCAACCCCAGTTACTGTAATGGTTGGAAGAACAAGCAACAGTTGTAGAATATCAATTATCGCCAGATTAAGTAGAAAAAGGATGGTGGGCTGGTAGTAAAGCTTCTCTTTTATGACTGTGATAACCACCAGGAATTTCCAGTG
Organism: Lycopodina hypogea; assembly: GCA_963969325.1. NCBI lineage: Eukaryota > Metazoa > Porifera > Demospongiae > Poecilosclerida > Cladorhizidae > Lycopodina > Lycopodina hypogea. The sequence goes on from OZ017788.1 coordinate 4,920,167, forward strand.
AAGACCCACCGTTATATACAATAGCATAAACGCTGCAGTCACTTGGCCGTTGACTATGAAACGATCTTCAAGTGTCCAGTATTCTTCTGTGACACCACTAGAGCTTAGATTCATACAAAAGTTACTAAAATTGGTTGTCATAACCCTAGATATAAGTTAAATGTAAGTTAATATGTAGTTGTTGTTTTTATGTATTTATTATAATCCCATATTGCTGACTTTGACCTCGAAATCATCAGAAAGAATGCGATCTTCTACACAAGCCAGATTGCCCTGGAACATACAGCAGGAAGGGACCTTACTCCAATATATCCTTAGGTGACCAGTTTTTATTGCTGTTTTTTTTTGTTGTTGTTGTTTTGTTTTTGTTTTTTGTTTTTTGTTCTTTCTTTTCTTTTCTTTTCTTTTTTAATGGAGGTGAGGGACTGCTTTAATATTATATTTGATCCCCAGAGGAAAAATTTATGAGGAATCAATTTAATAGAAGAGGACTGCTTTTAACATTAAAGTGTCCTAAGTGTACTGTTTTAATAGTAAAAGCAGTCCTGGCACGCTTTTACTATTATCAGAGTTGATCTTCTGTCTCAGTCTGATGCCTAACTGCTTGTCTGGTGGACATGTCCTGGAGTCGTGTTTGGTGTTGATTTTCTGTCTCAGTCTGATGCCTAACTGCTTGTCTGGTGGACATGTCCTGGAGTCGTGTTTGGTGCTGATCTTCTGTCTCAGTCTGATGCCTAACTGCTTGTCTGGTGGACATGTCCTGGAGTCGTGTTTGGTGTTGATCTTCTGTCTCAGTCTGATGCCTAACTGCTTGTCTGGTGGAAATACCCTGGAGTAATGTTTGGTGTTGATCTTCTGTCTCTTTCTGATGCATAACTGCTTGTCTGGTGGACATGTCCACTACACATGCGTAGTGTTGTTCCTCTGTCTCATTCTGATGCCTAACTGCTTTTCTGGATGATATGTCCAGTACACGTGTTTGGTGTTGTTCATCTGACTCATACTAGTGCCTTACAATTTGTCTATTAGATAGTGCTTGAAGTAATAGGGTATGATTTTGTTGTTTCACTTAATCTCTCCATTTTGGAATGTTTGCACTTGGATATTTTTTTTTTTTTACCTAATGATGTTTTTTTTTCTGGGCATTTGTGATTTTTTTTGGGGGGGGGGGGGTGTGTTTAAGAAAAAAATCAATAATCTACTCTTTAAGTTGTATATTTTCTCTAGTATTTTCTCTTGGCTGCTTTTGGCAACCCTGAACTGTGGAGTGCAGCATTCTGGTTTTCTGTTTTTAGCTATTGTATCATGCATTGTGGAATCTTTGAAATGATAGCATGGGAACACCAATGTTTTGTTTGTTTCTTTAATTTAGGAAGACGTGATGATGGTTCAGTTGAAATGGTAGTGTGGGGATGCAAATGCATTATTTGTGGGGGCAAAAATGCATTTTTTTTTTTGGCATTTAAAAAAAAAAAAAAAAAAAAAAAAAAAAAGAAGGTGAAGGTTCAATTAAATGAAAATTTATCTTGTAGTACAGGGTTAGTGGAGAGTCCTCCAGTGAAATCCTTGATAATCACTATTTTAAATGAAATGGTAAAGGGTCCATTAAATAAAAATTAATTTTGTAGTACAGGGATAGTGGAGAGTCCTCCAGTGAAATCCTAGATAATCACTATTTTGGTTGTGCAAGAGAATAATTTTGTTGTACAGGTATAATGGTGAGAGGAGGTTGGGAGGGGGGGGGAGGTGGGATAGGAAAGTGGTTTATATGTGCACTGATTTCTGTACCTTCAGCTGCTCTTGAACAATAGAAGTTCCTTGAAGCAATAGGGTTTTTTTTCCCTATTAAATTGCTGATAGGTTTTCATTCTTTTAAACATGAAGGGCCATGTAAAAATGATTAACTTCTCTTTGATGTGGTATCGTGTGAAAGGCTATGGATTCCTTTTAAAGGAATTTAAATGTTGGAGGAGGTAGAGCCTTTTTCAGTTACTACACTTGAACAATGGGGTATGGACGAACAGGACATAGTGGAGATTACTTGGCTTACCTGAATATCACATCTGCCAATTTTCAACTGGGATCCTTACAGCCATTTTGTAGTTTATTGTACACATAAATATATGAATAAATATATAAATATATAGAGAATAGCTAAGTTGTCCATGTTTTTTTTTTGGTTTTTTTTTTTTTTTTTTTTTTTTTCCTTTTTTTTTTAAATTTGATTAGTCTGGCAATGTGAACCAGGCTACAGAAATTCAGTTAATAATTGACTTACAAATTTGATGGATGTCCAGAGACATTTTGGTTTGTTATCATTTTTTCCATTTCATCCACAAAGAATTTTGGGTGTAGTATACAATTAATTGCAGACAAATTAGTTATTTCTTTGTAGTATGTAATTGATAAGTATCCGTAAATGTAAACAGTGGGATGTCTTTAGTATCATATTTCTGGTGTTACTTACATAACAAAAAGTATATATAGGCTTGTATTGGTATACTAGAAGGATTTGATGCATGAGACAGACGGAACACAGGGGTTAAGTATGTTGCTATTTATGTGGTTTCAGTTACTGCACACATCTTAGAATGGTCAGAGTGGAGTTGCTCTGGAAGTAAAAATCTGCAGAAAAGTTCATTAGTCAGCTTCTTGGCAAAAGTAATTGCTTCCTGGTTGGGGATTGCATATGCTTCTGCCCAACGTGTGAAGTAATCAGCTGCTACTAAAACATAGGTGTCTTCTGCTTGGCTCTCTGGGAGTTTTCCAAGTATGTCTACAGCCACTAACTGAATTGTTAACCCAATTCTTACTTCCCTTCTACTTAATGTTTAGTCGGGAGGCTTGCTTGCCTGCCTGCAGACATCATGTACCATACCAGCCTCCATGCCAGGATACAGAATTACCTGTGGCAGAGTATGTCAGCCATCTCCATGGTGTTCTTCGTGAGGCTTATGAGACAGTATATTCACAGGTTGGAGGGATGCAAGAGCATCAGGAACAACTGTATAACCAAAATGTTCATGGAGAACCTCACAAGTCTAAAGCCCTAGTTTAGTGGTTCAACCCAGTTGTCCCACGTGGAAAGGTGCGAAAGTTGTCCCATGTGGAAAGGTGTGAAAGTTCCACAAGCCTTGGACTGGGCCACATCGCATTCTTCAAAGACTTTCTGATGTTAACTTCCTCATCCAACATATCCATAACCATGAGATGAAGGCGGTTCATTTTGACCCGCTGAAGTCCTGCCCGGATAACATTCTAATAAAACCAAGCATATCAAGGACATTTTGCACGACTCCACCAACCCCATTTTCTTCAGCACCAGGAACCTTCCTCTATCTGATCAACGATGATGATGAGTACGTCCACCCAAGACTCCACCCCCTTCCCAGACCTATTCTTTCTACATTACCTTGTTACCATTTCCGAAACTGACCCCCACCTGATCAATATGGGTTTCCACAGGCTATCTAATGCCTCTAATAGAATACGGAAGTATTCCTTTGGAAAAGGGGGGATTAACACTGACTTGCGAAACATGTATAGTTGATTATTCATATTTGACTATTGTGGTTTGTGATTGGAGAGACCCACCACTTGTTGATACTTTTCATGATAATAAATTTGTTGCTCTTACTGCTAGGTGAAGCCTTCTGGTTGTTGAGCTGTCTGTGGAAACACAGTAGTTGAAGCATAATGAGTGGTTACAATTGGCCTCACAGCAGCTCTAGAATGTTTTTGGGTGGAATATATTTCCTCAAAAATAGTTTCTGGTTGAATTGATCAGAATGCTATGACAACCAATTTTAGTAGGTTTTGTAAGAATTTAAGCTCCAGTGATGTAACTGAACAAGACTGGACACCTGAAGACAGTTTCATAGACAATGGAGAAGTGACTGCAATTTTTTTTTTTTTTTGTTAGTTCTTCCGCTGTTTGGCATGTTTGGCATGTTTGGCATGAAATCTTCAAATACCTAATCTCCAAGAATTTAATTGCTGAGCACTTTTAGCTATTAGTACTGGTCAGACGGTTTATAAACCTCTCACTTTCGGTGGTAAAGTAAAAACAAATGGACTTTTTGATCTCTGCAGCAGGGTCCCCCAGTCGGCCAGCGAGACTAATACAGTACAATGTAATCTGTTGTGACGCTGCTTCAGCAGTTCTGGAATGTTTTTGAGCGGAATAAATTTACACAATAATAATTTTTGGTTAAATTGATCAGAAAGCTATGACATCCAATTTTAGTAGGTTTTGTGAGAATCTAAGCTCCAGTGATGTAACTGAAGAATTCTGGACACTCGAAAATAGTTTCATAGTCAATGGTAAAGTGACTGCAGCATTTACGCTATTATATATAACGGTGGGTCTTCCCTGGAACTTCCTGGTGGTTATCACAGTCTTGAAGGAAAAGCTCTACTACCAGCCCACCATATTTTTTCTACTTAATCTGGTGATAATTGATATTCTACAACTGTTGCTTGTTCTTCCAACCATAACAGTAACTGGGGTTGCAGGGGAATATATCATTGGGAGCAGTGATTTAGTACGTTGTCAAACCTGCTTCTTTGTGGGCATTTTCCCACTGTCGCTATTACTGGATTCAATTTTTCTTATTGCTTTGATGTCTATTGACAGGTTTCTATTTATCTACAAACCTCTACAATATGAAAGGAAGGCAACCACGAAAATGATAGTGCTGGCAATTGTTGCAACAGCAATGCTGAGCATAGCACTGGGTTTATTTCCTTTAGCCACTCCTCAAGCATTTATATTTGTCCAATATTTCCTAACTTGCAGTGTTTCCCCTGCCACCCAAAACTGGTATAGTTCACTATCAATAATCACTGCTGGTTTATTTGCTCTCATTGTCATCATAGTCTGTGATATATGGGTCATCTATATCGTCCAGAAGAATATAAAGCAGATTTATTTCATGGGAAGAGCATCTCATTCAGGCATGAGCTTATCGAACAATTGTATCACAAGTGAAAGAAACAGGAAAGAAGGTCACAAAAAACAACTTCACTTGTTTTATGTTTTTGGTATTCTGCTTCTCTCAAATATCATTACCTGGGTACCTTCAATTATACTTGGAATTATAGATATATTTTCTGATGTTCCTCTCAATTATTTCTCTCTGCCCTTAATTATTATTGGTAGTCAGACAGTTGTGCACCCTATCATTGAATCCACATTGATTAGTGATGTCAGAGAACCACTGAAGGAGATGGTCGCATGTGGCCTTCTGAAGAAAAAGAAACACAACCTGGCTATGCCAGAGGAACATACTGGTGGATATTCTATCTGCTGTAATCATGCGAAAGAAAGAAATAATAGAAGATACAAAATATTTAAGTTGATTAATGAGGCATTGCTATTACAGATGAAGTCTAGTGATCTGAATTGACAGACATGATAAGTGGAACTGGCTCTAGTGAAATCACTCGGACTACACACTTAATTATGTATATTTTATCAATTTATATCTATGTGCAGTCTAATGTGATGCCTATGGGGGGAAAAAAATCATATATAGTACAAATATAAAATTTTTATTTTAGTTTATAACATTTTGTATAGTTGGAGACTACAGTAAGACTACAAACAAAATTATTACTTTTTTTTGGCTACTCATATTTACTGCTATATTTTTATACACATTAATTGATTTCTTCTCATGCAATCTGTCTAATATGAAGTAAAATTATGAAATATTTTTGTTCAATGCCTCCCATATGAGACTCCGTGATCCCCAGAAAGTTTTGCCATTCCTCCTACCCCAATCATCCCAGTTGTGATATATCAGGGATGTAGTTACCAAAGTTGGGGTGATTTGGTTGGGGTATATGCGGACACACTACATGAACATATCTCTGTGTGCTCTATCTCTCCTATGTATAGATTGTGGTTATGAGTTGGACAAAAGTTTATTTGAAAACGAAAGATATTACGAAATGATTTTTAATCTCAAAATATTGTTATAACCTGCAAATGCTGATGGTAGATGGATGGAAACCATTCATTTTATTTATTGTTGCAGTCAAACAAAAATTTTAAGCCAACCATTTTTGTCACATCCCAGAGCTTGAGGCAATATCTTACTATAATCCACAGTTCATTTCCCTGCCTGTCTGTCTGTATGTGCAGACTCTAACTTCTCCCAAACCGCTGGAGAAAGTTTTACGAAACTTTCAGAGATTGATTAGGGCACCTCACCGCACATCTTCATGAATGTTTCGTCTATTTAGGACAAAAGGGAGAGAATAGTATAGTAAAAATAGAGAGATAGATTTGATGGTAATGTGTGTTTCTCATTGTGGATAACCAGCTCTATAATTATTGCAAGGCAAGGTAATAGTATAATTTGGAAAAGAACATAGAGCACGCATGGACCCAGCTGATGAGGATGCAGTGAGTAAGGCCAATCAATCCCAACACAAGTCAAGTGGACTAATTTAATTGTTTAAATGCATCTTTTATAGCTTGCATGAAGTTACGGAGCATAAATCACACATGGACCCTGCCGTCTGTCTCTCTGTCTGTCTGTCTGTCTGTCTGAATGAATGAATGAATGAATGAATGAATGAATGAATGAATGAATGAATGAATGAATGAATGAATGAATGAATGAATGAATGAATGAATGAATGAATGAATGTGAACTCCTCCCAGAGTTTTGGTCAGATGGCCCCCAAATGTTTTGGGCATGATGAGGGTATCTGACATATTTTACCCACTAACTTTAACAAGTTTGTGGAGTCTAAATTTTACTTACTTGTTCTTCATCTTGTTATTGTTTTTGTTATGAAACTTTCACTGACCACCAGTGCTGAGTGAGTTTTATTTTGCCTTCTTTTTCCCCTTATTTCCCACCCCCATGATTAAGTTAAAACATTAACTCATTGGTGAGTGGGTTTTTGGCTGGAAATTACCTATCTTGTTACCATCAACATTGTTTGTTTTTTTTGTTTTTTCAAAAAAATTCCCCCATGCAGCTCAACTTGCACAAGGTTATGCTCCCCTCCTACTGAAGATTCTTATGGACAATGGTAAAGGGTCTTATGCTGCATATGTCTGCAGTAACTGAAACCACTTGTATAGCAACATACACAATCCCTGTGCATTAAATCCTGGAGAACAATGGGTGTACCTGCTAACATACCAATACAAACCTACATAAACCTTTTTGCTATGTAAGTAATACCAGAAATATGATACCAAAGACATTCCACTGATTGCATTTATGGATACTTATCAAATACATACTACAAAGAAATAGCTAATTTGTTTGCAAATAAATGTATACTACACCAAAATTCTTTGAGTCATTGAAAAAATAATACCAAAAAATATGATGTCTTTGGACATCCATCAAATTTGTAAGCCAACAAATTAATTGAATTTCTACAGCCTCTGGTTCACATTACCAGAATAATAACATTAAAAAATGAAAGAAAAAAACAACAACAAACAAACAATACTTTACTATTCTCTATTTGAAGTTAAATTTTATTCATGGGAAAATTTGGTAAAATAATAACCAAGATATGATTAAAAAAATTATAAGGTTAATTGGATTACCCAAAAATCCTCCCCCATCCCCCCCCC